>JAVLUX010000014.1:14615429-14932929 GCA_032164185.1 Moxostoma hubbsi | reverse complement strand
ATGCGCTCCGTGTTAGTAAGAGATGACAGACTGCAGTGTGTGCATTAACCTTTAAGTGAGCAGCACATGCGGAAAAGAAAAAAAAAAAGGATTGGTCTTAAATAATATAATAATATTAAAATAATATAATATTTATAATATCAGGATATTACACATAATAGGAAAACTTGTTTTTTCTATTTGTTTAAGCACAGACTAAATGAAGTAAACAAACTGTTGACGCTTTTTTTTTTCTTCTGGAAGTAGAAATTACGTGAGTTGTGTTGAACTTTCTAAAGGTAATGGTTAATTTGTTTTTAGTTTTTATTTAGAGCTGCCAGAATGAATTCGTTAACGCATTCATTTTTCTTAATCGAGATAAACACTTATCTATACTGTGGTGTGAAAGGCGGAACCTTTGTAATGTGTCTGCCGGAGTCATTACACAGCACCAGACCCTTCTACCAAGATGTGCCTACAAGTCTAGCATAAAATAGCATAATGTGGTGGCCCCATAGACATTCTGTGTGCTGTACTGTCTTAACACGCTAGTTGACCATTATGCTCTGTCCTATGATAGAGCCTTGGAGGTTATCTCGAAAATAAAAGAATCTCTGACAGCGTTTCCTGTCAGTGATAAAATGGAAAAAATAGCTCTTAGCGTTATTTGATGTACAAAACAAGCCCACGTGGAACTTGTGATAGAAATAAAGTATTTTTCAGCCTATGTAACAATCTTAACCATCACCAAATAAGACTCGGAATTAGATGTTTTTTTTCTGCAATCTCTTTTCATGGTAAGTTCAATGCTCGATGCTGTCGTTGACGCTCTGATGCAAATCATGAATGCAGCTTCATGATTGCTGTATAAAAGCAGATAGCCACAGCTACAGGCAGACTAATGTTGTGGAGGATGAGAGTTTAAGAGATTTAATGCCCATTGCAATTAATATGGGGAACTAGTTCTTTCAATTAGTCAAACTCCCACTTAGACTTTGGGAAACGTTTAATGTTACTTCAGTTGGTGCTATTTTAGTGCATTTTTATCTTTATACTGTGGAAGGCTTTGTTTGGAATATGTTAAAAAAGAATTGTATTGTTACATATAGTTTTGTTTTATTTCCTAATAAATGCATTTTGACAAGAAAAGTAGATATAGCATCAAACCTCAGCACTTTCAAAATTTATGATTAATTGCGATTAACTACAAAAAATTATGCAATTTATCGTGGTTACATTTTTTTTGACTGACAGCACTATTATTTTGACATTTTATAAATGTCCTTTCTCAATTGGTATTGGTAATTTTCCACCTGTTGTAGTTGACAAACTTTTGTAATGGCAAAAGTGGCTGGTGGAGAAAGTTGGAGACGGTAAATGTTTGCACCGTATTTTGACCATTATTTTAATTGCTTTTTCATTTAGTTTGACGTAATTTGAATTTGGTTTAACTTGTTACGCAATTCCCTGCATGTGGTGGTGACGTCACTCTGCTTAAGTTTAATATGTAATTCACTGTCTATAAATGTAATGAATGTTAACAAATTATACATCTTTTCAAAGTCTAAGGGTTCATCATTGATATCCGATCTCTGTTTCACGATAGCAATGCTCGCCAGATGAATCCAGTTCGCCACACTTGGGTTAATTATCCATGGCAAGCGTTCACTGAAAAACATCCAACAGCACTTTTTGTCCATAAAAGTGATAAATCTGAGAAATATATTCTCCATTTTTTACATGCGATCTCGCCTGAAATAATTACCCTTCGTCATCGTTCTTCAATAAACTATGCAATCTGAGCAGCATTCATTTTGTAAAACTGTATATTATCTTAGATATTAGTCTCGTAAACAAAATGAGCCTGTCTCCAAAGTCTATTTTTAAAAATGCGGCATAGTTTTATTCATAATAGCCAAGCAACGCTTCCAGAAATTTTACAGAGAAAAAAGCTTGCAGGAACCTAATTTTTTGTTAAATCATCTTCAAATTTGAAGTATAACTTCTTTAGACTTATGGCTTTGAGAACATTGTATTTTGGGTATTTTTAGATTATAAAAACATGTTCAGCACACTATTCCATTACTATAAACTTCAGCTTCTCTAACTTTAAAAAAATTAACAACATATATTACTTCTGAAACTTGGGAAATAAAGCCCAAAGTGTTGTCTTTCAAAAGTCTTTCATACTACAACTGTGTTCATAATCTAAAGGGTCCAGTAAATACAACCATTTAAGTTCAGGTATGTAATTTTCATGGTTTGTGCTCAAAAAGGGGTGCGTATCAACGGGTTAAGTTTTTCTTGTTTCAAATAATGAACTTAAGGCAAAATCGACTGGTGGAAGTGGTGTGTGCAAAAATTATCACTGGTCCCTGGATCCGCTGCCTAACCTGGAATGCAGACACAAACAATAGTTTACCAAAACAGCTATTCAAGGAGATCTTCTCATTAGATAAATTACAGGCAAAAACTGAACCTTTTTTTTTTTTTTTTTTTTAAATCTAACGTAGGTTCTAGAAGGAATGTAATCAGCTGAAAACCCTCTCCGAGGGACTGCATATCACTGAAAATATCTCTTTTTCAGCTCATTCAATATATCTTGGTTATGTCTTAGCTCTGTGTAACAAGGAATTTAGATGGGTAAGGAGGCGGCGAGAACCGGCTTGACGATATAAATAATAGTTTAATAATAAACTTAAAACAAAATACACAAACGCACACATGATGGACATGTCCGTAAACGAGCTCTCTCTCCCGCACCATCCTCTGCGATCGGCCTTTATCCCTCTCGGAGGCTTGATTAGCCTAATACGGGACCAGGTGTGTAGGATCACAACCCGGCCCCGCCCTCCGCCCTGCCACACTCTGAAAGTGTTTTTTTATTAATGGTAAGAAGTGATTTGCTGATGTGAAATTGGAATTTCAACTAGTAAGAAATCAAATTAATTTTAGAAATCCGTAATTGCATTTGAATTGGAGTAGATGAATGATCATTGTAAAATTCTACTTGCAATGCAGTTATGGATATCAAATGCTGTTATGGATATCAAGAATTACAGTTTTTGAAATAAAAACACATCTAGAATGTGTATTCCTGCGAGTGATGTCATTTTTGATTAGGGCTGCACCTAACGTTTATTTTTTTATCGATTAATCTAACGTTTATTTTTTTGATTTTTCTACAGATTTTTGTATTATTATTTCTTGATTAATATAACAATTAACCCAAAAAAAAATTTAAAAACGTGTCTCCGTTAATTATTTCAATATTTTAATAAATTATCTTCTCTTAAACAAACAAATGTACAAGAAACATAGTATTATTCTGCAACAAAAATAGCCCTGTTTTAACTGGTAATCTCCATTTTACAGTCCAACATTAATTTTATGTTGGAATGCTAAACTCAAGGTTGCAAAATGTTTTGATATTCCTCCTGAAAGTGACTGGAATTTTACATTTGTTTAATTTATTTTGTTGTTGGATTGATAAATGTAGATTACTTAAATTTTATTTTGGAGAGATTTTAAGAAAGAACGTGTTCAATTTGAGTAAAAGGAAAGTGCAATCTACATTTTAGCAATCCAACAACAAAATTAAATTAAACAAAATGTAAAATTCAAGTCACTTTCAGGAGGAATGTCAAAACATTGTGCAACCTCGAGTTTAGCAGTCCAACATAAAATTATTTTACAGTAAAATTAGTGCAATATGTGTAATGCTTAAATGTTTTTCTAACAGGAATAACTAAAACTTGTGCATTCTTAATCAACTCTCAGTAAAAGAAACATTTGTAACAAAACAATTGACAAGGTAGGAACCTAATAATGAAAATTAGGGGTCACGATTGTGAAATTTGGCTGACAATGAATAATATAAGGGTATATGTAGACGGCGTGCACATCAGTGCGCTTGACAAGTTGTTGAGAGAGCTGCTGTTGTGACATCCGTGGTGCGGTTCCCTGAGATGCTCAACCGAATGAGACACAAGTGCTTTTTCCTCCGTGCTCATGAGACATCATGCAGGGAAAGACTAGGCTGAATCCAGCTTCTTAATCAACTGCTTTTTATTCAGTAAAGGGGCCTCAGACACTACACAACGCTGGCGAGTGAAATGTCAAAATTTTGGCAAATAACAGACGTTTTTTTTGGTTGCATAGTGCGAAATTTACTCTAGTGACTACTACTAACAGAAATACGTGTTGTAATACTATATCATGTTTGGGTGGGTGGGGACAAAAAGTAAACCGGACTTACGGTGCTGCTGTCTTGACAAGCGCTCCGGGATGCTTTTGCTTCAAGTGTTTGTGCATGGCGTTTGTACGGCTGCGACGAGCCATTTCAATTTGCATATCTTGCATAGCACCACATCGTTGGGTCTCTGGCTAAAATACTCCCACGCTTTAGATCATCATGGGCAAGTTTTTTTTAGCTGCAGTTTGTTCTTCGGGGAATCCATTCTTAAACCGGATGATGCCATTTTAATTATTCTATTGCGACGCATGCTATGCAAATCGACGTATTTTTATAATCGATTACGTTGATGAATCGTCCCAGCCCTATTTTTTATATCAAGAATTAAAGGAATGGTCGGGGTTTAATACAAGTTAAGCTCTAAAAGTCAAGACTCATTTCTCGTCTTTAAAAAATAAATAAAAATCAAGGTTCTTATAATGGAAGTGAATGGGGGGCAAATTTTTTTATGTTAAAATGCTCACTTTTTCAAAAGTATAACCATAATACATAAAGGATATGTGTACACATGATTTTATTGTGATCAAATCCCTTATAAATCTTTTGTGTGTAAAGTATGGCCAATTTTACAACTTCGTTACCATGATGATGTAATGTAAAAAAAAAATAAAAAAAATAATGAATGTAAAAATTAAAATTTAAACAACTTTACAGCTCAAATAATATACATGTTTTAACAGAACATTTAATGAAAGTGCTTTTATAAAATAAGCTTCACAGTTCTATGATTTAAACCCTCCAAAAATAGCCATGTTCACTTCTATTGTATGCACCTCACTGTAACCTTTTTTTTTTTTTTATTAAAGAAAAGGAGGAACGAGTCTAAAAATAATTTTTTGTTGTAAACGGCATTATGCCACACATGCTGTTGATTTAGTTTAACTTGTATTGAACCCAGGAACATTCCTTTTAACGAGTTCAAATGTAATTACTGATATCCAAAATGAGTGTTTCTCTAGAAGTATTTACATTCTTAGTTTTAAGGATAAACATTTTAGCTAGTGAATCCGAAATTGTTGATATCAACAATTCATCATGTGAATGATTAAGTCAATTCGTCTTACAATAGTCATCTCCACCGTTTTGCTGTTATACTGTGCCACGTTTGCTGATTTTTATAAGCGGTTGTAGCGGTTACCAATGTTTGGAATTGTGTGAACGTTTGAACTTGTAAAGTTCTGAAACGCACAGACCATTTTTATGTCTTTATTCACAGACTTTTGCAGTTTGATAATCACATATGACCATATCACCATTTTAAAGTTATTTTGATTAATAGCACAGCTCTGAAGGATTGTGAGATTAGTTGCTCTTTATGAAATTAATTGGCCAAATAAAAACCACATTAAAATCATCGCAATATTCACGATATTGCTTTTATATCGTCAGCAAAATTACTACGATTCTTAATGAATATTCGATATACTGTATATCTCCCAGCCCTACATGGGGGTAAAGCAAAGAATATGATGCCAGTTTGGTGCAGGTTTCAATCATGATTTATATTTTTTCGATTATTTATTTAATCCCATTTATATGTATTACTTATTATTTGTGCCACTTAGGCTAATACGTTTACATAACGGGCTTGACAGGGGCATTGACGATGTAATGACTATAACTTATACTCACCAATAAAATATCTGTTAGTAAAACAGGCATGCATGTGCTCACTGGTTTAAATATCTATGAAGACTAACCTGGGCTGACTTGTTCTCCACAGGAGATTTCCCAAGAGTCATTTAGTTCCCAGTCCAGCGCACCCCCCTCCAGTCAGCCTATGGCATCTAAGAGCAGCACTGAGGACATGCAGGGCAGACCCTCCAGTCTACCAGTAAGTTTTATTTCTCTTTTCACACTTTCTCTTCATCTCTTTCTGATCAAGCTGCTGCTGAAGTGAAAGCGTATTGAGTGGGGTGCTTAAAGATGCATTCTGCAATTGACAGGTTCACAAATTTGCAATCAAGTTGTTTCAAGTCTGCTTTTAATTTTGAATTAGTTGAGTTAATTTTCTGCTTCTAGTCACCTTATTCAGCCCCGCACCTCTTCCGCACTCCACTCTTCTGCATTTTGTCATGTAACTTCCTGTTTGTATTGAGGCTACTTAGAGTCAATCAAAATGGATTATGTGTTGGAGCACAAAGTATTTTTCCCCAAGAGTTTGTGTGAGTCTACACCACCCCTTTACTATGTTAAAATGCTTGTGAGGTGTTGTTTTTCTGTCACTCTATATATTCAGTTTATTCCGACACCCACGGAGGTTAACTGGACTAGGGTTGCGCGGTATATCGGTACTAAAAAATTATTGCAATACCAAAAAAATGGTACAATACCATCTTGTTGTTAATTTCAGTACCTTATTATAGTATGCTGCCATTAGCAAAATGTCATGTAATGTGCAGTTTGTTTAGTGTATAAAGGCTGTGCACTCTCAAATGTCCTTTTTCACCGGAGATTTCAGCTCGCGAGTCACGGAAGTTTGATATAACAAACCTTTCAAAAAAGAAGAAATTCAAATGTCTTTCAAAATAAAAGTGCCGCTGAAATGATAGCTTTATTTAACTCAGGGATTCTCAACTGAATCAGGGGGCATTCAAAGGATGTCAGGGGCACTGAGAGCAAATTAGTAGAGGGGGCGTTAGGTTACAAATGGTGGCCGTTTATCAGTCATAATAATCAAATCTATCGTCAAGTTCCTCTTTGCATTAAAACGTTTATCTAGACTTTAATTATATCAGTTGGTTCTCAATTATACGGATTGGTATGCATTTGCACCATGGTTCATCTGATTTTGAAGTCTAGCGACGTATCTGATTTAGCAGTGTCAAATACACAGACAGAGGCACAACCTCGGCTGATGCTCCTGTATGGCTCGGTAGATGGATTCGGCTCAATGGACAGAGCAGCACGAGTGCAAAGCTCCTATAGCTCGAGCTCTTAAACTCACAGCTTTGTGAGAATCAGTGAGAAGCAAGGCACGAGAAGCAGAAACCATTTGAATTCGGCACAGAATTCTACATCACCACCCTTGAATTTACTATAGTAACACTAACTGTACTTCAGACATAAATAGATTGATAATAAATATCATATCACTACTTTAGCTCTTAAATTTGTCAAAGGCTACATTAAGGGATTGAGGGAAAATAATACTTTTTTATTACAGCTTATACATATTTAGATATATATTAGTGTATATATGTGTTCAGAGTAGGTCCACTGTTTATAATTAAAAAAAATGCCTTAGTTTTTTTTATAGAAATAATGGTACATTTTAACCATGATAGTGGAGTTCCATGATTCCAAGTGTACTATGGTCTTGTAACAAATACCACTGTTAAAACTACATATAAATTATGAATAAAAAAAAATATTAAAAAGTAAATATATATTAACAATATCACTTTTATTATTAGTTTGTCTTCGCATTTTCATTTTATAGGCCCCAGATATAGCCCTCCATCTGTTTCAATTCAAGAAACGCAAGGTTTGGTCTCGCATTCATGATGCAGAAGTCTGCTGAATTTCTTAACAAAACTTTAAAATTATTCAATGCTTGGGGTAAGGGAATGAAGTATGGGGGCGTTCATCAAAAATGGTTGAGAATCACTGATTTGACGATGCGTGAAATTCAAGACTACGACAGAGAAATATTACTACTGTATAAAAGTGTAATATTCATAGTAGTATAAATAATACTCATAATAACAATCATATAATATTAAATGGTTATATTATTAGTATTATTATCTGTAAGCAATATCACAAAAACTGAATAACATTACTGAATATCAGCATATTTTGATTCAGCCATGGCAGCCTCAGGTAATCCAATTGTTTTCATTAATAATGTAAACTCTGTTGTGCATCTTTTTTGTTTTTACCAAAAATAATTATTTATAAATTATGTATTTGTGCCGAATGGACGTGCAACGAGCCACCGCGTTATGCAAAATGGACCACAAAACGGCACATATGCAGAAAAGGATATCTGGCAGTCTGACAATACTGGTATCAAAGTGTTTTTTATTTATTTATTTTTTTACCTAACTATGTTAAAAACAGTTTTCCCAGCTTTTATAGCTAATGCGCATGTGCGTTCTAGAGTTGATTGACAGACAATGTCTGTATCTAAAAGGTGATTGGCTCTTTTAACTAAGGCGGGACCTCCTTTCTACATCCGTTGGGTGTTCAGAGCTCCGTGGTTGAACATTCCAATTTTTTCCATTAATTTTAATAGAAGTGGCCCATCTCTACTAAATCTCTGATAGCAACTGCTAGACCATAAGTTCAGAGACACAATGTTCAAGCTCCACGCTAGTTTCTCTGGCGCATAAGGTGAATAGTGTTGATTCTTGGAAGATGTGAGCAGCTGTACCTTTTAGTTTGGCAGTGATTATGGAGAGAATGTTCAGTGCTTTTGTTAAATGAGTTAATGTGGATGGTTAAGATGGCGGCGCGCATGCAGAAGCTGAACTGGCTCTGATGAAAACTGTGCTAAATGTTGTAAACGTCTCTAATGGTTATGTTAAATGTAGTCTTGGTGTATGATAGTCTAACATTGCTGGAAATTGGGGAAGCACATCACAAGGAACACACAGAAAATGTGCTGCAAGAGGAACTAATGGAGACACTGAGTAGCCGTGTCTTAGCGCGAAGACCAGGCCCCAAGATGGCGGAGTTGCCTGATGCGACAAACCGTGTGAGGCGACTCATTAAGTGGTGCCACGGGTAGCAGAAGTGAGGCAAGAGTGTTGGAATCCAAGCTAAGCTAAAAGCTATCCCATACAGACCGTAGCTAATGACAGTGTTACTATCTGATGTTCGCTCTCTGGATAACAGACTGGACCATTTACAACTATATGCACAGGAGTTAAAATTATGCTGTGTCATTGTTTTAACTGAAATGGGGCTGAACGAAAACATCCCGGATTCAGCAATTCAGTTAGACAGACTAAAATGTTTTCGAGTGGACAAAGACGCAGCCATGACCTGCAAGGCCCGTGGAGGGGACTGTGTTTACATCGACAAGATCTGGTGTGATAATGCTGTTGCAATCTCTAGGCACTGTTCTTCGCTAGTGGAATTCATGACAGTTAAGTGCCTTCTATCTGCTGAGGGAATTCACTACTGTTATTATTGTGGCTGTTTACGTTCCGCCCAGCACTGACTCGAAGGAAGCGCTGCATGCTCTTTATGGAGAATTTAGTGATCTGCAAACCACACACCATGCCGTATTGCTGAAGATTTCAATTATACAGACTAAGGACCGTTTTTCCCAAGTTTAAAGGTATGTGCAATGAGAGGAGAAAATACTTTGGACTTGGTTTACACAAACATTCGAGACACATACAGAGTAGGGGTGTAAATCGGAGCCTTCATGACGATTCAATACGATACCGATTTCTTAAGCCAACGATTCGATTATTTTCGATACTTCAGAATTCCCCGCAATACGATTCGATTCGATACGATTCAATACTAGATATTTTTACATGATATCTATTAAGTTTCAAATAAATCAACAAAAAAAATGAATTATTTGCCTTTTATTGAGAATAGAGAAACAGTATTATATTCACAATGTGTATGTTATGTTACACTATAGCAGTTGTGCTCAATGCACTGCAAATAGAACAGCAAATATAAGTTACTGCATCTACAGTTACAATAAAGTGCAATCCTGCACATTTCTATTCTGCACTCATAAGACCCTGAATAATGTCATCACGTACTTTGGTGTAGAAGTTCGGAATATAGGACTCGCTGAAATGTTGCCGTGAGGGGATGTTGTACCTCGGCTCAAGAACTTCGAGCAGGTATCTAAAGCCTTCGTTCTCTACAACGCAATAGGGCCTCATGTCTTTGCACATAAAAAACGCAATGCATTTGGTGATGTTTTTTGCTCGTTTTGAAGCACTCGACAACTTGGAAAGAAAAAATGTTGTCAGTGATTTGGCGGGCGTGGAAGCCTGTGTTCTTTCTTCACACTCGGAGTCGCCATCAATACCATGGCGCCTTTTCAGGTGTGCAGATAGACTCGACGTATTGCCGCAGTATCTTATCTCACACTGACAGTCTTTCTCTTTACAAACGGCAGCATCTTTTACCACTGCTCCATCTGTTTTCCTGAAGCCAAAATACTTCCACACCCATGACTTGACGCCGACTGGTGTATGTAACATTTGACTTTCATTGCCAGCTCGCTCTGACGGTTCCATCGCTCTTTCAGACTCAACAATGTGCGTATGAACATACATAGATACTAGATACATAAGTAACGTGTGTGAAGTAGAAGATAATAATGAGGTTAGCGCCACCCGCAGCTTAGGAGTAGGTTGTACGCATATGTCGGAGACGGAGTGGTAAACTCCGAGCGAACAGACAGGCGGCAAAATAAACACATTAATCGATACACTTGCGGACATATCGATGCATTGAATCGTCGGCTGTATAATCGATGCATCGATACAAATCGATTAATATTTACACCCCTAATACAGAGCAGAGCACCACCACACCTAGGCTCTTCTGACCACAACTCTGTCATGCTAATTCCAGCATACAGACCACTACTGAAACGTGTAAAACTGATTCCCAAACAGTTAAGAGTATGGCCAGGAGTCATCTCCGCTCTACAGGACTGCTTTGAGTATACTGACTGGAGCATGTTCAGAGAGGCAGCTACAATTGGGAACACCATCAACATGGAGTATTCAGCATCTGTGTCTGGCTACATTAACAAGTGCATAGACAATATTACTGTCTCCATGCTCATCACACAGGCACACCATAAACCATGGATAAATGCAGATACCTGGTCGCTGCTGATATCCTGTAATGCTGCATTCCAGTCAGTTGACAAAGCTGCCCTGTAGACTACAAGGTTCAACCTGTCATGTGCCATCAAAACCGCAAAATATACACATGTGTATAATATCCATGGTCACTTTATAGACCATAGATTTATAGACTGTTCTCTGCCTGTCTACAGCTGAATTGAGGAGAGCACTAACTAGAGTCAATCCATGCAAGGCTGCTGGACAAGACAACATACCTGTTTGTGTGCTCAAGGAATGTGCTGACAATCTAGCGAATGTCCTAACTGACATCTTTAACAACTCCCTGAGTCAAGCTATCATTCCCGTCTGCTTCAAAACCACCACCGGTTCCGAAAAAGTCAAGTGTTTCATGCCTCAATGAATACTGGCCCGTAGCACCTACATGATCATAATTAAGTGCTTTGATAAAGTAGTCATGAACCACATCAAGTCCTCATTGCACCCCTACCTCGACCCTCTCCAATTTGCATATCGTCCCAAATGCTCAACTGACGATGCCAAATCCATTGACCTTCATCTGGCCTCAACACACCTGGAACATAAAAACAGTAATGTCAGAATGCTTTTCCATAGACTTTAGCTCAGTATTCAATACGATTATCCCTCAGAATCTTACAGAGAAACTGAACACTCAACATCAGCACTTCCCTCTGTAACTGGATTCTGGACTTCCTGACTAGGAGACCTCAGGCAATCCGGATAGGCAGCAACCAGTCCAGCACTTTCACACGGCGCGCCAGAGCCCCACAAGGCTGTGTGCTTAGCCCACTGCTGTTCACCCTGCTGACCCACGTCTGTACTGCTAAACACAGCACAAACCACATCATCAAATTCGTAGAAGATACAGCATCAGCAAAGATGATGGATACAGAGACGAGTTGAAGTGTCTAGTGGGTTGGTGTGAGAACAATAATCTGTCTCTGAATGATGAAAATCATTGACTTCAAGAAGTCACTCGGCACCTCTTCACTCACTAAGAAAGCACCGCAGCGTCTTCACTTTCTACAGCGACTGAAGAAGGCAAACCTCCCCCTTCCATACTCATCATGTTCTACAGAGGAACCATTGAGAGTATTCTACCAACCTGCATCACTATCTGGTTTGGAAACGGCAATGCTTCAGACCGCAAGGCCCTGCAACACATTTGAGAATTTTTTTTTTATGCTGTTTCCACATTCCATCCATAACAGATGTTTACCAAAAATGCTGTCTGTACAAGGCCCACAGCATCATAGTGGACCCCTCCCACAGACTCAATCTCAAATGAGATATTGTAGCATACGGGCCAAAAAACAAAGACTCTGCAACAGATATTTCCCTCAAGCTGTCAGGCTCCTCAACACCCTGACACCTCTAACCACCCCCAGGACAAGAACATAAACCTAACTGAAAGAAAAAGAAGAAAGTTTTCACCACTTTCAGCCTTTTGCACACACTTTACACACATTGTATATCACATACTGGTATATTTAACATATGCTGCTCTGCTGCTGCCGCCACCACCAGTATTTGAGTGGACACGGTGTGTTCCACTAATTTGATTGAATATATTATTGTTCAGTGTGTATTGTCTAGAGAGTGGGGATATTGTTTACAGTACTGTTTGTCTACATTGCGTACATGTATGTATATACATATGTACACATAGATTTATTTTGCTCATAGGTGTTTGTTTCTTAAGCTCTTGTTTATTGTTTATTATATTTGTGAAGTGTGCCTTGTTTTGTCTGTAATTGTACACTGCAGACCTGGTAAATCGACATTTCGTCCCACTGTATACTTGTATTTTGTCTGGAATGACAATAAAACTTAAACTACCACAGAAATTTTTTTATTTTTTTATTCTTTCAGTACCATTTTTGCGTTCCAATTTCTCCATGTGAATTCTGCTTCTATGTCTGTGAGATTTAAATGCATTAGATAGTGTGTTATGACCCGCAATGCTGTGTTTGAAAAGGACACATGGAGAGACACCCAGCTGTGCTGACTCGGCACATGTGCAGCTGATCGCCGTAGCCATGGCGACTTCAGGGATGCTGTGATTTCACTTTTCTCCCTCCCAGATGAGATAAATAAGGCCAGCAGCCTCTGGCTATGAGTGCGTGTCTGTCTGTGTGCGTGTGTGTGTGTGTCCCAGAAATAAAGTGTGCCAGAGTTCATCGTTGCTGAGTGGAAGAGAGTTGCTGGACTTTATTTATTTATTTTTTATTTTTTTTAACATTTTATGAGAGTGAATCCTAAGGCAATTTCAGTCCAGAATTTTGCCTTTTAGAATGTTTCCTTATTCTTAAAGATTTTAGAAGTTTAATGATGGGGATTAATTGTTATTTTGTTAATGAGTTTTAAAACCAGTTTGTTGTTTACCGTAATTTAAACGACCTACTATATTTGGAGCATGCAAGACGACTTCCAGTATTCTTTAAAAGCTGTGAAAGCTGGATGAATCTGATTGATAAGAAAATGGTAGTTCAATAGACATGGTGTTGTTGAGAATCTTGCTTCAAACAAATGTGAGGGCTGACAGCTTTATTTTTAAAGCCCTTGCAGAAACCGTGCAGGAACAAATAATATTTCAAGGTCTTTATGCTTTTTTGGTTTTGCCTTTTGTGTCTTTTTTTTTTCTCCTAAGGGAATTTTTTTTTTTTTTCTAAATTGTTGGCAGTTATGTTGATATTTGTAGTGCTTTGAATCATCTGTTTCTGATCTTTTATCTGCATTTTTCTCACTCTTTGCTTAGGATCTATCTGGTTCTATTGATGACCTGCCTACTGGTACAGATGGCGCTCTGAGCCCTGGAGTCAGCACATCTGGAGTATCCAGCAGTCAAGGAGAACAGAGCAATCCAGCACAGTCACCCTTCTCCCCCCACACCTCCCCTCCGGTGGGCTCGCCGGTAAGCGCCACAGCATCACGCTCTGGCCCACTGTCCCCTGCCACAATGACAGGTAAGGCTCATAATACTGGCTAGTTAATGCTAATTTGTATAAGAGATTCATCTTCAAGTCCCTTTTAAAATTGTGTATTGTATATATGAATGATATTAGAATATCATATAACAATACATTTTATCCATGATTTGTTTATCTCTGTTTTGAAGGGAACCAGATGCCTCCACGCCCTTCAAGTGGACAGTCTGACGGGATCATGCACCCTTCAATGAACCAGCCTGGCATGGGTCAAGACAGAGGTGAATCCGTCTGTGAAACTTTACATTGCAACGATGGAAAGACTTTTTACTCTTATCATAAAATTAATCTTGTTGTCTCCTCAGGGTATATGCAGAGAAACCCTCAGATGGGACCATATGGCTCTCCCCAGTCTGGGTCTGCTTTGTCACCTCGTCCATCATCTGGAGGACAGGTGCATTCTGGGATGGTTCCATATCAGCAGAACAACACTCTGGCCAACTATGGGCCTCAGGGTGGTCAGTATGGCCCACAAGGTGAGTGGCTCAGTTGTAACTGCATAGTTAAAGAGTTTGTCAATTGGTGCAAGACAGATTACACAATATAGAACCATGAAAAAAAACAAAGTATAAGGGTTTATTCATTTTGTAGTGAGAAACAAGACTAAAGACCGATTTATACTTCTGCAACTACGTGTAGTAATTAGGCTACGTGTAGTTATGGTGGTTATGGTTTAGCCTACGCTGTAGAAAGAATTTAAACATTTAACTGTGCGTTGCGTCAACACAGACCACAACTGCTGTGATTGGTGCACTTTGTAACCAGAGACCACCCCCCAGGATGATTACAATGATATCCAAGGTAGCACTGCATTTTACCTAGATTATTTGAATACCTATTAATCAAATCACATTGTATTTGGACTCGGGACCATTAAAGCAATTGTCTCATTTGAGAGCATCTACTGTTTTTTTTGTGTTCTGTTTGTTTTTCATGAAGTTTCAAGTGAAATGTGGCAAAAGATATCTGTTTACAGCTTATAAACACTAAAAGCTTTTTTTCTCAGGGCTTTTACTTGATATTAATTTGATATGTGAGTGAAATAATATGTGTTGTATTCTACGTGTGATCTTTCTGATCTGCACGATGATTTGACTATGTTTGACGTTATTGTGCGCAGTAAATCATATTTAAAATGTTATGGAAATGGAACACTTCTAATTTGTCAGTAAATTAAAAAGCATCTTATAAGTGTTGGTTATATCGCCTATATGCATTGTAAAGTCTTTTAAAAAGACAACAATTTTAATGTTTGCCAAGCGAGGTGTAATTATTAATTCATTTGATTTCTTTTTCAGCACAGAATGTCAAAAGTATACAAAAATGTTTATTATAATTTAAGCAACTCGAGTAAGCATACAGTTTTATTTTTTATTTGCTCCCAGGCAACATGTATAATAAATATCATGTAACCTACCAACATTTTTACATGTTCACTTACTTGGATCACATAATAATTTAACAAATACTGTTCAATAATTTAACAAATACTGTTCAATCCACAAATTACATTGCTTTTATTTATGAATGTATAAATAGCATTTTGTCTGTGTTATCGCAGAAAGACACCAACGCAGAACTTTAAATGCAAACCAATGTGTTGGCCAGTATGCGGTGCATACACCGTAGGTTCAATGCAGAAGTATAAATCAGTCTTAAGCAAGGTCATTTGTAATGGGGGTGCAAAACAGATAGGACTTACTACAATATTTTGAAATGGTTGTTTTGGAGAGACTTGGCTTAAAATATTTTTTTTATTTGCTCTTTATTTCCTTTTTTCTCACTGTCCCTGCAAATTCTTCTCACTCTTCTGCTTTCTCTCTCTGCGGCCAGTGGATCACAGTGTGGTTATTTTTAGCCTTAGTGGAAAAGATGTAGTTGATGTCGCATGGCTCACGTCAGTTGAGCTGCCACAGTGACTTTGGGTTACAGTAGCATTACAGGCTGCTAATACATTCAAGGGCCTAGAAGTCTCGTTACAAGCCCTGCAATCAGGCGTCCATAACATTTGGCCAATATTAATTGCTCATTGCCCAAACTGTTATTACAGTCATGGTGTTCAGTTCTCGTTAAGATTTGTATTTAAAACTATAGATTTTTCTCTACAAAACCTGTCACTACATAATCGAAATGATGAAATTAACAGCCACTATTAAATATTCATTTTTGCGTCATTTTAGTAAAACAGCATTTTTTTTAGTTTGCTTTGCATATCTTCTCTTTGGAAATGTATTTAATTGATATAGGTTTAATAAATTATTGGTACTGTTGGGGGCCTTGACAATGTGTACAAGTATAGGAGCTCTGTGTCTCTACAAAATAACCTCTTCCTCTTCAGGTTACCCCAGGCAACCTGGTTACAGTGGCATGCCTAATGCCAATTACCCAAGCCCTGCCATGGGTGGATCCTTGAATCCAATGCCTGGACAAGCAGGAGGGCCACCTTTTGTTGGCATGCCTTCTGGAAGAATGCCTCATAGCCAGATGGGTGCACGTCCCTATGGCCCCAACATGGGTGCTAACATGAATCCCAGTATGGTCCCTAATATGGGCAGTATGCCTCCACAAGTGAGCACAGGTATGTGCCCACCTCCAGGCCTCAACAGAAAGCCGCAGGATGGTGCAGCAATGCAACATGGACCTGCCAACTCCATTCACAACAGGTACACATGAACTGAAATCGAACTTGCTTTATCAAGTAACAATATCACTATCCATTAACAAGCATAGATTTTAAAACTCAGAACTTCATAAGTTTTGGATATCTCACTTTTGAGGTATATTTGGTGCCAATGAGGTAACTTGCTGATAAATGTTGTCTTTTGACTCAGACTAACAGGTTATCCAAATATGTCTCCTGGTATGATGGGCTCAGGTCCTCCGTATGGGCCCTCCATAAACAACATGCCAGGGATGATGAACACCCAGGGTCCTCCCTACCCCATGAGTGGTAACATGGCCAACAACTCCAGTGGTAAGCAAGCAAACACGCACTGTGTTTTGTACTTTACATTAATTGTCTTGTCACACTAGCATACATTTAAATCTACTTAATTTTACTTATTAGATGTACACAAGGAAAACTCTTGCCATATCAAAATTGAAGTATAAAGTTTGTTTTCTCTAAGGCATGTCCCCTGGTCCAGATTTTGGTATGGATGGAAAACATAATCAGCCACAGAAAATGAATAACAAAGTAGAGGGGACGCCCAAGACAGAATCAAAATCAAAGGTTTGTTTAACATTTACAAGAAAGCTTATTTTCTGTTTAGCAGTCTATAAGTGTCTTAACTCTGTTAAATTTCCTGTGTAATTCCTTTAAAAAAAATGTGTTACCTAGAAGTCAAGTTCTTCCACAACAACAAATGAGAAGATAACACGATTATATGAGCTAGGCCCAGAACCAGAAAGAAAGATGTGGGTTGACCGTTACCTGGCTTTCATAGAGGAAAAAGCCATGGGCATGTGTAACCTACCGGCTGTGGGGCGAAAACCTCTTGATCTCTTCCGCCTCTACATGTCCGTTAAGGAGATTGGAGGTCTTACACAGGTAGGAACATGATGTGCATAAAAATACAAAGTTAATGTTGAAAAGGTCATTTCTGTTGCATAAATGTCACTTGATTCGTTTTCTCTCAAATATGTTTGCTTATATAATTTGGTATCCGTGTAACTGCAGGTTAATAAAAACAAAAAATGGAGGGAGTTGGCCACAAATCTGAATGTGGGGACTTCCAGCAGCGCGGCCAGCTCTCTGAAAAAACAGTATATCCAGTGTCTATATGCATTTGAATGTAAGATTGAGCGTGGAGAAGACCCACCACCAGAAATTATGTCTGGGGACAGCAAAAAGAACCAGGCCAAGATTCAGCCTCCATCCCCGGGTGAGTGCGGGTGTCTTTGATTTTGTGTAAGGCCAAGTCTTATGTCAAGCTTAAACATTAAATTGTCGCAACAAGACATGTTGACTTTGCAGCGGTCATAAATTGCACCTTCCGATCCAAGATTTCGTTTGACTTTGGAATTTGGCTTGTACTACTGGTGTAGTAGTATTGTTATAGAATTGTAGAGAGGATTGTAATTTTATTCATCTTGTCCTTTCTTTGCATGGCACAGCTGGATCTGGCTCTCTTCAGGGGCCCCAGACTCCGCAGTCCACCACCAGCTCCATGGCGGAAAGCGGAGACTTGAAGCCCCCTACTCCTGCTTCCACCCCACACAGTCAGATGCCCCCAATGCCAAGTGGCAGGTGAGTGAGGCTCAATCGCCTTGTACTGCTGTCTGTTTCATTTGACTGTGAATCTTACCTGCCCTGATTCGTAGGAGCAGTGTGAACCTGCAAGATCCATTTGCTGATAGTGACCCAGCCTTCTCTCGGAGAAACACCATGACCCCCAACTCTGGCTACCAGTCAGGCATGAGCACTCCTGAGATGCCTGGGCGCTTGGGCCCCTATGAATCCAACAAGGACCACTTTAGTGGTATGCGTAAAGGTTTGTATCTTATTTGGGTTTCTTTAATCAGGCAGATTTTTAATGAATAGATACATCTGGTGCTAAATGTGGCTTTGTAAACCAACATGCAATATCATTTGTGAACAGTATATAATGGTAAACAACATGAATGAGGTAATGAGGTGTGGGTTTGTGGTCCTAGTTGGAGAACAGTTCATGCCTGGTGGGCAGGGTCCCAACAGCAGTCTTGGTGATCAGTATAACAGGGGACCACCAGGTCCTATGGGAAACATGCCCGTTGGCCAAAGGCATCAGTATCCATATGGCCCCGGCTATGATAGAAGGTATTGCTATTCTGAACTTTTACCTTACTTTGTATTTTTTTTTAATGTAGATTTTATCTTAGGTTGGTTGTGCATAATGTCAAAAATGTGCATTCTCCTTCATTGTGTAGGCCAGAGTCAGGGATGGGCCCAGAAGGCAGCATGGTGCCTGGAGTGCCACAGTCAAATATGATGTCTTCCAGTGCTGAATCTGGGATGTACTCACCAAATCGTTACCCTCCCCAGCAACAGCGGTCAGTAGTATTAGTCAATGTCAAGGTGATCGTATTGTCATTTTTATGTTTTGATGTCTAGCAAACATTTCCTGTCTTGTACTGATTACTCTTGCATATGATTTATTTGCAGGCATGATTCCTATAGTAATCAGTATCCTGGGCAGGGTGCGCCTCCTGGTGGCTCCTATCCGAATCAGCAGCCTGGAATGTATCCGCAACAACAGTCGGTGGGTGACCGTTTCAGTCCTAGTTAATGGAATATTCAATATCTTTTGATTTTACATCAGCCTACATAATAAATGTAAAAGCTTCGACACATATTTTAAATGTAATTTGTTTGCATTCAGAACTACAAAAGGCCAGGCGATGGAAGCTACCCGCCAGCTAAACGGCACCATGATGGTGAAATGTTCGGTGGGCCTTACAACACGCAGCAGCCGCAGCCACCACCACAGGCTCCCCCTAGTGGTCCCACAACTGGTCAGCAGGAGATGTATAACCAGTATAGCAGTTCTTACCCTGGCTCTGAGCGCCGTCCACCTGGTCCTCAGAATCAGTTCCCCTTCCCTTTTGGTAGAGACCGAATACAAAGTGGAACTGGTTCTAACACCCAGGGTTCTATGCCGCCTCAAATTATGGGCAGTCCAATGCAGTCTGGTCCTGATGGTCATCAAGGTGGCATGTGGCAAAGCCGAGGTGATATGAGCTACCCCACTTACCCCAACCGTCAGGGACCTCCTGCTGGTCCTGGACAGGGCCCTGGCTACCATCCAATGAACCGATCTGAGGAGATGATATCATCCGAACCATGCATGAATCATGATGGCCAGTGGCCTGGGCCAAGACAACCCCCATATGGCCCTGCTGGCTCCGGCCCACCAATGAGCAGACCCTTGCAGTCCAACTATCAGTCTCCCCAAACCATGCAAAATCACATTCCACAAGTGTCAAGCCCCACACCCTTGCCCCGCCCCATGGAAAGCAGGACTTCCCCCAGTAAATCTCCCTACATGCCCACCAATATCAAAATGCAAAAGGCAGGACCTCCAGTCCCTGCATCTCACATTGTCCCTCCTCCTGTTCAGCCTCCAATGATGAGAAGAGACTTGCCCTTCCCTTCAGGCTCAACAGAGGCCACACAGCCAATACTCAAATCACGCAGGCGTCTTACCATGAAAGATATTGGTAAGTTAATTTATAATTTTAGTGAAATAGTGAATGCCCTCATTATACATTACACTGGGCATATAAATGTTAAATATGGTAATTTTTGTTGCTTAGACCTGTAAGATTCTGGGAGAGTTAATTTTACACTCCCTTCCTAGGTACTCCAGAAGCATGGAGAGTCATGATGTCCCTAAAATCAGGGCTTTTGGCTGAGAGCACATGGGCTTTAGACACCATCAACATCCTGTTATATGATGACAACAGTATTTCAAATTTTAACCTTATTCAGGTGAGTCATCTTGAAGAAATTAAAAAATGGCTTGTTGCCATTACTAATTAAAATTGTTCATCCTAAAAATAACATACTGATCTCTTAATCATTTGTTTTGAAGCTCCCTGGTTTCTTGGAACTAATCGTTGAGTATTTTCGCCGTTGCCTCATTGAGATCTTTGGGATTCTGAGGGAATATGAAGTTGGTGATCCAGGACAAAGAGCTCTGTTGGATCCTAGTGTGCTCAAAGATGAAAATACTGTGGATGATGAGGCACTGGTAGAGGGCATGGAGGAAGATGGAGAAACAGAGGATGAAGATGAAGCAGAGGAAATGCAGAGGTCAAAACATCAAGAACCTCAAACAGCGCAAAGACCTCTCCAGATAAAACAGGAGGAAAAGCAAATGACAGGCGAAGACTCTGGGAAGAAAGAAGATTGCCAAGCAAAGGAAGGGGAGTCATCTGCAGAACCCAAGACTTCAGAGCCATCCCTTGAACTGGCTGTGTCTGAGGAGAAGCCCAAACAGGCTAGCAAGTTTGATAAGCTTCCCGTGAAGGTTGTGCGAAAGAAGGATCCATTTGTAGTAGACTGCTCAAATAAGCTTGGCCGGTTACAGGAATTTGACAGTGGCCTTCTGCACTGGAGTATTGGTGGAGGTGATACAACAGAACACATCCAGACCCATTTTGAAAGTAAGGTAGACCTGTTGCAACTACGGAAGCGGCTTCTTCCTGCCCAGGCCTCAGACAGGAAGAAAGGACCTCTGAAGGAGAACCAGGCCCCTTCGTTACCCTCATCAAGTGAAGAGCACTGGAAAGAGGTGGATGGGGAACCTTCTCAGCAGTCATCATCCACTGAGAAAGTGACCAATGAAATTCCGGCTATAAAAGAGGAAAAGCCTACTGACTGCTCAGAAACTGCCACTGAAAGGAAATCACATAAGGAGAAAGATCAAGAGAAACAAGGATCAGATACAGCAACCCTAGAGAATATCAGGCCTGCACCTCCAAGCACATCATCACCGAGTTCCTGCTCCATCGCCATTTTAGAAGATGAGCCACACAGCAAGGATGAAGCTCCTCTTGTTAGGCTTTCTGACTGGCAAGATTCCCTCGCTCGTCGCTGCATCTGCGTCTCCAACATTGTCCGCAGCCTCTCATTCATTCCGGACAATGATTTGGAGATGTCCAAACACCCGGGGCTGTTGCTACTGCTAGGTCGTCTTTTGCTTCTCCACCATCGGCATCCAGAGCGCAAGCAGGCACCTTTAACATACGAAAAAGAAGAGGAGGTGGATGAGAGTGTTGGTAACAAGAAAGACGAGTGGTGGTGGGACTGTTTGGAGCTGCTGCGGGAAAATTGCTTGGTCACACTTGCCAACATCTCAGGCCAGCTTGATTTCTCCGTCTACACTGAGAGCATCTGCCTGCCTCTGCTGGATGGATTGCTCCACTGGGCTGTTTGTCCTTCAGCTGAAGCCCAAGATCCCTTCCCTAGTCTTGGGCTAAATGGTGCATTGTCCCCCCAAAGACTAGTGCTGGAGACCCTTTGTAAACTCAGCATTCAGGACAATAATGTGGACCTCATTCTGGCAACGCCACCTTTTAGTAGATTAGAGAAGTTATTTGGGAACCTTGTACATCTAGTTGGAGAGCGAAAGGTGCCTGTCTGCCGGGAGATGGCAGTCGTGCTGCTGGCCAATCTTGCACTGGGTGACAGCCTGGCAGCCCGTGCCATTGCGGTACAGAAGAGCAGTGTAGGGAATCTATTGGGCTTCTTGGAGGACAGCTTAGCAGCAACGCAGTTCCAGCAAAGCCAAAGTTCTCTACTGCACATGCAGGGGACACACTTTGAGCCAACAAGTGTGGACATGATGCGGCGGGCTGCTCGGGCTCTGCTGGCACTGGCTAAGGTGGAGGAGAACCACTCGGAGTTTACGCTTTATGAATCACGGCTACTGGACCTTTCTGTCTCTCCCCTCATGAACTCGTTGGTGTCCCATGTCATCTGTGATGTACTCTTTTTGATAGGCCAGTCATGACAGCTGTGTGGAGCTGTGGCTCCTCCTCTGGTTTTCGTACCTCCAACTTGCCTGTCGGCCCCCTTGGTGAGTGGGGAATGAAAGCAGAGAAAATTGTTTGTTTCCTTTATTTATTTATGCAAGCCCTTTCATATTACACCTACTGGTACCCCTTTTCTTTCCCTCTCACTTTGGGAAGAGTGTCACAATTTTCTGTGGATCGTAAACCAGAACCTCAACACACTGACACAAACTGTAACACTGATGCCAACAAGATGACATGGACAGGGACCCCAACTTTTGTGTTCTGGCTGAGGGGAAAGTACTTTTTTATAATAAAATAAATAAATGAATAAATAGCTTGAAAAAACAAACTATTTACCAAAGTTACTGTCTTGTTTACAGTGAGTTTTGGGGTTAATTGTTCCCACTGTCCTCCCCAAGAGGGTGCAAATAATACACAGCTCTTGTTCACATTTGGAGTCAAAATAGACAGGTGAACTCTTGATTGTTTGGTGGTTGTATTTTGATGCTACACAGTCAACCTTATTGGATGAGTGTACAGCAGAAATTTGTTCTCTGTACAGTGATCCTCACAACTGTTAACATACTGAAAACATATGGCACTGTTCCATATGTGAAAAATGTTGACTCAGACGGCTCTGTTTTTAAACTGTTTTTAAACAATAGTTTGCTGGTAAAGAGAATTCTCCACAAAGTATCAAGAACAAACAACACCCCGACCTCCTCTTCTCTTTAACCCTTGATTGTATGAATTGACCCTAATAAAGAAATCACCTAGGACTGATTTTCAACATAAGATGCAGCCCCTGGCTGTACTGTATATAAGATGTTGTACATTACACCTCCCTTTCTCTCCCTCTGTCTTTCACACACACTATTGCTTCTTACCCTTTTTATCGATAATGAATGAAAGCGGACACTCATGTTGGGTTAATTGCATCAAAATCCCTTGGTATATACCATTTGGCCTCCAGGGTTCCTCTATAGTGCAGCAAACAACTGAAATATTTTAATTTCATCTCATGGTACAACAAGATAAGTCTAGATGAAGAAACACGGTTGAGATATTTTTTTCTCCAGTGGAATGAATTCTGCATATTTGTAATTCAGACTATGTAGCTTAATGTAAATTCCTTGTTTTTCTTCCCTTTTGGCTCAATGAATATCATTTATTCACTATGAAATCTTTATACTATATGTTCCACGTGGTAAGAATAAATGTACATTAAATCTTGGTAAGATGTTTGTGATTATTTTCATATGGACATGGTCCTTATAAAGATATAAGGTATAGATTCTTCCTATAATACTATATTTATACACCAAGGGTTGAAGCAAGCAGTTTAGTGACTTGCATAGAAAAATGCCTTCATTTTGAAAGTAAAATAAGCCAGATTAACTAGGGGCTAGAAAAATGGCATTTATCTTAAAAAAATTTCCCTTTGTTAGGAAGTACATGCAAATGGATTATGGTTTGATTTGCCACCTGAAAAGTTTACAATACCAAACGACATAAATATTAAATCTTTATTATATAAATAATTTAGTACATTTTAGAGGACCGTATTTGACAGTATTAGTTCTTGTCTGTCTCGTGGCAGACGGTTAATTTTAGGCAGAATTGTGTTTAGAGTTTTAAAGGGTGTCCAGAAAAGCGACTAAACTAGGCTGTCTCGTTTGGAAGACACTGTGCTAGGTAAGATGCTTCCTTTGAAGGTTGCATTCTTCTTATCGTCCTCCTTTACGCAAGTCTGGTTTTAAAAAAGACGGCCTTCGTTGGACAAACGGAAACGGAACGTAACATTGTTGCTATGACAGCACGCCAGTCTTTAACAAGCGCAAGAGCTTCGAGTGAAAAGAACTGATATAGAACAGTGGTGAAAAGAGAACAAATTCCCTCAATGTATGAGGTACATTTTAGGATCGATATAATGATGTAAAGATACAATTAAATAGATATTACAGGTGTACTTTTGGTCTATTACTTTATTTTAGTTATATATTAATATCATTATACATATTATATACTCTACATCCATCTACTGAGGTACTTCAACTTAGAAATTACCATTACTTGCGTATGAACAATATTTACGGGCAAATTGGCGTCATTTTTTTTAGACATTTCAGCTGAAGCAAAGAGTTGTGAGTGCCCACGAAGCATACACCATTGAAAGAAGGTCGAATTCGAAGTGTCCTCCTCGCTTTTCTGAAACGAGACAGCCTCGATGACGTATGCGGCCGACAAATGCGACCTCTGGAGGACATATCCTTCCAAACGAGAGACAGCCCTTTGGTACGTTTGGGATTGAGGCTTTTATTTTGACATCTTAAAAACAGCATGCCGGAAGTGCATATAGCACACGTAGCCTTCATTAGCTTCATGCGATAAATTGGAGAAAAATAAATATGATTTACAGCTATTATACTGTTCCCGTGCGGAGAAGCTGTGGTTTTATAACATACTGCAATTGCATATTTTGACCTAAAATGTGCTACGGACTATTTTTGCTTTAGCTAACCCAATATCATGTCTGCTTATTTACACCAGATCCGGGGATTCATTTGATGACGCTTTTCGTAAAGGAAAGTTTCTATAACTTTTTGTTGAGAAAAGAATCAAAATATGTCAAATTCAAACAATTGTATTAATCTAGACTTATGGACAGTTGTACGGTTTGCGTCTTTCACGCGACTGTTTTCCCTTCTTTTACAGGTAAGAAACCGTCATTCACAAGCGGGTAAAATAGCCATAAAAATGTAGATCTATATTTATATAATTCATGATATGCGCCCAAAAACACATACAATACATTATATGCGTCAATTCATTTTATTGAGCTTATGGCGCCGACTACTGTACAAATTAAGACCAACTTTTTTGAAAATGAAAAATACTGTTTCTTTTGTGCACTCCCAAGGCATTGCTGAATGCAGCGATTCCAGACCATGTGGCAGATGCTTTCAGTCCTCCACGCGCAGAGATCCCTCTCCTGCTTGATCCCACCATTAAAGTATTGTTCGGTGGCCTTAGTCACTGGGATGCAGAGCATTTCCTCTTCATTGCAGAACGAGGTTATGTGTATGAGCACAACTTTGCATTCTTTCCTTTGTTTCCTGTCATCCTGCGATTAGTGGCAGACACTTTGCTGTCGCCCCTTAATGGATTCCTCACATTGCATGGACGCTTAGTTTTTGCAGTGGCCATTGGAAATAGTGTGCTTTTTGTCCTAAGTGCCATGACACTATACAAACTGAGTCATTTGGTGCTACAGGACAGAAAACTTGCTCTTGTCACTGTACTAATGTACTGTCTCACGCCCGCCAATGTTTTTATGGTTGCAGGCTATTCAGAGACTCTCTTTGCAGCCCTCACCTTTGCAGGCCTCTGGCAACTAGAGAAAGGATTCACTCTAGGAGCATGTCTTCTGATGACATTTGCTACTAGTGCTCGTTCCAATGGGCTTCTGAATGCTGGATTTTTGCTGTACCTCATGCTGCAGCAGGGTTTTGCCTATGCTTGGACTCTTGGCAATGGAGCTGCAGGGGGTGGTAGATTTCATCACTATGCCTGGGCGCTTATTCTTTTTTTGTTCAGAGGAGCAGTTTATGCTGCTATTGTGGCTTTGCCATTTTGTTTGTTTCAGTTTTATGGCTTCCAAACATTCTGCCATCCAAATGTTACACAGGACCAGGTTCCTCCTGTGCTGCTTAATCTGGCCCAGAGCAAAGGATACCGTGTACCTGACTTGTCCTCTCCAACACCAAGCTGGTGCCAGTGGCGAATTCCACTTCTGTATTCCTACATCCAAGATTTTTATTGGGATGTGGGCTTCCTTCGATACTTTCAGTTGAAGCAGATACCCAATTTCATCTTGGCTCTGCCTGTTGCTGCTCTGGGGTTTATAGCCTCTTATACGTACATTTTGAAAAACCCAGTTTTTTGTATGTATCTGGGGTTGGGATATCGTAGAAGGACATATAAATACAGAAAAACGCACGGTTTCTATAACCCCAGAGTCTTTGTTTACATTGTACACAATTTAGTCCTGCTGCTGTTTGGAATATTCTGCATGCATGTCCAGGTAAGACTATTAAAATTGATTGTTGGACAAATATATTTTCAAATGTGACATATGTACAGTATTTACTGATCATTTTTCATCGTGGACTTTTTTTATATATATCTTTTTAGGTGTTGACACGGTTTCTTGCATCCTCCTCACCTGTGCTCTACTGGATCAGTGGTCACCTGCTTTTTCAGAATGAACCACTGCTGCGAGATGAAAAGCCATTCACCCATGACCAAAGACAACAGAAAAATGATCGCTTAAAACATGTATTAAGATGTTTTGCTGGGATCCACAGAAATAATCCAATTATTTACCTTCTGATGCACTGGCAGATTTGCTCCTTTTACACACGCTGTATCCTGGGGTACTTCATATTATATTGGTTTTTAGGTCTGGCTCTGCACTGTAACTTCCTGCCCTGGACTTAATCACTTCACTGGACAAAACTGAAGGGCTTGATTTATTTTTCTTAACATTCCAACACCTATTTGAATAATGTTTACTCAGCTTGACAAATATTGTGTTAAATAAATTATTTAATGATCAAAAGATGGTTTATGGTTTTCCTATGTTGGAGTAAAAAAAAAAATAAAGAGTACAAATATATATGTTTTTGAATAAAAATCCTTGCTGGACCTTTTTGTTTACTAAAGATAAAAAGATTAGGAACTATTAATAAATATTGCTGGTGTGGAAATGTTTTGGCTAAATCTACACTATTTTTTGTACTTGAGTAAGTACATGTGTAATGTACCAACACATAAGGCCGTAACCAAACATATTTTTTATATTATATATTGAATAATATAATGCTCAAAATGTTATAAAGGTCCTAAATACTTTTTGGTTTGTAAAATGCATGGTTCTTTTAAAGTTTACAAGAATTCAACTAACAATTATTATCTATATAAAATAGACTGTCCACACTTTACATATACTTTGCCACAAACTAGATTTGTGCAAGTACATTATCTGATCAGCCTGAAATATACGACATGGCAAGACATGTAAAATATGCATTGTAATAGAGAAACAAGTTTGATATGTTTAATTATTTAAATTTTACAGCCTTGTAGTTTACATCAGTGGTTGTCCATACAAAAATAATGTAATGCAAGGATGGGAAAATGGCAGAATTTTCATTTTTAGATGAACTACTACTATAATAAATGGCTGCTGTTTATGGGACCTTGAAAGAAGACACTTTTTTAGTTAGGAACATAGTTCAAGCTCAAATTTATTGTTAAATACTTTTAATAGTACCATCACTATTTGAAAAGTAATTTATGATTAAACCATTTCCAGCAGCCATCACTCCACCACCTTATCCTTGAGTAATCATGCTAAATTGTTTATTTGGTACTAGAAAATCACTTGCGATTATATCAAACACTGCTGAAAACTACTTGGTTTGTTAAATGAAGCTTAACATTGTCTTTCTGTTTGTTTTTGAGTTGCCGCATTATGCAATAGACTGGCATGTCTTAAAGTAAATATTAGGTTAAAAATGGCAAAAAAGAAACAAGGTTTCTCTAGAAACTCCTTATTGTTTTGTGGAATGAAGGCTATACAATGCTTGAAATTGCCAAATACTGAAGATTTCATACAAATGTGTTCACTACATTCTTAAAAGACAAAGGATAACTGGCTCTAACAAGGACAGAAATAGATGTGTAAGGCCAGATGTACTAAACAAGAGGATATGTACATCAGAGTCTCTAGGTTGAGAAATAGACACCTCACATGTCCTCAGCTGACAGCTTCATTGAATTATACCCGCTCAACACCAGTTTCATGTACAACTGTAAAGAGAAGACTCGGGTACAGGGCTTATGAGAAGAATTGAAAAGAAAAAGCCACTTTTGAAACAGAAAAAACAAAAAGAAAAGGTTAGAGCGGGCAAAGAAACAGACATTGGACAACAGATAATTGGAAAAGCGTGTTATGGATCTTAACCCCACTGAGCTTTTGTGATATCAGCTAGACTGTAAGGTGTGTGAGAAGTGCCTGACAAGAAAGCCACATCTATGGCAAGTGCTACAGGAAGTGTGGGGTTAAATGTCACCTGAGAATCTGGATAAACTGACAGCTAGCCAAGGATCTGCAAAGCTTTCATTGCTGCACATAAAGGATTTTTTGATGAGAACTCTGAAGAATTGTAATAGTAAATTTTCACGCTATTAATGTCCTGACTATACATTGTGATCAGCTTAATACCACTTATCTGTGTGTGTGTGTGTGTGTATACACAGTTTGACACTGTTCGTGCCACAGCCTAAAAAACAATGAATTTAAGGCCACAAGCCTTACGATGTTCTAGTTGTTATCTGAGTGTATTAACACTGAGTTTATTTTTCATTCCCTTTTCTCCCAATTTGGAATGCCCAATTCTCAGTACTTAGTAGTTCCTCGTGGTGCAGGGATGGATTACCAACCGGGCCAATGCCCAGGGGCCCTTGACTACCATGGGGCCCTTGACTACCGGGGCTGATTGATCTAGTTTGGTGATCCCCCTGCTTAAACCCTTTTGGGCATGAACAATGAAATAAAAGTGACAAAAAGGTTAATAGCAACAGATATTTACTGTCAGTTGCAGTTTGAAAGAAACCACTATCAAATCAGATTTATCTAAATTTGTTTAATATAAATACGCACTAATGGAGATGTAGATTTTTTTTTTTTCTGGACCAGCTCTGCTTAAAAAATGTACCATGGTTACCACTATTTCCACAAAAGTTATATGACCTATTTTTACTATGTAAAATCACTTAAAATCAATATGGGATCTTCTTCAAATAGCTTTCGCAATATTTTGCTATTTTGTTTAATTATTTTGCAGCGGATCGGAAGTAATCTATAATTGGACAAATGTGATGACGTATCTCTGTCAATTCATTGGTCATTTCTCTTCAGGTAATATTCTATTAAGGAAGTGTATGCACTGAATTGCTCAGATGTAAATTTTCATGTGTCTCAAAACCGTTGTTTAACAGGACATTTTAAAAGTGAAAGTTCAATACCACATAACGTAAACTATTTGTATATACTCGACGATTTCATTACGGCTGGACTGATAAAAACGTATAGGAGAAGAACGGTTGGGCAGCGCGTGACGTGTCGTCGAGTGTCGTTTAAATGTCGGCCAAGCAACACGAGAGGAGGCATGTCGCCTGAGCATTGTTCATCTGACTGTGATGATGGTTAAACACGAGATGAAGAATGTTGTATACATAACGGATGGACAGCGCGAGGACCCAAATGTCGTCTAAGTGACATTGAAATGTCGTACGCTTAGAGATAGCTGGCTATCTAGTCAACAAGCTAACGTTAGTAGCTTAGCCTTCAGAGTCGACGGTGTTATTGTTGACGACACTTGTTGAAAATGCTCCGAAAAAACATGTCGTGATAATATAACGTATTCGTTAGTATATTCCTTTATTAGAGATATATTTTGGGCAAATTGGTCTTTTGAGCTACATATTCATCGATGTGTTGTCTCATTTAGTGTTGACATTTTGCCGTCCCTAGTATAACATGTGATTTGGGGACATTACATGTGTGATTATATCTTGTAGGAATGTTGGAACACTTTGTTTCTGAAAAATATCGACCAGACTATTCTGGGATTAGGATTTTGCCTCATCGATGGTAAAACTCAATTAGGGCTGGGTTATTAGTTAACAAGTTAACTAAACCTGTTTGTGAGGTTACATTTCTGCTCCAATCAGGAGCTGCAGTCTGTTGGATACATAGAATACTTTCCTGCCTCTGATCTTTACCTTTTATTAAAATGAAAAACTGTGAGTATCAACAAATAGACCCCCGAGCACTGAGAGCATCCTCCACCTTGCCATGTGGGAGGAAAAACGTCCAACGCCTCAGGAGGAAATGGGAGGTTTTTCCTGGCAAAAATCGCTTCTACTGTGATGGACGTATTATGTTGGCCAGCCAATGCGGTGTGCTCCCACTGACCATCGTTCTTATTTTCATCACCAGCGGTTTATTTTTGACATATGAGTGAGTAGTATGCTTAACAACACACACATAACATTGTTCACACTAATATTTAGATAGTAGAGACATTTGATGTTGGCCTAGCACTTCTTGAAAATCAAGGGTGAACAATTGCTTCCCAGATGATCATTATCTTCATTATGCAAGCTTGTTCACACTAGCAGGCATGCTCTCAGTAATTTTCACTAGCTTCATGTCTGTCCTTAATTTTGTGTGATTCACAACAGTTGCCCCTTTCTGGTGGAGCCCCTCACCATGTTCATTCCAGGGATTGCTGGGGTGTTATTTTTATTTGTGGTCATCAGTCTCCTCCAGACTAGTTTTACAGACCCAGGGATTTTACCAAGGGCTTTGCCAGATGAGGCTGCAGACATTGAGAGGCAAATTGGTGAGTTTTTGATTATTTTTTGTACTGTATTTTGCTTGATATGTTTTATGATAAAGATTTTGAAGGACATCTTTCTTCATAGATAATTCTGGATCCTCAACATACCGTCCACCTCCTCGCACGAAAGAGATCCTTATAAATGGCCAGGTGGTCAAACTCAAGTACTGTTTCACCTGCAAGATGTTCCGTCCACCCCGGACATCCCACTGTAGCCTGTGTGACAATTGTGTGGGTAAGACAGCGTCTCCGTATTTACTAATTTAAAAGCTAAGAAATACAGTATCTTGTTGCTATTATTGTTTTAGTATTACTGTAATCCTTAAAACATGTCACTTCCTTGTAATCTCATTGCATGATAATGCAAGAGCATTTCCTGTGTGCGACGCTGCTTCCGAGAATGTTTAGTCTCTGTTCCTCTTGCAGAGCGGTTTGACCACCACTGTCCTTGGGTGGGGAACTGTGTTGGGAAACGCAACTATCGTTTTTTTTACACCTTCATAGTGTCACTGTCCTTTCTGACCTCCTTCATCTTTGGCTGTGTGATCACTCACCTCACGTTACGTAAGTTTGTCCGTTTACAGCACCTTAAGTACCACTGTTATTCTTCCTTTGCCTGTTAGAAGCAGCCCTTCAAAGCCTTGCCTTTCACACAGTTTTATCACAGAAATTCCCAATTTTTTTATTTTGATATAGTGGAAGTTGTAAAAGTTTTAAAGGAATGGTTCATCTAAAAATGAAAATTCTGTCATTACAAACCAGTTTGACTGGTGAATTTTTCTCCATATAATGAAAGTGAATGAGGGGTTATCAATAGGGATGAGATATATATATATATATATATATATATATATATATATATATCTCTCTCTCTTGGTGACCGATATATTATTGGCCAATAATTATTATCACTTATTATCACTATCTGCTTAAGGTTGAGAATCTCTGACTGCCTGTGGCCATGAGGGGGCAAACCTTTTCACTTATTACTTCATGAAACATAAACAGAGTGTGGGAAATAGCACATTGTTACTTACAGAACAGCTTTGTGATTAAAACAAGTCCAAACACAACCTAAAACGGTACATTTATCTTGAAATGATTCTCAACTCAGAATGGTTTCAAGTTCTCACAAAAAAAAAAAACTGTCTGTATGCATTTGTCAGCTCTTTTTGTTCCTCAATTAACCAAAGTTGTTTATGGACTGAGTCCCCATCAAAGTCGTTAAAGAGAACAGGTTCCTTGGTATCAACTTTGATAAGCTGTCTTTTATCCATCAAATTAAATAGTTGAAAAATAAATATTTTAAAGTTATGAACATTTTAAAGGTTTTATTAAAAAACAAATGGGGAGCAGACAGTTAAACACTTATGAATCTGTACAGATCCTTGATTCACTTAAAGCCTGACTATGGAAGCATCATTTATGGATCAGCCAGGAGATATATATATATATATATATATATATATATATATATATATATATATATATATATATATATATATATATATATATATATATATATATATATATATATATATATATATATATAGCTTCTAGACAATGTTCACCACCAATGTATTTGACTGGCCTTAGGAGCATACAGAACATCACAATATAAACAGATGGATCCAAATCTGGAAATTAAGTGGCAGCAGCCTTTGCAACAAGTCATCTGTATCAAGGCATATACATCCCTGACTAAAGTTTAGTTTTTACTAGGGCTGTCGATTTAACGCGTTAATTCAGTGCGATTTAATTTTATAAAAATGAACGCAATTAATAGCAATGCCCCGGACCTTAATCAGGAAGATTCCTGAGAAATGAAAGCTTGTAGTACCACACGTTTACTCAAATGCTGAGGCAAATGCTTTATTACTAGCACTGAATTTCATTCAGATTGTTCCACAGATATCCTTTTTTAATGATAACCGAATCCATATCATGACTGGAAGCATTGGAGTCTATAAAATCCAATCACCCAACAAGTTTTAAACAAGTTGTCATCTCTGGAATCAAAAAATTATAGTATTATTTTCTGCTGGGTACCTGTCCACATAGGAATCGCTGTAAAGGAAGAAGCAGATGGAGCTGCCAAAGAACCATTATCCTCAGAACCAGTAAAATGCTCTATTCTGTTCACAGACCTAAAACCAACATTAAACGTATACACTAAAAACAAATGGCTGTCAGAATGGGATTGGTGTTTAAACAAAAAATTACGGAAAATAAATCCTGTTGTTGGGACAAGAAGCATTCCCTTTTAATAATCGTTGGGATCAAGTCACTTGCACTCGATGCCGGATAGGACACGCACATTTCAGGTTCATGTTACATCCGGCAAACCTTAAATAGCAGCGAGTTAAAATTCCAAATCTTTTAAATGACATATACACTGATAAGCCAAAACACAAAACAAAACAGTGCCGACCCTCTGAGGCATGGACTCTCAGATACTTCATGTCCTGTAAATTGCGAGCCACTGTGGATCTGACTTGGTACAGCACATCCCACAGATGCTCAATTGCATTAAGATCTGGGGAATTTGGAGGCCAAGGCAACACCTTGAACTCTTCATAATTTTCCTCAAACTATACCCGAACAATGTGTGCAGTGTGGCAGGGCACATGCTGATGAAAAGAGGCCACTGCCATCAGGGAATACCATTTCCATGAAGGGATGTACCTGGTCTGCAGTGATGTTTAGGTAGGTAGCACTTGTCAAATTGGCGTGCACATGAATGGCCAGACCCAGGGTTTCCCAGCAGAACATTTCCCAGAGCATCGCAGTCTTGTTGTCTTCACACAGCACATCCTGGTGCCATCACTTCCCCAAGTAAACTGCACATGTAAACGGCTGTCCACATGATGTCAAAGAAAATGGGACCCTGCAACCTTCTTCCATTGCTCCATGGTCCAGTTCTGTTGCTCGCGTGCCAATTGTAGGCACTTTCGACGGTAGACGGGTCATCATGGGCACTCTGACCTGTCTGCGGCAATGCAGCCCCCACACGCAGCAGGGTGTGATCCACTGTGTGTTGTGACACATTCCTCCCGTCACCATCATAAACATTTTCTGTGACATGTGCCAGAGTAGACCTTCTGTTGGTTCGGACCAGAGGGGATAGCCTTCGTTGCCCTCATGTATAGATGAGCCTTGGGCACCCAAACCCTGTTGCCGGTTTGTGGTTTGTCCCTACTCGAACCACAGTTGGTAGGTACTCCCCACTACTGACCGGGAGCACCCCACTAGCCTTGCTGTTTCAAAGATGTTCTGACCCAGTCGTCTGGCCGTAACAATTTGGGTCTTGTCAAAGTCACTCAGTTCTTTACTCCTGCCCATTTCTCCTGCATTCAACACGTTGACTATGATATATTATTGTTCTCTTACCATCTAATCTACCCAGATCTTGATATATGGCTTTTTTAGGAGATGATCCACATTATTAACTTCACCTGTGAGTGGTCATAATGATTTGGCTCATCTGTGTATTTTTCAAATGAGAAGCTTTTTATGAATTAGCTAGAAGGTACAGGTTAAATGATTAAAAATTAAAAGGTAAAAAAAAACAGTTATCGGGATTAGCCACAATGAGAAGTGAATTATCGGTCATTGCATCAGCCCATAAATTACATTCTGGTGCATCCCTAGCTTTCAAACCTCAGAATGTCAAAAAAAAAAGCACCATACAAATATCATGAAGTGGTTCATATTACTCAGGTGCTATAATCCAAGTCAAGTTGTTGGTTTCATTGGAAGAAAGATAAATATACGGTTTAAAACAACATGATAGTAAGTAAATAATTTAGTTTTCTTCAGAACCTAGAAACCTATAAATATATGCTGGTTAACGCTTTTGAATTTGTTTCATAATTTAATACCTTAAATTATATATTAAATATAACTCATGTAATATTAGAAATTTTTATCTAATGCATATTTGTTGAATGTTGAAGCAGGTTTGTTCTCTGATTTGTCAATCTTGTCAACAGGATCGCAAGGTGGGAAGGGGATCATCCAGGCAATAAAAGAGAGCCCAGCCAGATATCCTTTCTACATTGTTCATGCCATTCTCTCCCTCCCTGATGTGCTTGTTTTCAGACCACTCAAAGATTGTCCCCAGAAACACACAATAGCCAAGCTGACAGAGTTCACTATCTGTTTACAGGCCTGTTGCTGTACAGAAGGTTCCTAATTTTTCTTAATCCCATTCATCATCCCTAATCGGCTCAAGCACTCCACCACACCCTACTTTCCTCTCAACGTGGCTGCAGTTGCCCCTAGATACAGATTCCCTGAAAAGCAGTGCACTTTTTTTCCAGCGTCCTGGAGTTTGTGATTTGAGGTCATTGGTTACATCTGCAGCCTGTCAGGTTTTGTTTGAGAATAAAATAATCTGGCTCACTGACCTATATATTGACATAGTTCTTAACTATTTTCTATATTGCTATTACTTTTATTTAAATTCACTGCACATTTTTTGCACCCTTAACCCCTCCTGCACTGTTGTTGAGCTGGTCATTTGCTTCTTCTCCATTTGGTCCATTCTGGGTCTGTCAGGTTTCCATACTTACCTTGTGGCCTCCAACCTCACAACCAATGAAGATGTAAATATCACCATTAATGCTGATTTAATTAATTGTGTAAAATATTATATAATCTAGGATTATCATAAAATGTACTACTATTTCAGACAATATTGTATACCACCCTTTGTTTTTGGCTGCAGATCAAAGGTTCTTGGTCCAGTAAGAGAGGGGAAGATTCAGGAAATCCTTACAGCTATAACAACATTTTTACAAACTGCTGTGTAGTGCTTTGTGGGCCGATGCCACCCAGGTCAGTACTGCATGCACAGGAAACATTAAATAATGTTTTTTTTTTTTCCAGTTCATTGTGTGCCAGTTGTGTATTAGGAATGTCAAGACGTCTAACTGATCTTTTTACCTTTTGTTTTGCAGCTTGATTGATAGAAGAGGCTTTTTGCCTCCTGATGACACACCTCAAGCAATCACCTCTGAAACTGAACGCCCTCCTTTCATAGCCAAGAATGACACAAACATGGTAAGAGTGCCTCAATGAACTCTTAGGACATTAGCATGTTGGCTTTTGAAAAATACTGGTTGTTACATTGTAATGATACAATTACATACAAGTGATTCCTTTAAGTAAATTATCCAAAATCATATTAATATTATGAGGTGTCAATGATTTGTATTTTTATAATATGCAGTGCACTGCAAAACCAAAAATGTACAGAAGTATCAATATTGTTTTTTCCAGAACAAAAATGGCTTCCATATATACAGTACTGTGCAAAGGTTTTAGGCACTTTAAACTACTGTGAACTACTGACAGGAATTCAGAATGTCAAAATAAAAGTGAGGTTTAAAAGTTAAAGGTGCGTGATTGAGATGTATTAATATATGTTACTATTATAATGTATTATTATTTGTTTACAAATGATAATAATATTTAAGTTGAATGGGTTCAAAAAAAAAATAATCATGGGAATGAAAAGTGAGCTGATATCTTGCAACTAAATTGAACAAAAAAAGAGATCTGAATCCTTTTAAAGTCCAGATAAAAGAAGGCATGCGTGTATGTGTGTGTATGCATGCATGCCTTCTTTTCTACGGATGACATATACTGGAATTGCTGTTTAATTTTGCTGCTACATTATCCAGTATACTAGTTAATAATTAAGTTTTTCTTATAAGCTATACATTTATATTGAAATAATGTGTAGATAGAGGTTTATGTTTACATATTAAAGAGTACACCAAATTATTTCCACACAATAATGTAAAGACATTCTAAACTGATTATGCAAAAAGCAACTCTGGATCGGTATTGGCTGATACTGAGATTTCTGATATCGGAATCGGATCGGAAGAGAAAAAGTGGTATCGGTGCATCCCTAGTTACAGAAATACTCTAACCAGCCCGTCTGGCACCAACAATCATCCATGCAATTATCTAATTAGCCGGCACTGCAGTGCATAAAATCATATGGATACATGTCAGGAGCTTCAGTTAATGTTCACAACCATTAGAATGGGGAAAAAAAATGTGATCTCAATGATTTGGACTCTGGCATGATTTTGAAATTTTTTTTATATATATAAATAATATTTTTTTTTTTATTTGTTTTGCTGAAAGACCAGATATCCCCCACGCAAGTCAATAAGTTGACCTAAACTAATTATTATTTGTCTGATCTTTGGGGTTATTTATTTTCTTTTTACTTAACTAATGTGAAGGTTACACAAAGGATATTTTACCTCTGCTAATGCCTCAAGCACGGGGCTCTAGATTATTGTGAAGTCATGCTTTGGAGCACATACACTTAAAGTATTGTAAAAAATGTTTCTTTGTGGTTTTATTTTGGAATTGTGAGAACTTTTGAGAAATCCACAAATCTTTATGCAGTTCTCGTTAGTTTAGTGTGTTTTATTGCTCCAGCTTAACTTGTATCAAGCCCTGATGTTTTAAGATATAAACCTTACACAGGAGGAGAACTGTCAGGAGTTTGCACACTCCTGCTCTGCCTGAAGGCTCCTGCAACTCTGTGAAGTTTCATGGTAAGGGTGTGTCATAGGGTTGCTTGCATGCCTTTTTATTGTGGCCCTCTCTTGGCTCCTTGGCCTTTTATTCTGTTTTTTATTTGAACTGTCTGCTATGCTTCCATATCTTTGCTTTGAAACCACTATAATCAGACATGTCTGTCATGAGAGAGGAAATTGTTTGGATCGTTCTCTGTTCCTACTTTGCTCCTGGTGAGTTGCGTGTTCAAGCTGACATCTGTTTTAACTCCATCTTGTAATGGTCATATGTTCATACACTGGAGGCCAAAATTTTGAAATGATGTACAGTTTTTGCTCTTATGGAAAGACATTGGTACTTTTATTCACCAAAGTGGCATTCAACTGATCACAATGTGTAGTCAGGACATTAATAATGTGAAAAATTACTATTACAATTTGAAAAATGTTCAGAACTTCTTAAACTACTACAGAGTTATCATAAATTCTCCACATGCAGCAATGACAGTTTTGCCGATCCTTGGCATTCCAGCTGTAACTTTGTCCAGATACTCGGGTGACATTTAACCCCACACTTCTTGTAGCACTTACCATCGATGTGGCTGTCTTGTCAGGCACTTCTCACGCATCTTGCGTCATGATGATATTTGGCTCGTTTTCCCATTAATCTATTAAGTGACTTATTAGACTATTATTCTAAAATTAATATTACAAGTCATTTGTCCGTAGAGACACAGACACGCGTTACAGATGACAGAAAAGCCGTATATGTGCATATATGATGCGCTGATACAGAGGCGTGAAATCTCGTGGAACATGCGCATCTCACACTTTGTTTCTGTCTTCCGAGATAGAGATATATATATATATATATATATATATATATATATATATATATATATATATATATATATATATATATATATATATATATATATATATATGAGTGAGTGCAGCAAATGACCTCAGACATCTCAGTTCAGGAGGTGCTTTGAGTTCAGTTCACTTTATTTCCACAGAGCAGTTTACTGTGAACGCAACGCAGCCTGTAATAAATAAATACAAAGTATATAAAATAATACAAAATGTATAAAATAATACAAAAACGTATATGTGTTCGATGTTTTCCTGCGGAGTATCGGAAAAAGTAACGTTTAGGAACTGGTATATCGGTATTGATATCGAACATTTTAAATGATACCCAGCCCTACTGATGTACTTATTTAGTTGTACATCTGACCTTCCACATCTCTGTCTGTCTTTGTTAGAGTCCTTTGTCTTTGAAGACTGTAGCGTACACCTTTTGTATGAAATCTTCAGTTTTTGGCAATTTCAAGCATTGTATAGCCTTCATTCCTCAACTATGATTGTCTGACGAGTTTCCAGAGAAAGCTATTTCTCCTTTGCCATTTGTGACCTAATATTGACCTTAAGACATGCCAGTCTATTGCATAATATGGCAACTCAAAAACAAAGACAATATTAAGCTTGATTTAATAAACCAAATAGATTTCAGCAGTGTTTGATATAATGGCAAGTGATTTTATTGTACCAAATTAACAATTTATCATGATTTCTCAAGGATAAGGTGTTGGTGTGATGGCTGCTGGAAATGGGACCTTTCTAGATTTGATCAAAAATTACTTCTCATAGTGATAGTGCTGTTTTTTTACATCAGTAATGTCCTGACTATACTTTGTGATCAGTTGAATGCCACGTTAGTGAATTAAATACCAATTTTCTTCCGAAACCGCAAAATCTGTACATTATTCCAAACTTTTGGCTGCCAGTGTATATCGTGCTATCCAAAGGTCTGCAGTTATTTTTTTTTTTCCTATTGTCGTTGTTTCTCATCATGATTTCTCTATGCTTATCTCGTTTTTATCCACTTTCTGGGGATTGTGTGGACTGAGGTCATGGGCTTTGTAGATAATGCTCACCATTCTGTAGTTATCACACACATGTGTTCCTTTCCTCCTGTCATGATGGATGCTCATTCTGATGTGGAAGATGTCTTTTCATCCTTGCGGCCCCTGGAGATCTGTGTGCCACGTGCTGCACAAGCTCATCGGAAACCATGAAATTATTTGCTTCCATTTAACATATCATTTGTCACTATGTTTTCATCTCAGTTTTTTCCTTCTATTTGTATTGAACTAAAATCATTACTAAAACTCATTACTTTCATTCTTATTCTAAACTGACTAACTTCTCATGCTGCGTATTGCTCTGGGTAGGGTTGCACCAGCTGTGCGTAAGGTGTCTCATAAGTTAGTAACTACTAGTAACTTAGTAACTACTAGTTAGTTTGTAACCAAGTCAGTGCTTAATTTGGTTGCACCACCTGTTCTTAAGGCAAGACTTAACTGGTAAGTCGTGAGCTCTGTGTAAAGTAATGCGTAGTCGCATTATATATGACGTTTACCTGTATTGACCAATAAACAGCCTTCATATTTGTACATAAGTGTTAAAAAGCCATGAACTTCAGTCTGATCTTGTTACGGTTGATGTACAAACCATGTTTGCTCACATAACTGTCAACTGTAATAAATTATATCCCCATTTAAAATATGATTTGTCATAAAAGTAGATTTGATAATTTAGTATTTTGCCCTGGGTAAATAACAATATATACAGTGCAGAAAGTATTAACAGCGCTTCACTTTTTCCACATTTTATGTTACATCCTTATTCCAAAATTGATTAAATTCATTATTTTCCTCAAAATTCTACAAACAATACCCCATAATGACAACATGAAAGAAATTTGTGTGAAATCACATGTACATAAGTATTCACAGCCTTTGCCATGACGCTCAAAATTTAGCTCGGGTGCATCCTGTTTCCACTGATCATCCTTGAGATGTTTCTAAAACTTGATTGGAGTCCACCTGTGGTAAATTCTGTTGATTTGACATGATTTGGAAAGGCACACACCTGTCTATATAAGGTCCCACAGTTAACGGTGCATGTCAGAGCACAAACCAAGCCATGAAGTCCAAGGAGCTGTCTGTTGACATCTGAGACTGGATAGCATCGAGGCACAGATCTGGGGAAGGGTACAGAAAAAATGTCTGATAATTCCTAGAGCTGGCCACTCGGCCAAACTGAATGATCGGGGGAGAAGGGCCTTTTGTCAGGGAGGTGACCAAGAACCCGATGGTCACTCTGACAGAGCTCCAAGATTTCTCTGTGGAGCGAGGAGACCCTTCCAGAAGAACAACCATCACTCCACCAGTCAGGCCTGTATGGTAGAGTGGCCAGACGGAAGCCGCCACTCAGTAAAAGGCACATGACAGCCCGCCTGGAGTTTGCCAAAAGGCACCTGAAGGAATCTCAGATCATGAGAAACAAAATTCTCTGGTCTGATGAAACAAAGATTGAACTCTTTAGCCTGAATGGCAAGCATCTTGTCTGGAGGAATACAGGAACCGCTCATCACCTGGCCAATACCATCACTACAGTGATGGATGTTGGTGGCAGCATCATGCTGTGGGGATGTTTTTCAGCGGCAGGAACTGGGAGACTTGTCAGGATTGAGGGAAAGATGAATGCAGCAATGTACAGAGACATCCTTGATGAAAACCTGCACCAGAGTGCTCTGGACCTCAGACTGGTGCGACGGTTCATCTTCCAACAGGACAATGACCCTAAGCACAGCCAAGATAACAAAGGTGTGGCTACGGGCAACTCTGTGAATGTTCTTGAGTAGCCCAGCCAGAGCCCAGACTTGAACCCGATTGAACATCTCTGGAGAGATCTGAACAAGAAGAATGTGAGAAACTGACCAAAAATAGGTGTGCCAAGCTTGTAGAATCATACACAAAAAGACTTAAGGCTATAATTGGTGCCAAAGGTGCTTCAACAAAGTATTGAGCAAAGGCTGTGAATGCATGTGCAAAGGCTGTGAGTACATGTGTGTTTTTTTTTTTTTTTTTTTATATATATTTTTTTTTTAATGTATTTATTTATTTTTAAATAAATTTGCAAAGATTTCAAACAGACTTTTACATTGTCATTATGGGGTATTGTTTGTTGAATTTGAGGAAAATAATGAATTTAATCCATTTTGGAATAAGGCTGTAACATAACAAAATGTGGAAAATTGAAGTGCTGTGAATACTTTCCGGATGCACTGTAGGAACTGTATCTAAAATAAGGGGTGTTGCATAAATGATACAACAGGCTGGAAAAATCCTATATAGATATATATATTTTGAATGTGTTGAAACTTGACACCGGGTGACGCACCCTGAAAACTACTCTCTCTCCCGTAAATGTCAACTTCTTGCTGTATGTCGAAATGATTGATGCCTGTCACTCAAAACATGAGCTCATTGATGTATTCCAACCGTTACTCCTAGTCTGTGTCTTTCATAAATATTTAATTTATACGTAGGGGCACTTCCTACCTAAGTTTAATGCTGCAATGCTCAAATATTTAGTAGTGCGTAAATTGTGGCTTAGTGCCCATTTATGCCACAACTAGCCTAAGTTTTAACTTGCGCGCACACAGCTGGTGCAACCGGCCCCTCATGTATTAACATCAACTAGCACTTTCATAATGGCTTCTTCTGGTTAGTGTCTTTGCCACTGTCTTTTAACAATTTTTGTTGTCATTCTTTTCACAGTGGACACGGGGCACTAAGGAGTTTTTAGAAACAGTGGCACACTCTTCTGTGATCCAGAACACCTGTGCCCCAGGCACACCCAAAACCACCCCACTGTCCCAAGAGAACCTACTCGGCACCATTTCCATCACTGTCTCTCCCCCCAGCAGACCTCCATATACCGGCTGCTCAGGCCGCCAGGCCAGACGCCCCATGGATATGTCCTGTCCCCAGAGAGGGAGCAAACGGGCTGCTCTCCACACCCATAAACCCATGTTGCATCTACCTTAGCCCCCCATACTCCCTAATTCACAGTCCGCTCATTCTTAGTGACGCTCCTGACATGGGCTTCATCACACTGCACTGAGCACACTGTCACTGCCACCAGCAGCCTTGCGCAAAATTCTCTACTCTGTCACTCACCACTCTGAAAACAGCATTACTTTGTTTTAAGGAACTGTGATAAATTAAACTCAGGATCCTCTCAGGAAGTAGGCATTTTTCAACCGATGAGAATACACCTGCTTTGAACATAAGACTGTGCAACAGTTGATATTTTTTTGCATAGCAGTCGGGTTTCAAGATTTCTTTCTGTATGCATCAGCCTATAGAATTTTTCCAGAAGATGGCTTTGTTTTCAGTCCTTTTGCACAATAATTAAGCTTGATTTTCAGCCTTTTTGCATCTGTTTAGACCTAATGCAATAATTATATGATTTAAAAGGTCACTTTGGTCTAAGAAAGCCTTACTTCAGAGTCACAAGGCATGGTGTACTTTTGTTAATTTTTGTGGTGTTAAAGACCTGTTGTATTTAAACAACTTATCAAAAGTGTTTGCACCAACAGGCAAGTAGCTAGAATGGCAAATTTACAAAGGAGTTGTGGAACACTCCGGATCACAGTGCTAAAGGGATAGATCACCCAAAAATGTTCTAATTTACTCACCCTTATGCCATCTCAAACTCTTATTGCTTTTTCTTCTGTGGAGAATATGCAAAGATATTTTGATGGATATATGATGCCTGTTTGTCCATACAATTCAAGTCAATGGGATCCAAAACTTTCAAGTTAGAAAAATAATATAATGGCAGCTTGAAATTTATCCATACAAATAGAGTTGTTTAATCCATGTCGTCTTGAAGCATTACGATCAGTTTAGGGTGAGAAACAGGCCAAAATGTAACTTTTCACTATAAATTTTGACAACTGCAGACTCCTAGGCATGATCATGTTTTGAAGACAAACAGACATCTCTAAAAGGAAAAAATAAATCTTAATTTGTTTTCTGCAGAAGAAAATCATACTAGTTTGAGGGGTGAGTATGGTAAAGTATGAGATCATTTTCTTTGCTGGTTGAACTAATCCTTTAATGAGTAATGTATATTATACTGTTGGTCAGGAGTTATTACCTGCACTCACTAAGGCTTTCAGTGAATTAACATATTTCTGTTTGTTGTGTGTCCTTTAGTATTTCTTACTTTTTATTTGTGGATTAAAAGATGTTAGGATTCATGATTGTTCTTAAAGTGTTTTTTCTAAGCTTGAGAGAAGAGCTATTGTAACTGAAACCTTTTTGCCTTGAGATTGATGGTGAATCAATTACACACAAATTATTTAATTGTCATTAAATGAGGGCCTGGCTCTAATGATGTTGACATTAGAAGTTTCAGAGAGGTCATGCACATTTATCAGAGAACTAGACCTTATTAAAGTGTATCACTGCCAGTGTTGGAACTAAAATAATGCATAACTTGTTTTTTGTCATTTTTGCACCATAAGACTGTTTAAATTGGAGCAAGTGAAAGTCCACAAAGTAATAAACAAATGGGCTTATCTACTTATGGCCATGTGATTTTAATGTGTAGTTTTGTGTAGAATTATGTATACATGTTGCATGAGTTTAGATTCCTCATGTGCACGAATGTGCTGAGCTGCTACATCCCAGACAACTTATTCATTTAAACAGTAGATGGCACAATTTTCCACCCTTTTTTGTATTCATTAGATTAGGTTGTTGTTTTTCCTGGAGCCATCACTGACTGCTTGATTTATTCAAGCATTTCACATTCATCGTTCATAAGCCATGTTGTACATGTCAGAGCTGGTTTCCTTTTGTGCACGTTGCAAAGATCTGATGCAGTTATTACAAATTCCATATTACCGGTTTTTTTTGTTGTGTTTTGTTTTTTTTTGCCACAGTGCCCTCAAGCTAACACTTATTCCGTTTGATGTAATGGAATTGAAATTGATAATATCGGAGTCTTCTCTCTCTCTCCTACCCAGACTTAATGATGGAAAACATGACCATGAAAAATATGTTGGAGCTGTAGAAGAGGAAAACAATATCATTAGCCGAGTTTGAACCAGCATTCCATTGTTGAGTAAGGACCTTAACATACATGTATAAGGAGTCACGGTGTTGGTCACCTAGAGAAAGATAAGACATAGTAATACATTTAAAAGTAGTTTTCATGTATTCCAGAATTAACCTCAATCCCTGTGGGTGTCTGATTCAGTCATTGTTTAACCAAACTCCTGGGCCTCTGGATAAAAATGCACCTGTGCCTGGATAAATAGGAATTTATTCATTGATATTTACTAACCCAACTGTAAAGGTACACTTCACTGTTTTTAGGACTGGAGCTCTCAACAATCTAGTGTTTAAACAAATTGGTACATTTATCATGGAAGTTTTGCTTCGTTGTTGCTGTCAGTCCGTAACATTCTGCCTAACCGCAGAAAAAAAAAAAAAGAGTAATATGTTTGGAACAACATGAGGCTGAGTAAATATTGACAGAATTGTAATTTTTAAAATCACTCTTTATGCTGAGAATGTATCTCTGTGTGTTTGAGTTTTTGACAGACAATTCTGAAAACAACATCAATTGTGGTTATAGGAAAGGAAAAGCTTCTACTACTGCAAAGGCATGAAATAAGGGTTTTCTGGTTAGACCACATCCTCTTATCCATCTTCAAGATAGAGTCAAAAGCATGTAATAGTTATGGATGACTATGTAGTCCGTGGCCTTACCACTCTCTCATAAAGACTTGTCTGGACCACTTCATATTGGCAGCATGTCTGGCAAACTTGCTGTTTTCCCACTTTGATCTCAATTAAGCAAATGTGAAGTGTCAGCATGTAAGCTAGTAATTAGGGGTTCAAACCTGAAGAGCTGAAACCCTATTGTAATTGTAAGGATTTTTATTATTATTTTATTATTATTTAAACTGATAGTGCAGACCAAACCTTAAATCGTAGAGAGCTGAAACTTTCAGGGAAGTTAGTCCCCCAGAGTACTACAGCGTATAACGTTTCGGACGATCGGCCTCAAGGTGGCGCTATAATGATCATGTTTACGTTTTGGCCCATAAATCCTAAAATGTGTGTCGCAAGTTTGATTCCTTGGCTCAAGACAAACGAAACGCATGTCAAATTTTCGCGCTAATTTGCATAATTCAAAAGACCTACTTTTTCTAACTCCTACACCGTATGTACGATTCGCACAAAAATCGGTGTGTGTCTACTACGAACCCTCCTGACAAAAAGTTATCAAAGGAAATTTGATTCGTTGAAGCGTTGCGAAGATAAAAGCCAACGAATTGGTCAGGCGTCATCCATTTTGTGCGTATTGACCAAAATCTACTAAACGAAAAAGCCAAATGTTACGAAACTTTATACACACGCACAACAGCATATTAAAACAAATTGTCTATGGGGGCGCTACAACTAAATAAAATGCTCATAACTCAGTAACTGTATTATCAATCAAGTTGAAAATTGGTATGCTTCTTGAAGGGCCAAATGCTTACATATTCTACAATATGACTCAAGACAAATAAAAAAACATGGCCGCCAGCAGCCAATCATATTTCAGCAAAATGGCTGTATAAATGGTGTGTAAATTATTGTATATTATCCAATGTTACCTGCTACCGTGAACTACATCTAGGACTCCTTACGTCAATAATGATCAAAGGCTCCACCAAGTAAGAACTAGCTTGAACTGCCTGCCTTAGCAACCACCCAAAACACACTAGCAACTCCATAGCAATGCACTATATCTAATTATTAATAACTGTTGGGTTTGTTTCCGTAAAACTTGTTATGTGTATACAGTATATATATTATAATAGGTTTGTAGCCTATTGGTGTCACATTGTTTTTTAGTATTTGCTTTCACCCCTGTCTTCAAAAGCGCATCCCATACATTTCTTACCTAAAATTCAAAAGCAGGTTTATGGCCATAGATTTACTGGTCTAGAAAAAGATAAAGCCAAGGTTTATCAGCATCTGTGTTACATGTTAACAGTACCACATGTCAAAAACTTACATGTGAAAAAGTGTCTTTTTATTTCTTAAAGTTTTTTCCCACACCAGATATTGTTTCTTACTAAATAATGTATTATTTAATTGTAATTGTGGCATAATATTGATTACCGCAAAAAAAATATTTGTAATCATTTTTTGTAGTAATCAACATTATGCCACAAATGCTGTTGATTGAGCTTAACTTGTATTGAACCAGGAATATTATTTAAATCACAGTACCACTAATTTTTGTGAATCATTTAAGGTGCTTCTACTGATTCCATACATTGGATTTCATGGAATGATGAATCATTGTTAATCAACAGCCAAGAAATCAAATACCAGTGCTTTTATGATTTAGCTCATGCTGGTCCTTTGAATACTACAAAGGGTCTTTTGGCCCAGGTCAGATGGAAAGGGCAGTATTTTATAGCAGATGTCAAGCCCGGTGATATATAAGTCAAACCCATAAAGCTCTTCAGAAAAGAATGACTGCATTGATTTAGGCATGGCTAGTGTGTCTGAAGATTCAAGGCTTGTTTTGGTGAGTTAGATTTTTACAGGCTGTTCTCATTTGCTTTAATGCTTAAACGCCAGCTGTTCATATGCAGGCACAATTTTTTCCACCATTAAAAGTGCCATCTTCACCCATGCACTTTAAAGAAATCAAAAAGAAAATTCTTTCATCATATACTCACCCTCATGTCGTTCCAAATTAGTTTTCCTTTCTAGTGTGGAACACAAAAACTGGACAGTATCATTTGGATAGGAGAAATGCAGGGGTGTCATTTTGATAAAATAAAAGTAGTGGGGACATTTTGGTGGTCTTTTATGTCATGAAACTCATGAATATTAATTAGGTGTTGAACTGATCATTTTAAATAATCTTTAACTGTTTTGATATAGTCATTCTTGATGACCAAATTCAAGCACTCACACATAATTAATTTGAAAACTTTATCCTTATATCTGCAACTTCTGGTCCTGGCATTTTGTTAATCGGTGGATAAATACATGGATTATCAACTGACTACACACAGTGACTGACTGGTCTTGTGGTAAAGTTTTCAGGCTAGGATTTTCTGGTACTAAAACTTTTTACATTTTAATAAAACAAGATTACATTTATACATTAGTGGATGTACTGTATATCATTAATCGGGACCCGTGTGTTTGTATTTTGTGTTTGATTTGTGATAACTAGACAAGAGCGTGTGCTGCGGAACAGCAGAGCGAGTAGAGTGCAAGTCTGTGTGCATTATAGAACATCGCCGCTACATCCACAACAACCACTCATTATAACATTCAAAATAACACATTCCAGTGCCGGATCGCCACTTATTATATCAAACACGAATTAAATGGAAACTCACGCTCAAGAACTAGCAATGTTTCTTCTGCATTACACACTTACCTTCTGAAAGCTATTTTAAAAAGAGGTAGGGATAAAATTGGCCAAGGCAAAAAGTGGTAGGGACATGTGCCACCCGTACCCATAAATGACACCTATGGAGATGTGTGAGATCAAATAAAATAAAATTACTTTATTGTCACTCAACCATATACACAAGTGCAACAGTGAGTGAAAGTCTTGGGTGCTGTTCCGAGCAACATAGCAGTCATAACGGTGATGAGACAAATACCAATCTAAAATAAACATAAAATTTACCCAACACAATTTACAAAACTATTTTACACATAATTACAACACAATATACAATTAATAATATACAATGTACAGTATACAATACACACAATATAGAATACACAGTATACAATAAAAATAATATATAAATGTGCAGTAAGGTTGTATTGACATTCAGGCTGTCGGTTGATAGTCAGTTGCCAGTGTGTTATTAAGATAAATATAATTATGACAGTCCAGTGTGAGATTAATAAAGTGCAGTGCTGATTGTTGATCGTGAGCGATCAAGTGTTCAAAAGTCTGATTGCTCGGGGGAAGAAGCTGTCATGAAGTTGGCTGGTGTGGGTCCTGATGCTGCGATACCGCCTGCCTGATGGTTGCAGAGCAGCCCATGGCGTGGGTGGCTGGAGTCTCTGATGATCCTCTGAGCTTTTTTCACACGCTGCCTGGTATAGATGTCTTGGAAGGAGGGAAGCTCCTGGCACTAGCGTGTCAGAATGTGCACCTCCTCTCTATAGGCTGTTTCATCATTGCAGATGTGGAATCTGATAAGCTTTTCAGCTTTGAAAAGCTTATCAGAGACCACATCTTTGAAAAGATAATTAGAGACCACATCTGCTCTGTGCTGCCTGCCTCACTGGACCCACTACAGTTTGCTTACAGAAGCAACCGCTCCTCTGATGATGCCATTGCAGTCCAAATACACTGTTCTTTGCTTCTTACAGCAGTAAAGCCATTTGGTGAAACCTGGTGCAATGTGTCATGCTAAGTTTGAATATGCAATCAGCACAGGTCTTGGTGTAAACATGATTCACCAGTAACACCAAAGGTCAAACATTGCACTATGGTATTACCCTTGCCAGAACTGAAAAACTGTTGCAACCAGCTCATTTATCAAGATCTTGATGGCTTATAGCTTTTAACCAAGGTATTTGTTTGCTGAAGATTTTGCATTAATTTCCATAAAGAACGCCAAGAGAGAAATACTGTAAATCAAATCTTTGCAGAAGGATTAGATATCACATTATAGCACTCATTGCTCATGTCTCAAAAACACTTGGAGAGCACCTTACTTAAACATGGAAAAGATTAAATGGGAATGTGTAAGTTGATGGTATTTCTTCACAGTCGCAGCCACCGCATTGAATCATTCACAGAAACTGATATTAGATATCTTATGCGCCAAATCAGAGTAAAAATAGCCATATGGTCACATTACAATGCAGAGTGCAACATAATTGGTTGAGCTTACATTACTCCTTGTATTTTGTTTTCCTTGCAATTTAATTAACTTCACAATATATGTTGTGCTTAAACTATAGTGGGTGCAAAAATATATATTTTATGAATGTGGGACAAAGGTAAGACGTGGTGCAGAGGGTAATGCCTGAAACAGATTTGTTAATGGCCTCAGCTCAGTGCCTCCCCAAATTGCCCTTCACTTGTAATTGGATCAGTAGCCTGGCAGGTAAAGGATTAGACAAAGCTGGCTAATAGACAGCGAGTTGCATTCACTCAAAATTAGTTCTCGTTTGCATTCTCGTGTTGCAGTGGTCATTGAAAATGGAAAGTCTCTTGCGCAAATGTGAGTGGTAATGGGCCATACAGGTATCATGTGCAGAAATCAGGGACATTAATTTTCACAAACAAATAAATTCATTATTTGATGATCGCAGGGTTACTGTAGCTTCTCTTTAGGTTCTATAGGGCCACCCACACACCATGCGCTATACATGCCCATGTGATACACTGTCCAAGGGTGATGGGTTTAGCCTTGTTTTAAGTCAAATAATGATACTGAGGTTTTGACCAGTGTTAGCTTTCGTGTCCCTCCTGATTTGAACATACAGTGAAAATGCAAATGAAATGCAGTGAAAATCTGTCCTCATTTGTCTTTTATCCTGAAAAAGTAGATTTTGAATGTTAGGAACTGAGAATAATAAATCTATTCATAGAAATGTTTATAAGATTAATTTGAGCATTTAAAATCTTTAGTGTTTGTGTGGTCCTGTTCCCAGGACCTCGAGTCACTGAATCTTTTTGAATGGTCTTCTAAGTCATTAACCATGGCGTGATTGTTGTAAATGATAAGAACTATGAGATTTTATTGAAATGAGAACAGTAAAGGTTTTGGCAATATTGCAAAACAGATAACACCTTTTAGGAAGAACAAAGATTGTTTGTACAGAACTGGAAAGTAACAGACCTGAATACGTGCCATGTTCTTTAGGTTTGTTAGGAGGTCAGACCTTATCAGAGTCCTGTAATCAAATTGCTCTTGCTGATATGCTTTTTCTCCATCTCTAATGGGCTCAATGGTTAATGTCGCTGGATAACAAACTGAAACATTAAAATTTTTTGTGAGTACTTTGTTTCACTGCATGATAAGTGTAAATAACCTGTACTCTTCAGCTTTTCAGCTGTGGTCTCTTTGAACTTTTCTTCAGTATAGTCAGAGACAACATGAAATGCTGCATAAGGCCATGTCCTTTGATGTCCCCATAAACCCCCATAAAATCACAGTTGAAAGGTCTGCTCCAACAAATGCTAATGTATATGAGAATGAGTACAACAAGGTGTAAAATGGCATCTTTGCTTTGATTACTTTGGTTATCTCTCTCTTATTTTTAAGACACATATGATACAATCTTTTGATGGAAAATATGTTTAGAATGACTAAATATATTTTAATGAAGTCAGAGAGCCTGCACAATGACATAATAGGTTATGTAACAGACAAGTGACTGCTACTCATTAAATCAGTCACAGTGGAGGCAATAGCAATATAGAAAGGCCTGATAAGTGTATAGCCATAAACGCATTGTTGCTCAGCTGCTAGCTAACCTCATAGTTATGCTAACTTCCAGTAACAGGTCAGTTGAATTCATGTGTGTACTATGTGAACAAGCATCTATTCCAAACATGATGTACAAACAACCGCCCATCCAGAGAAAACACACTCCCCCACACACACGTGCTCTTACACTCCACCAAGCTAAAAGTGTGGACCAACATTCAGTGTAGTCTGATTTGATGTTAATGTGGCAGGAGAGATGCTTGTTAAATAATTGAAATAGTGTGTGTCTACGAGGACTCATAAACTGACATCATGACCCAGTAAATACATCTCAAAATGATATCTTTCGGATTAAATTTGTTTGTTGTTGTGTGAGGTTGGTTGACCAAGTTAGTATTGGCAAAAATGGATGCTATGACCTTTACCACCTTCAGTTCACTAACCCTAAACCTTGGAACAAAACAAGGTGAAGGCTCATGATTTCATTAATACAACTTAGAAAGCTTTTATTTCTTCAAGTCATTGTGGATGAACATTTCAGGAATAGTTAGCACAAGGCTTATCAAATGGATCCCTTAGAAATATTCCTAAACCATTCAAATAGCCAAGCAACTTTTGTAGATAAGCATGGTTTTTCTTGGATCGGTTGTCACTTTAATTTTGAGAACACAGTATGTGGGTACTAAAGATATACCCGAGTTCTTCAAATCTTAGTGTCTCACTGTTTTCATTGAAAGGCAATAAGCTGTCATTTTGGACTTAGAATAAGGTTTGCTGTAGCATATTTTTGCTTTCGATAGAAAATTTACAGCTGCACAAAGATAGATGTGCCCTCTGATGTGTTTGGTCTGAGGAGAAACCCATGGCATCTGACTGTATCTGAATCTCTTTAGCAGTGTATGAAGTCAGAAATGGAAGTAATTTTTGGAAGTATTTAACTCTTTGTAACCCTGGAATATATGCCAGAGCCACAATGCTGCAGTTTGAGCTCATGCTCTGACATGTTGTCATGTCATCAAAGCAAGTTCGAATCAAAGAGGTGCTTGACAGTGGTGTTGAGCGGTGTGTTGAAGCATTGGCTCAAGTCATGTGGAAGCCCCTTGATATGCAACTTTCAGTATTCATGGTGCATAGGTTTTTAGCCACCTGGAAACAAAGTCTTGTTTACAAGGTACCAGATTCAATGAAGCTACGATTAATGTCTCTGAGGAAGAACTAATCACTAGAATTGCCAAAGTTTGCTGGGCGTGTGCCATTTATTCAGAGTGTTATTTGAGGCACTTAGTAGCAAGCTAACTAGATATGCATTCCTCTTTGTTTTCTGAGATATATCTGTAAAATAATACTGTTGTACTACAGTATTTAAATGTATTATTATGATGGCTTTACAAAGCCTGCCATTGGGAGCAACTTGGGGTTCAGTGACACTTTGGCATGTGGAGTCGTGTGGGCCGGGAATCGAACCGCCAACCCTGCGATTAGTGGCCAACCCGCTCTAACTTTAAAATATTCAGTTCAGCTTCACCTGCATTTCTGCATGCAAATTCATGCACCCACTAAAGGAATTTGCAGGCATTTAATGGGAGCTGAAATGGGCATGGTGATAACTTTATGACTATACTCTGCCCTGCTGCATGATTTTAGTACCCAGAATTTTAGACCTGTGGTGTGCCTACCCAGGAATAGTCTAGAAGGAGTTGCTTTCGATTAACATGCTGACCTCTTCAAAGTGGACTAAATCACATTTTGCCTCTTTGGAATTGTACCACTCATCTTCCATTTTTAGATAAGCCGGCAATGCAGAGGCAAACAACACCCATTTTTAATAAGTGTATAGTTTTTAACAGGAAAATATTGCTGATATTAAAGCCTACGACGTGTGTGCAATGGAAGTGACAGCTGGTAGATTTTTTTGTGTGCAAGAGAATTTCTCTGGTGGTGAGGGGGGACAATTCTTGCCCTTAGTCATTATCCTGTTTCTCTTCTGGTGGTGATAGTTGGGCCAATGTGGAACAAGCAGGAATATACTGGAACAGATGAGGGCTTGTTGCATAACTCCTGACATGGTGCCTTTTAAGGCTGGGGTTCTCTCACTGGGATGTTCCATTCGAGAGAGGCCCTGAATGTACTCCATGTTCACACTCCCCTCTTTCGTTCTTAGAAGGTGTGCAGTTAAATCAGTTTATTGAGAGATCAGATGCATAATGCATGTGAATGCATAGTCCACTATCTTGTAATTTGTTAGAAACACAAAATGCACAATATGTATTGTATATAAAAAAAAATATAAATATTATATATTTGTATATAATATCTGTCTGTCTGTCTGTACAGTTTTAGCTGTAATATACAGTATATTATCACTCACTGAGCACTTTATTAGGAACATCTGAACACCTACTTATTCATGTGATTATCTATATTATATAATCCACCAGTCATGTGGCAGCAGTGCAATGCACAAAATCATTCAGATACAGGTCAGGAGCTTCCATTAATGTTCACATCATACATCAGAATGGGGGAAAAAAAATTGATTTTTGATTTGGGTGATTTTGACCGTGGCATGACTGTTGGTGCCAGACAGGTTGGTTTGAGTATTCGTGTAACTGATGATCTTTTGGGATTTTCACGCATAACAGTCTCTAATGTTTACTCAGAATGGTGCCAAAAACAAAAAACATCCATTGATCGGCAGTTACACACACACACACACACAGTTGGCAAAAAGTTTGAAATAATGTACAGATTTTGATCTTATGGAAAGAAATTGGTACTTTTATTCACCAAAGTGGCATTCAACTGATTACAATGTATAATCAGGACATTAATAATGTGAAAAATTACAATTTGAAAAAAAAATATGTTCAGAACTTCTTAAACTACTACACGTGCAGCAATGAAAGCTTTGCAGATCCTTGGCATTCTAACTGTCAGTTTGTCCAGATAATCAATTGACATTTCACCCCACACTTCCTGTAGCACTTGCCGTAGATGTGGCCTTCTTGTTGGGCACTTCTCACACACCTTACAGTGTAGCTGATCTCACAAAAGCTCAATGAGGTTAAGATCCATAACACGCATTTCCAATTATCTGTTGTCCAATGTCTGTGTTTCTTTGCCCACTCTAAACTTTTCTTTTTGTTTTCTGTTTCAAAAGTGGCTTTTTCTTTACAATTTTTCCCATAAGGCCTGCACTCCTGAGTCCTCCATTTACAGTTGTACATGAAACTGTTGTTGAGCGGGTAGAACTCAATGAAGCTGTCAGCTGAGGACATGTGAGGTGTCTATTTCTCAAACTAGAGACTCTGATGTATTTATCCTCTTGTTTAGTTGTACATCTGGCTTTTCTGTCCTTGCTAGAGCTAGTTGTTCTTTGTCTATGAAGACTGTAGTGGACACCTATGTATGAAATCTTCAGTTTTTTGGCAATTTCAAGCATTGTATAGCCTTCATTCCTCAAAACTATGATTGTCTGACGAGTTTCTAGAGAAAGCTATTTCTTTTTTGCCATTTGTGACCTAATATTTACCTTAATATATGCCAGTCTATTGCATACTGTGGCAACTCAAACACAAACACAAAGAAAATGTTAAGCTTCATTATGTATGTGTGTGTGTACTGTATATATATATATATATATTATTGGAAGTTGTTTGAGCATTGTTTGAGAGTTTAGTTGTTTGTGATTTTCTTTAGGTGCATTCTTGCTGTATTTGCATTCATTATATCAGTTGTATACCCAAGCTATATTACATAAAGACCCTTGTAAATAAGATTTGCTTTGAAAGAGAAAAAGTGCTTTTTAATATTCAAAGAATGAGCAATTATTTATCTCTGCATATCCACCCACACATTTAGTTTCTCCTGCGACATAGAAACGTAGATATCCTTACGCAACAAGAGGCCTGTCAGTAAATGTGACCCTTGTGCTCAAAACAATAACTGTTACAAGGTTGGGAGCAGCTACCCCAACACCCATGATGATATCAATACATATTTATAATGTCACAAAATAATGGGTTAAGCTTCTTAATAATTCTGTATGAAGCCAGAACTAGCTACATCTTGGTTAATTAAGGAAAATATGTGTGTGGCACACCTTGTGGTCCATGACGCAATCTAAAACAAACATGGTAAAATAAGCTATTAATCACAGAGAGGCCACTTTAAGAGCTGAGTGTTGCATGGCCTATAGGGAGATTAAAGTGGGTTGGTCTGTTTTTTTGTCTGTGGTTTCATGGAGAATTAGGGTTTTGTGCGCCATGACCAGATAGACATGAGACTTGTCTATTCGTACTCCTAAAGGATACTAATGCAATGAAGGACTGTGATACAAAGAATTGTGAAATCGGGGCTAGCCACACATTTGACATCAGTGTACATTTCTCAGGGTACTGTAGGTTTATCTTTGACTTAGTTTCTGTATTGAAATATACCTTAAATCTTGGCTACGAAAAAAGCAATTGAACATTTTCACCATAGATAAAGTTAATTGAACACATGTTGACCTTTTGTGAAAACATTCTCCAATAGCGGGGCATCTTATGACCTACCATTAAGCAGCCGTTTATAAGCTTTTCAGCAATGTATAAACAATAAACCAATTATGAACCAAAACAATTTATGAAATAGCAATGTAAAAAGCAACATACAAATATACCTAACCATTGTTGTTCGACAGCAAATATTGTAATTAATAAATTGTATGAATTAAAAATATTTAAAACACATGTTACAACTTGCCCTGGCCTGACATTTATGAAAAATACCTAACCTAGTTCAAACTTTTGTTAAAATCTACTTTCATTATATAGTTTACCCTTGCCTGAATGTATGATAGTGTGGTTTTAACAGGATGAAATTAACAAAAAAAATATATATAATTTAAGAGAGTTTTGAATGACGTGTTTGAATCCAACATACAAAACCTGTGCAAGAGAAAACACACATTAGTGTAATATGCCTTTTGACTTGAAAGCTTGAGATAAAGCCCTTGTGAAAACTTGCCAGTGTGACAACAAGCACTGGTCTCCCCTTATCTGAAAAATAAGTGTAACAATATGGCAATGAAAGCAAGTCTATGCATCTTTCAATAAAGCCCTGTTCACACCGCCAGCGACATTGTCACTTGCTGTCGGCTTGTACTGTATGTCTTACTTACTGCAGTCGCTCTAATGTTACTGGTGGAAGGCACAACTGGCCAAAGCTATTGAAGTTCTGATAACAGATGTACAGCCAGACTGCTGGTAAAACTAAGATATCATACCTACTGCAGGGTAGAGTGTTTTAATGTAAAATGCAGCAGTGCTTATTGCATTATATCATTAACAAATGAATGGTCAATCAATGCATGAACCAAACTCATTCAGAATACAGGCAATTTCTTACACACATCACATGTACAGTACGCGGTTACAGACAAATAATGTAAAACAGTCAAATCACTCACAGTAGCTTTAATTCTCATCCATCTTGTCTGCCCTCAACACCAGTATCTCACAGGAAATGGATGACGTAAACACCACTCATTGGTATTCGCTCCCCTTGTCGCTTGTCATTTGCATAAATACAACTTTTTCGTAATCGATTAATCGAGTACTCATTCAGCTTTGAATGTTCGACAAGTAAAAACACTACTCGAATATTGCATTTAGATTTTTCTATGTGCCTTTTCCTGCAATGGGCAGCAATGAAACTTCTTCTCTCAACTAAATCTTGCCGTTACATCTCAATGCATTGGTTGTCAGTCTGGATGCATGACGTTGTTAAAGGAATAGTTCACCCAAAAATACAATTCTGTCATTATTTAAAGTGATTGTATTGCTGTGTGAGTGCAAATGTTTTTTTCTTTTGTCATTTTTGATTCTAGATGTTGTTGTTTATGCGTAATGCTTATTTTTAAATAAGAAAAACAAAAAACATAAAGTCTACATTTCAAGTTATCAATTACTTGTTTTCTTATGTGTTGGAGTACTCGACTACAAAATTACTGCCGAAAGTAAACAATAAATGATATCATGTCTCTTTACTAGCTTGTGTTGCTGGCGCTGTGAACGGGGCTTTAGTTTTGATCACATGACAAGATACGACTGTGTAAAAATCAGGTTGTTTTTACTTCTAACATGATTTAGTACTGTGAAGTCCCTCAGTTAGTGGGAATCCACTTTTGCATCACAGATACTGCTGAGCTTACATAACACAATTTCAGAAGTTGAGCAGTCTCATTGGACATACAGATAAGAACTTGATGATCTTATCAAACATTGACAGGAGAAAGTCCTACAATAATAAAAAGAATAGCCTACTAACAACTAAACTAAAAGACAAACACAGTTACCACATAGTATATCTGAGACACTTATTTTAAGAGATTAGCAATTTCTGTCTGTACCAATGATTATCTAAGTTTAGATGCTTTATGTAGTGGTTAATTTGACTGGTTAGTGGTAAGATTATTTTTGATTCTATCACTGCAGTTGTTGAGTCGTTTTGAAATGTCATTTCAGGAACCTTGTGCATTATCCTTTTTTTGTTATCATAAATGAAGTATTAAAATCATATGACGAATGCTTGCATAGATCATAGACTATGTGAAGACACTATTTAAAGACAATGTTTCAGCTTTGCTGTCCTGGATAAACATTCTGCTCTCCAGTCAGTGCACTCTGACACAACAGAAGAATGAGGAAGTCTAGTTCTTTATCCAAAGTGAATTGATAGGAGGTAAACAATCAGTTAAACTCTGACACAGTGCCAGTGTTATATAATGTTTTGTCATAATTCTTGCCAATCTGCTTTTTCTAGCTCATTCACAAAGGCTGACACCTAACCCCAAAACGATAATGAAACAAATATAAAATGTACCCATGATCATTATATTAAACACAGCTTAGTCATTTAGAGGCAGCTTCTGTTTTGCATCGAGATGTCAGTCTTGTGACATCCTCCAGGGTTTGTGTCATCGTACCGAGGAAGCTGTACATTCTTGTTGTCTTACATGGGCCTACTGCCTGATGCTGAATGGTTAAGGTCACACAGAGGCAAAAGCACTATGACTTTATCAATTTCTCTTTATAATAAGTAGCGAATTATGACATTTAGTCCACAGAAGTGCTTGATTGGATACGATGCATTCCACACTGGAAACCAGTTCTGTAACAAGGTGGTGTATGGTGGTGTATTGACCGTTTGTGTCTATTCTTTTAGCAAGTTTGAGCAAGTCATTGTCAGAAATGCTCTACCAGGATGTGGGTTGTACACTTAAGCATGAGCTAAATTTGTTAGGTTCCCCTGTTAAAAATGCTCTAAACTAATTTAAAGGGATATTTAATCCAAAAATTAAAACACTGTCATGATTTACTCACCCTATTTTCATTACAAACCCACACAAGCTTCTTTTATCTGTGGAACACAGTTTTCAGGAATTTTGACGTGCTCTTTTTTTCACACAATGAAAGTAAATGGATTCTGAGACTGTCAGACCCAAATATTCTGCCTCTCCCTTTAAAACATGAAGAAAGTCATATGGTTTTGGAACAACATGAGGGTTAGTAAATGGTGACAGAATTTTAATTTTTGGGTAAACTATCCTTTAAGGTATATTGCTGAGTGTGTGCAAAGAACATAATAAGTCTATATTGGTAATTTTACATACAGAAATTATTCTTTAAAATAGAGTTCCAAACTTGTTTACTTAACAAGGTTAAGTAACCTTGACAAGTTCGCCCTTTGTTTGCCTATTGCAGTTGTGTTGGTTGAACAGACTTTCCTAGGTAACATTTATACAAGGTGTGATCAAATATTGAAGATCTGACCCCACCCACAAGACTCAAATGTTGCATAAAAATCCAAGGGAGGCAGAACTGCGCAACAGGTGGATTACAACAAACATAATAGTTTTATAACATTTGTCAATGGTTTAACTGTAACTTCTGGGGTGTGAGACTAGGAACCACCTTTCTGACTGTTGATAACTAGATGCTTTTGTTTTAAAGCTGCAAAATGTGATTTTTGTTGTATCTACATCCATTAGGTTGGGTGGGTACACCCAGAAGTGTGTTTCACCGGCAATTAGTGACATACCTGCTCTCACCCATCACTGTAAACACAAAGTGGAAACATCTAAATTAACTGGTTTTATTGAAGTAAAAAATATTACTTAATAAGACCAATGAAACACCAATGAAAGATTTTTTTAAGAGTCCGTTTTTCTGTCCTTCTGCTCTGTTCTAAAATAGTTTTTCTATGTGAAGATGCACTAGACTATTGCTCATTTCTCGATGTCTCACAGAGGAGCGTCATGTTTTTAAAAAGCTGTGATGGCGAGGAGGTGAATATCAAGTATTTGTATTGTTTTACTCCAATTTGAATGTTTTACAACCCTTCTACATCTTTTCAGCCCTGGGTCATCACCAACAATGCCCTCCTAACTCAAGACAAGCTATTTTTAGGCTGATGACGCAGATGCCTCATATCACCACCTGCTCAGAACATTGATGAGGGCTCCCTCTTTCATGTTGCCTGGCGACAGGGGGGTGCTATTACCAGGGCAACTGAAATTGGTTGACATCACACACAGTCAGGACCTCCCCTATTAAAATGGTATGCCGTTCAAGCCTCTGATCACATACACATGACGATATTATGTATACATCAACCCCCAAACACCGATCAACAGCTTGCTAACAGTGAGTCATATCATGGACTGCATAAATGCCACGTTGCAGAGAATCATCTTTTAGCAGACTCTCTTTTCATCCTCTGTTTAGCCAAATAAATCCCATCAAAACAGATGTTGTTTGTGCACAGTCCAAACAAACATGCTGTTTACATTTACAACTGAGAATTAAGCCATATTTAACAATGTGTTCTTTATTTTCCAATACATATGAGACATAACTTCAGATTTAGGACATTCCAAGTCATAATTAAACATTTCCCTGTGGTTACAGTATTTGCAGGTTTTTGTTATTAACAATTTTACAGATTCCAATCATAAAACATTCAAACACAACATAAAAAACAGAATCAATTATTCACATTAAACCCCTTCCCCTGAACATTCCCAAAACTTCACCCACAACACGCAATATTCTGGTCACCAACAAATAGAACATAAAAAAAGAAAGAAAGAAAAAAATGATAATATAAAAGAACATTACATTCAAACAACATCAATAATACATATACCCAACTAAACTACAAATCCCTTTCCACAGCCCCTCCCGAGAACCCTCCAAAAAAGCCAAATAACCCACCCACTTCCTGACAAACAAATCCCCTTTTAAAAACATCATCTCTAACGCCACCACCTTGCCCATCTCCCTGCACCACTCCCTAAACGAAGGAGCCCCAGCCGACTTTCGTGACTCCGGCTAGGACCCAAGTTTTTAAACTGTTAATCTGTCCCCAATATTGACAGCAATCATCCGGGTCCCATCATCCAGGAAAATTGAGTGTCCAATACCTCGCACATAAAGTTCTGAACCCCCAACCAAAATTCTTGGATCTTAACACATCCCCAAAAAACTATGCGTATGGAAAAATGCATTTCTTGAAGAAATACACTAAAATAGGGGTAATATGTTCCCGCGTAAAATTGAGCATAGATACTAAGGATGGCCGCAAGATATTTACATGCCCATGTGACACTCCTGTTCTACCCGCTCTGTACGGGACTCAAACCGGCATCTCCAGCATGGGAGTTGGTGCACAACAGCACCAAATGGTGCTAAAAAAATAACAAAAAAAAAATAAAAATAATAAATAATAATAATAAAAATAAATAAATATCAAATTTTCAGTTTCCACGGAGGCATAAACACAAGTAATATGCAGATTCATCCAGAACTGTCCCGAAGGAGTGTTATTCCACAAAACAAACTCCAGCCGCTAGGCAGAACCAGAACAAAAAGAAACAAAACAGGTGCCCAGCTTCCTCGGATGGTCAAGTGAATGTTCAATGAGTTAAGCTCACTTTGGAGCAACGTGAGATACACAGCATGACTCCCTCAGTCCACTGATTTTATGAAAGACATCGCTTGATGTGGGTGTAATGGTGGCCAGCTGATAGATATCTGTGCAATGTGAATAAACCTCACATGGCTCCCATGCCAGAGATGCCGGTTCGAGTCCCGTACGAAGCGGGTAGAAGAGGAACGTCACAAAGGTGCCGTGACTCGGATGTTAGTGTGGTTTAGGGGGGTCAGTGTGATGGTGGTCAGCTGATAGATAGCTGTGCAATGTGTATAAACCTCACTCTCCTGACCTCAAGAGGTGCACTAGCAACTGATGTTAGAGTCTGTAGCCTTTAGCCTCCTTGTTAGCACACCCAACTCCCATGTGGAGACGCCGGTTTGAGTCCCGTATGGAGCGGGTAAAACAGGAGTGTCACATAGGCATGTAAATATTTTGCGGCCATCCTTAGTATCTATTCTCAATTTTAATGGGAACATCAGTGCAAAAGCGACCTTCCGTTGATATAAGAGTGTAACACGGGGTCAGGATGGGCAAGGAGGAGGCGAGAACCGGCTTGTCAATATAAATAATATTTTAATGAAGAACTTAAAACAAAAGCACAAACACAGACACACAACGGACATGTCCGGGATTGCTCTCTCTCTTGAACCATTGTCACCGGCCGGCTTTATCCCGTGCGACATTCCAGCCCAGCCCGGCCCCGGCCCCGCCCCCCTCCACTCCTGGGAGGAGACAGGAGGGGAAACACCTCAGCTCACTCACCGGTTCTCTGATGTACCATCGCGTGGTCCTCGCACACTCCTCCACAATCTCCGGCGGACGACAGCCGCTCCTCTCCGGGTGAACCGGAGCCAACCTCCGACCCCCAGTGGACAGAACACCCCTCCGCTTTCCTGGCGATGCGTGGGGACATTCCTCCGCCCCTGGCAGCGGCTCTACCGCTCCGGGCAGTCGGGGAGTTACTTCCCTCCTCCCCTCGTGGACGGTGGTCTTCCCTCGACCCCTCCATGTCTCTGGGGTCGGCAGGGCCTCCTCTGCCCCTGGCAGCGGCTCCTTTGCTCCAGGCGGTCGGGGAATCCAGTCCCCACTCGCCCCGCAGAAGGCGGCTGTTCCCCGCATCCGGGCGGTCGGGCTACTCCGTCACCCGGCAGAAGGCAGCGGCGCTCCCCTGGGTGGACGGCAGTGTCGAGGACTCTGCGATGGGCATCCCTCCTCCTTCCCGGGTTTCGGCACCAATGTAACGCGGGGTCAGGATGGGCAAGGAGGAGGCGAGAACCGGCTTGTCAATATAAATAATATTTTAATGAAGAACTTAAAACAAAAGCACAAACACAGACACACAACGGACATGTCCGGGATTGCTCTCTCTCTCGAACCATCGTCACCGGCCGCCTTTATCCCTCGCGTGCCTCATCAGGCCGATTGGGGACCGGGCGTGCGACATTTAAGCCCGGCCCCGCCCCCCTCCACTCCACAAAGAGTTTCTTGAAGGAGTGTTATTCCACATGATCTCCGAGCCGGGACCCTGTGAGCTCGCTTGATTTCCATCTTATTGCCTGTTATGTCGAGCAGACTCAGGAAGAGCTCGTCTAGGATTTTCACCATATTTCGGCCTTCCTCATGCTCAGGAATTCCAAAAATTCGGACGTTGTTTCACTGATTATGATTCTCAAGATCTTCCTACTTTTCCCAGATGCACTGCAAATCTGCCTTGGTTGCTAGCGTGTTAGCAGATGACTCCAGATAATCGATCCGTCTCTCAACGTCCCCGATTCTTGTAACTAACTGAGAATTTCACTTCACATAATCGATTGATGTATTACAGCAAGATCCTCCAGGTCTGCTACAACCTTCACCAGCATTACAAACATGCTCGCCAATACCGCTAGATTCTCCCGCTGCATCATCCAAACAGAGTCCCTGGTCTGTGGCCCTGTCTGGGGTATCAGCTTGAGCACGTAAGTGTCTATTAATATCTCCAGAGCCTGAGTATTTTGAATTCTTTGACAAACAGCTATGTAGCAGGGCGTATCGAATCTCACCAGTTCAAGGCACAAAAAGACTCAAAAACTAGCAAAGTGCGCAGCGTTTGCCGTTCACATTTCTGACCCCTGCATGGCACCACATGACTCTGTATTTGCAGTTTTTAACATCAGTAGAAGTTGATAGTTTCAGATGCATTTAGTTGTAACTAAATTAAACTGTAAACTGTAAGTCAATTCACTTTCTGGATTATTTCTATAGAAAATCCCACTTCATCCTGGTGTATTAACCCATGGTTTACTGTCCCTCATTTTGGGGAAAAGCATATTGTATATTGTACAAATTTGGATAGGAAAACAAGCATATTAGTTTGATATATTATTTGAGTGTTTGAGAGTCATATCAAGACCTCAAATATATTAGATTTTTCAAAGTGATATATCCTTGGATATATGATATATGATATATATCATTTTTAAATCATATCAGTTTGTAGATTTGCATGTAAAGAATAATATATTTATAAATATACCGTTATATTAAAAGGTAATGCTCCATTGAAACATAGTCAGATCATGTCAAATGTTCAGAAACTTATTAATACACTACTATCATTATAAACTAAATCCAGATCAAACTGTGTCTACAGGGCTTTCTATTAGCATTGATAGGCCACCTCACCTTTTCTCTCTCTGACCAAATAAAAGTGTGATTGATACACAATCATGACTCATGTTTACAGGCTACAACCTTAGTCTAGGTAAAATATTTACAATTGCAAAGCAACAACATGTGTGCTTTGGATATTCGGGAAAAGATTACAGTGTATAAATTGTTAATTGACAATTTATACACAGTTAATTGACAATTTGCACAAAATAGGTTTGTATTACTATGATAGTTTCACTCAAATTGGGAATGTAAACATTGCAGAAAGCGATTATTTTTGCCTGAAAAAAATAAATACAAAAAATCTGTAAGCTTCTGTTTAATCATTTTTCAAAAAGTATTAAATAATAGCTATAACATTTGTGTCGTAAAAATAAAATAAACCTAAAAGATTAGACATTTACAATGTCTCCGAACTGCATTGAGAACGGAGTCATCTTAGTTCACTTCTGCGAGGTGGGCGTGTCACAGCTGCACTGCCTCGGCCAATCTATTGGGCGCCACTTCCAAAGAGTGCTCAGAAATAATTCATGACCAAAACATTCAACCAATGAGCTGCAAGTATGCAAATAACAGGGGTATAAATGATATTCGGCTAGTTTATTTGCATCATACTATATCACTAGTTCAGTTTCCTCAGTGCGTGCGCCCGGATTGGGAATAGTTAACCGCGAGCGCAGCTGGATGACTTCAGGAACCGTATCGATATTTACATAGCTGATAACGAGAGCTTCTAACAACGCAAACCCCTTTTTCTAGAAACTTAATTCAGAGATATATCCAACGCAGTCATTAAATAGTAGCGATATCTGTTAAGGAGTAGATTTTTTGTTGTTGTTGCATTTTTCTAACCTTGTTGGTCTTTCCATCGCCATGTCCTCCGGTGATGCGTCAGAGCAGTGTCGGCGGTTTTGCGTGTTATCTTGGGAGCAGGTGCAACGTTTGGACTCTGTTCTTGGCGAGACGATCCCCGTTCATGGACGTGGAAACTTCCCGACGCTTTCAGTGCAGCCGAGACAGATTGTCCAGGTAATTATGAAAGCATCTCCCTGCAAACGTTAACATTTAGTTTTAGACTTGCTTTTTAATGCACCTCTTTGATTATACTTTTTACATTTAATAATTCCTTCAACATTAATGTTATAATTATGACAATGGTACAATTTTAAAAAAGGATATCTGACTTGTGATCACCTTTACTTACCCATCGCTGCTTATTTTCTTGGGTTGTACTGAATTTTAAACTTAGCCTATTTTATTCATAAATTTCTCTCGTATTATTCATTATTTTATGTATAGACCTAATTATTAAGTTGTAACTTTATTAAAACGTTATTAAATTGGCCTCCGATTATCAACAGCCATCAAATATTTATTATGATAATGTGAATACTTAGTAAGTAAGCTCCTAAAAATAAGCGAAACATTCTTAGGGGCCGTTCACACCGAAAACGTTTTTGCGTCCGTCTGTTTTCCAGTTGTAAACATACGCTAGAAAGACATCTTTGAACGTTGCCTCGCGCAAGAACACCGCGGTTTTTTAGACGGCTTGTCAAGTTAAAAATAAATTAAATGGTTAAAAACACAAGCCTTCAACGTGTACGGTCCCTTAGCCTTTTGCCCTCAGGGGATATGGAGAAAAATGTACGCTTAGCAAATTTTTGTGATACGTTACTGACATTCCCACGAATGCTTCACTAAGTTTGGCTCATTACCGAACTTAATCCTCTGCAATGTAATACCGCTTGATTCCCAATAGCATAGTGATAACCGGCATCTATGTACCTCCTCTCTCAATGAAAAGAATACTTGTTCTCATACACAAGCAGTGTGAGCTTGAGTCTACACATGTAAGCAGATATTGATCTTTTGTCCAGATGACTTTCCTTAGAATTACTGGCTTCACATCTCCCCCAACAAAAGTGGTTTTGTTTTAAGGTTCATGCTTTTGCAATTTAGTGGTTTTGCTTCTTAAAACACTTATATTATATTCAGCAATTCATACAGATATGATCTCATGTGGCAGCAGTGTGAGACCAAAAGGGAAGCTGACCTTCATGTGGTGAAGTATTTTCTAAATGCCCAGCATGTCACATGACAGAATTGACATCAAAAGGTCTAAAATACTGAATTCTTTACACAGTGACATAATGGAAAGCATGCATTAGATTTTAAAAGTAAAAAAAAATGGCATAATGGGAAAATTCACCCTAAATTCTTTATTTATTCATCCTCTTTTTGTTGAAAAAAAGAAAACCCTTTTTTCTTCTGAGGGACTGAAAAGGAGATGTTAGGCAGAATGTTAGCCTCAGTCACCTTTCACTTTCATTGCATATTTTTTTCCTCTCCTTTTTGTGTTCCATGGAAGAAATGTAGTCTATAGTTTATATAACAACTATAGTTTGGAACAATACAAGGGTGAGTAAATGATGAAATAATTTCATTTTTTGGGTGAACTTTGATTTTAAGATTGCCTCATATGTTGGCTTGGATGCTTTAAAAATTTACTCGACTGTGAAAGTAACTGAATTGTGTAATCTGACCATTTTCCCCTTGCTTTGACCCTGAAGTTTAGTTGTGCTCTGCATGAATTGACAATCTCTGTTTCATAATACTCCATATGCCTGAACAGATTGAGTTTCAGTTAGTGAACAGATAGTAATGTCCCGACAATAAAACCAACTGGGAAGTCCATTATCTTTAATGGAAAACCTGTAAAAACAAACTTTGATGTTTTACTAGTCAAACTCCAAACGCTATCCCAAAATTAAAAAAAGATGGCTTCTCATTGACCATTACTCGTTTTCCTTAACCTAATGATTTGCCATGGCACAATCTAATTACATGGACTTTGGGGCTTCTTTCTTTATCAGCAAAAGTGTCATGACTGCACCTTGTGCTTTTGGCTGTGAGGTACAATTAAATCATAAAATGTAGCTTTTAAATGCAATCAAGAATTTGCCTCAGCATGTGAGCTGTTTTTTAGACAGGTCCATACTTATATTTCTGTGAAAACCTGGCATTTTGACCCCTTGTGTGAAGAATGAAAACATGGGTCTTCACTCGCTGTCCCAGATGAGTTATTTAACCATCATTGGCAGGATGTCTAACAGACATGCACTTTTTATTTCCAGAAAGGCAAGGTGTGGCATTTTAGTATTAAAAACATTTCAAGTAGACATTCAAAATAGTCACATTGGCACATTAGGAGTGCGAAGAATTTGATTGCCCTACGTGGCATGTTTTATGTTGCCTTATACTGTATCTCACCATGTTCTGTGGATAGCATAGATGTGCAGAGACATACATTGTACGTGGTTTCACTGTGTGAACTTGGTCAGTTGCTGCAGTCTGACCTAATACAGGAATGTAAAAATAGAACACTAATGATTTGATTGACAGGAGGTGAGGGTAGGTATACATGTGATTGACACTAATCTAACAGAGCATGCCATAACAGGTATGCAGTATATGCTGTTCAAATCTCTCAGGTGTGGTGTAATTATAGCCTACAGCTGTTTCACTTTTGTGAATATAAATCAAGTCAACATTCTACTTTATTTATAACCACAGGCATCTCAGATAGAAGTACTGCATGTTTTCTGAAGGTCCTTCAGTATTTTCTTTATAATCCTCGCTTCAGCTTAGCCAACAAAAACAATGGTACTGTCATTTTCAAGGCAGCCATATCATACTGAGATTTTATGACTTTAGACCATATGTGATTGTCAGTTCTTCTCAGTGTGAGGATGAATAAATACAAGAAATCTGTGATTTTAGCAGTTCCTGACATCATGGCCAGGGTTAGGACAGGCAGCATGCATTACATTGCAATGTGCCACACAGAATGACAGCCCAGCTTTGTTAGAATGGCCATCCCGGTCTCGCAGTATAAGGTTACTATATCTGCATGTTTGCGGAATTATCTTGACTTGGCTTGTTGGATGAATCGCGGCATTTACTATAGTAAATTGACTATAGTGCGATACATTTTAAATGTGCATTAAAATACCAACTACATTTAGAAGCATGTTCTAAATGCACGGTAGCTCAACTGATAGAGCATTGCAATTGTAATGCAAAGGACTGGATACGTGTCCAGGGAAGCACGCTAGTCGACACAAGTAGAGCCAAAAGTTCATAGTTCACCACAAAAGGTGTGGTTACTTCAGCACTTGCATTTTTCATCTCACATTTGCTTTTTATGACACTATGGGTTAGGTTTTGGTTTAAGATTGTTAATTTAAAACTCCATAGAGTATTAACCTTTACCTTACGTGTAAGGAACCACATAAAATAATTTAGCATAAAAGTGCTACAGTCATGTAAGTTTTGTGAGATCAGGTGGTAGAATGGTGTCTTAGTTTTTTTTTTCTTAGCTAATATTAATATAATAATCTAATTGTAAATGCTATTAGAATGGTTAAAAATGGTAAAAGCTTTGTAAAGTTTGTACGTTTTTACATGTAGTGGTAAATGCAACATGTCATTTTAAGGTTATGTTTCATAAGTCAAAGTGTTGGTTTTGAGTCCACCTTAGTCAGGTTTGAGCAGAAGGCCAAGAAACCCCAAATAAGTTAAGAAAACCCTAAGTGAAAATAATAATAATTAAAGATTTCTTAACTTTAAGGGTTTCTGAATTCAACTCAAGTTGGACTAAAGACTAACAACTGCAAACTCAACACTAAGCCATTACATCAATATGTCAAGCTTGTTTTAACCTTCACAACCAAGAAAACAACATGTCAATATTAGGGTTGCAACTATATCCATTATCCAACTATATCCATTTATGGATATAGTTGGACTCGAAACCATACTCAAGTCTGAACTCAAGGACCACAACTCTAGTAATTTTTTTGTGGTGCAAAGTTTGTTGGGTGAGTCAAGTTCTTAGATATCTGTGCTCATCTGTTCAAACTTTGCTTTTTTTGCAAATTTCAAAACATGCCTTATATCTGTAAATACTATTGCAGATTGGTAAATGTTACTGTTTTTGTGCCTGTTCTTTTTTCTGTTTACTGACCTTGACTTCTCCTTTTTTGTAGGTGGTTCGAGCCCGTTTGGAAGAGCGAGGTATCACCGTTCGGGATGTGAGGTTGAACGGCTCGGCTGCCAGTCACGTTCTGCACCAGGACACGGGCCTTGGGTACAAGGATTTGGACCTGATCTTTGGAGTTTCACTGTCAGATGGCCAAGCCTTCCGTGTGGTTAAGGACGTGGTTCTTGACAGCCTACTGGACTTTCTACCTGAGGGGGTGAGCAAGGAGAGAATCTCAGCACTTACTCTGAAGGAGGCCTATGTACAGAAGTTGGTGAAGGTGTGCAATGACACTGACCGCTGGAGCCTCATCTCTCTCTCCAACAACAACGGCAAGAATGTGGAGCTTAAGTTTGTGGATTCTCTCAGGCGCCAATTTGAGTTCAGCGTGGACTCTTTCCAGATAGTTTTGGACTCTTTGCTTCTGTTTGACCGTTGTTCAGAGACACCCATGTCTGAGTGCTTCCATCCAACAGTGGTGGGTGAAAGCATGTACGGGGACTTTGAGGAGGCTCTCTGCCATTTGTGCAACAAGATCATTGCGACACGAAACCCAGAGGAGATCCGGGGAGGTGGTCTCTTAAAATATTGCCACCTTTTGGTACGAGGGTTCCGGCCAACCTCAGAAGCAGAGATGAAAATGCTCCAGCGGTACATGTGCTCTCGGTTCTTTATTGACTTTCCGGACATAGGTGAGCAACAGCGAAAACTGGAGGCTTACCTGCAGAATCACTTTGCTGGAATGGAGAACAAACGTTATGACTGTCTAGTCACATTGTACCACGTAGTCAATGAAAGTACAGTGTGCTTGATGGGACATGAACGACGACAGACCTTAAATCTTATCTCTATGCTTGCGCTTAGGGTGCTGGCTGAACAGAATGCTATTCCCACAGTTACCAATGTCACATGCTATTACCAGCCTGCTCCCTATGTGCGAGACATCAACTTCAATAACTACTACATTGCTCATGTGCAGCCGCTAGTGCACACCTGCAGTAATTCCTACCAAACATGGCTGCCGTGTAACTGACCCACGTCACCTCTGCAAAAGAGAGATAAAAATCAAGTTCAACCCTTGTATCTTCCCATGTGGTGAAGGCGATATGCAAGCAAGTGAATACCATTGTCAATGTTTTGTTAAAAAAACAACAGTGGGCGTTTAGAAAGAGATTGGTAAACAGTGGCAAAATTTATTTCTTTTCCCTTTTCTTTGTGTGACATTTATATGACTGTTCACTGCTGTATGTCTGATTTGAGCCGATCCTTTCATGCTCTCTCGGGGGATGAGGGTCCTTCAGTCTTTTTCAAATGTAGCAAAAATGTTTTCTTGAGATAAAAGTTTTTTTTTTTTCTCAAATTCATTATAGATTCAGCTAAACACTCAGAGGTTATATAAATCAAGCGAGAAGGCTGCATTCTGGCAGAAAGACATTAAGCTACAGATTACATGTATTTTATTATTTTTTGCCAGAACGTGTTTTCAATCAACTTCTGTTTTGCTTGGATGTTTCAAGGACCAAAGATATTTTATTTTCATTGTTAAGAAAGGAATGTTTGATGTAATTCCAAGTGCCTAAAACACATTGTACAAAAAAGTGAGACCTGTGTCTCTAAAAAAAAAAAAGGTTTTTTTCTGTCTCCTAGCTAATTGTAAATCTCTATTTTCAGGGATGGAGGCATGTATTTCCATGTGATTAAAAAAAGCACTAAACCCATCTTGTGTTCTAGACCTCATTTGCCTTTTGAAGCGATTGTGATCTTAGTTTGAATACCATAAATATATTTATTTTTTGGTTGAAACTATTAATATTCACACATTTATGCTTAGCCTGTAGTTATAGGATAGTTATAAGGGTTTTCTTTTTTTGTGTGTTTCTTGGGAAAAAAAATTTCAAATTGGAAGAATTTTCCATATCAACTGCGCACTTACAAAATATCAAAGGTGAATGTGGACATTGGTGCAAATGCAAGTGTAGCGTTGTTGTGATCTGAATGTGTACTCACTCTTAAGCTGAGTAATTTGATCCATTACAGTTTCAGAACATGAATCATAAGGATCCTTTCTGAAGCACAATGACCTCTCTTTTTAGTGTGACACTAAAGGTACTAGACAAAAGCTTTTTCATGAACCCACCCATGCTGCCCCTGGAGATAGAATAATATTTTTGATTTCATATCGATGTCATTGTTTTTGTAAACATTCAGAATCTGATATTGCGACGTTAGGTTAATCTAGGGATATGATATTAAAAATCATTAACTCTTATAAGCAGGCGATTAGCAATATTTGTTTAAATTGAATGCATTTATAATTTCGAAAACACAGAGATAGATTTAAGTGCATCTGCCAATTTAAAGAGTATTCAAGCAAATACTACTGTTATACTTTTGCACCCAATACATTCTCAAACTCAGTTTACTTGGTAGCATATTTTTCAAAGATTTAGATTGGTAAATTTAGGCTCAAATGATTTGGGTGATCCAAAATCAGAGAGCTACTGAATTCTCCTTTATCCATTAAGGTCTTAAGCCTGTTTTTGCCATTGACTATTGGGGATCAATAAAACATTTGTCTAGAAATACACAAATTAATGCACGTATTTTCTAAATAATTTGGATATCTGATCCAAAAGCTTAAATGGTGGAAATAAATGTCTCATGGTTCTGATTCTTGAATATTAAACAATATAAGTTAATGGTATTTATGAGTACAGAAAATAGTCTAGCATATACAAAATAGGAATAAAAAGGGTTTATTTGGACTCAAGTGATGAACAGAAAATTAGAACAGGTGCGTCCAATTATAAGCACTGTGTCCCAGTTTGTGTTTACTAAAATGACCCAGTTAAGTTAGGGGATCTGTTTTGCATTAACTATTTTGTAGTTTAAATGAATATAATAAGAACAATCGACAGCATTTGTGGCATAATGCTGATTACCACAAAAAAACCCTAAAAACCTAAAAAAAAAAAAAAAAAAACCCTATTGAGGCACTTATAATGAAAGTGAATGGGGACAATGTTTGGAGGTTTTAAAGGCAGAAATGTGAAGCTTATTGTTTTATAAAAGTACTTACATTAATTATTCTGATGAAACAAGTATTATTTGAGCTGTAAAGTTGTTTAAATTGTAATTTTTACAGCCGTTTTATGGTTTGTTGACATTACATTGTCATGGCAACAAAGTTGTAAAATTGGCAAGTAACTTTAACCCAGAAAAGATTAATAAGCAATTTTATCACACTAAAATCATGTTAACATGCATATTGTTTATGTCTTGTGGCTATACATTTGAAAAAGTGAGTATTTCAACATTTACGGATTGTCCCCATTCACTTCCTTTGTAAGTGCCTACTAGAACCCAGGTTTTTGCTTTTTTAAAAGAAAAGGAGGGGCAAGTCAAAATAATTTTTGTGTGGTAATATAATGCCACAAATACAGTCAATTGAGCTTAACATGTATTGAACCCATAATTGAATTGAAAAATTCCTTTCACTAACGTGCGCAGCACGGGGGCTACAGGGCGCAATAGCCCCTGCCCCTTTCGTTCACAAATGTAAAGATGCCCTTTTAAGCAGAGGTGCCATTAAGAGTGCAGAAATTTAAGTGTGCTGTTTTGTAAAACCTCTTTCAAATAGTTTTTTACTTAGATTTAGTAGAAGTGGCATGTGGCTTTCCCAAACAAGTTCTCTGGCAGAGTTTCAGAAGAAAGGTTTTTGTACAACAATTCATTTTCTCTTTCTTACATCGTTTATAAGTGCACAAAATCATTGTAAGTTTTCTTTTTATTTAGAACTTAAACAACTTATGTATAAAGCCAGGAAAAAATAAGAGATAAACAGCACAGTAATTTATGCCAACTTACAAAATTTGCATCTCAAAACATCTGGATGGTCCCTACAGCTGACCTCCAACAGGATCAACCCAACTGTGTATTCTTTAGAATATTTACTCTCTTTAAGGTGGGAATGGTGCATGCTGTTCTTTACAACATATATCAATTGTAACCCTATTCTCATGTGACCCTGCATCCACATGCTTGGACATTGTATTTTGGCTTTGCTATATGCAACGTATAGTTTAATTGAATAAAAAAGGACTGAATACTGTTCACAAGACTCTCGACTGTCATTTAAAGGGTTAACTTATGCTGCACCGAGTCACAAGACAAAACAGCATGCTATCGATTTCCTTGAAGAGCTCCTACAGATGCAGCACTAACAAAAGTGCCTCTGGTAAGAAATATCTTCATGTTTTTTCATTGAAACCTGTTTGGTTGTAAAGAGCAGCGCCTCCAGTTTAGTTTGATATGCCCCTTTAAAAAAATCGGTTAATTTTTCACGTGTCAGCACGCTGATAAACATGATGTCTACATATGAGGACACTGGCACTGCATTTCCTCAATAGTAGAAAAAACATGTTAGTTATTTTGAATAACTTTCAAATCTAACACATCTGTTGGTCATTTAGCTTCATTTTAATATACATTTGTGGTGAAATGTAGTTATTTGCCTCTATCTTTAAGGCTGTTTGATGCCCATGCCCCTTTGGCATTTATCTATTATCGAGCCACATTTAGGGGGGGTATAAAAAAAGAAGGGCGTCACAAGGTCTGCTAGAGGGTGCGTCATTTGTTCAGCTGATCGCTGTTTCCGCTGCTCCGTGTTAGAGCTGGTGTCCACTCGGGAGTGTTTTGCTGTGCCGCATAGTGTGGCTGATCGCTGCTTCGGCTGATCCGTTTCAGAGCTGGGAAAGCTGGTGCCTGCTTGGATGTGCTCGCTGTGCCGTATAGTGCAGCTGATCGCTGCTCATTGGAGTCGGATCGTTCCACAATAATGAATGCTCTCATGTTGTGTGTCGTTCGGTGACTGTTGCTCTCCTGCTCATGAACATTGAAGTATCTGCTGCTGCATGGCTGGTATGGGCTCTGCATGTTGGTGAATAAATCAGGCCATTAATACATCTCTCCTGCTCTGTCGCTGCATGGCTTGAAGCTTGAATGCTGCTGTTTTGTTTTAGGGGTTTTGTTTAATTGCTTTGCTTAGCTTTTCTTTGATTAATTGTTTTGCTTTGTTTTGCTTAACTGCTTTGTTTCGCTTAACTGCTTTGCTTTTCTGTCTGGGTTTCAGTGTTTTGTTTTGGTGTTTTGTTTCTGCTGGCTTTCAAGCTTAATTTGTGGGGGTCTGGGGGTCTGGAGTGGGAAGGCTAGTCATCCCAATTTGGTGGTGTTTCTCCTGTCACTGAGTGCTGTGTGCATATTTTTGCACTGAATCTCACTGGAGTGTGTGTGAGCTCTGGTGCACGTGTGGGTATTTATTATTGTGGGCATTACTAAAGCCCTCTTCTTCTTGTGTTCTCTTCTTCTATTGAACAGCACCTAGAACGGCTGGAGGTTGTCCTGAGCCGATTGGAGCGGGAGGGTCTCAAGGCCAAGTTGGAAAAGTGTGCGTTCTTGCAGCCAGAGGTGAGGTACCTGGGCCATGTGATTTCGGCTGAGGGTGTAGCAACAGATCCTGGCAAAACCCAGGCTGTGGCTCAATGGCGTTGGCCGTCCAGTGCTACCAAGTTGCACTCCTTCCTTGGTTTTGCGAGCTACTATCGCCAAGATCGCCACCCCCCCTGCATAGGCTGGTAGCACTCAGAGTTCTCAGGTGCTAAGGCCAAGGGAAGCGAGTTGGGTTTGAGTTTAGTGATGCCTGGAGTGAGCAGTGTCAGAAGGGCTTTGAGGATTTACAGGTAAAACTCACCACTGCCCCTGTACTCGCATACGCTGATTTCTCTCAGCCATTCATCCTGGAAGTTGATGCCAGTCATGGGGGACTGGGAGTGGCCCTCTCCCAGGAGCAGGAAGGCAAAATCCGACCTATTGCGTATGCCAGTCGAAGAGTCTGAGGCCCACAGAGCGCAACATGTCTAACTATAGCTCCATGAAGTTGGATTTTTTTGGCGCTCAAGTGGGCCATGAATGAGAAGTTTCGAGAGTACCTGTTGGGCAGTCGGTGTGTGGTTTTTACAGATAACAATCCTCTTAGCCATCTGTCTACTGCAAAACTGGGAGCCACAGAGCAGCATTGGGCTGCCCAGCTTGCTGCGTTTCATTTTGAGCTCCATTACAGGTCAGGGAAGAGTAATAAGAATGCGGATGCCCTTTCCCTTCAGAATCCACCACGTAGTGGGGTGATGGGTGGACTGGGCCCAGGAACGACAGTGCCTGCATCATTGCAACAGTTTGTGGAAGCAGAACCACAATGGGAGGTAAAACATTCAATGATTACTACCCTGCCTAGCCAGTCACTTGCTGATTATGGTTTATTGCAGGCAGTAGACCCTGTCATCTCCGAGATCTTGCCATTCTGGAGGAGTAAGGCCCGTCCTGGTTCAGAAGAACGTGGGCAGATGTCTACTCTGGCCTTGACATTGCTCCGTCAATGGGATCGCTTTGTGGGGAGAAACGGGGTACTTTATCGTAGGGTTTATTGTCCAAACAGTGGAGAGGAAGTCCTACAGTTACTGTTGCCTGTTGCTCTGAAGACGGAAGTGCTAACACATTTGCATCAACAACATGGCAATCAGGGTATAGAGAGGACTTCAGAACTGGTTACTGGTGGTGTTACTGGCCAGGTATGTCATTGGACATTGTCCGTTGGTGCCAGGAGTGTGAAAGATGTCAGTCTGCTAAGGATATGCAGCCACCTGCTCAAAGTTTTATGGGTCAACTTTTGGCTTCAAGACCGAATGAAATCCTAGCCATTGACTTTACTTTGTTGGAGCCGTCTAGTTCAGGGGTCGAAAATGTACTTGTTATGACAGATGTGTTCAGTAAATATATGTTAGCTGTTCCCACCCGAGACCAACGGGCTGAGAATGTGGCCCAGGCCCTGGTTACGGAGAGGTTTTACACGTTTGGTGTTCCAGGCCATCTCCACTCTGACCAGGGGCATAATTTTGAGTCTCTGTTGATCCACCAGCTTTGTGGTCTATATGAGGTGAAGAAGTCTCATAGCACACCTTACCATCCAGCCGGAAACGGCCAGTGCGAGCACTTTAACCGGACCCTGCACAATTTATTGCACACTCTGCCAGTTTCCAGGAAGAGGGACTGGGTAGCATGTCTGCCCCAGGTCTTATTTTGCTATAATACCACCCCTCATCAATCCACTGGTGAGTTGCCACATTTTTTAATGTTTGGTCAGGAACCACGGCTACCAGTGGACTTTTTGTTAGGTAGGGTGGAGGAGCCATTTGCGGGCAGTGTGCATGAGTGGGTCCGGGAACATCAAACCAGGCTGCAGGTGGCATTTGAAGGTGCACGAGAGCAGTTGCGGATCATGGCAACTAGACGTAAGGAGAACTACGATCAGCATGTCCGGGATGCACCGTTGGTAAAAGGTCAGCTAGTATACCTTCATGATCATGCCGTCAAGGGTCGCCATAAGATCCAGGACCTTTGGAGTCCAGTAGTGTACCAGGTGGTGCAGGTGCCTTGGGAGGGCAGCGCGGTCTATTCAATCGCACCCGTGGATGACCTGAGTAAAGTTATGACCGTACACCGTTCGTTGTTAAAAGGTAGAGTCCAGAAGGATTCTCGAGGATGTGCACCTTTTGAGGAGTGCGGTGAACCATTGCAGGTGTCAGTGCAGGAGGATGAAGATGAGGTGGATTTGGTGGGTGTGGTACCTGTACGAGGTTAGATTACACAGAGTGTCGAGTCCAGAACATCAGTCTTGCCTATGCAAACCAGTCCTCAGTTAGTGAGGGGCCTTTCAGACTTGGTTCAGGTGGAACCAGAAAATTCTCTTGGTGAGTCTGAGGTGTTAGAGGTAGATCCCGCATCCGGATCGGTCCCTTCATTGGGAGGGCAATCTGCGGTAGGTGAAACGAAATTTTGTATCTAACTCTGTGACTGCTATCTTCAGGCCTTGGAATTGACTCCTGTGGCCATCATTTGGTTAGTCCATCGTCGGGTTGGCGATTCAAAAGTGGGGGGTAGATTGTGGTGAAATGTAGTTATTTGCCTCTATCTTTAAGGCTGTTTGATGCCCACGCCCCTTTGGCATTTATCTATTATTGAGCCACATTTAGGGGGGTATAAAATAAGAAGGGCGTCACAAGGTCCGCTAGAGGGTGCATCATTTGTTCAGCTGATCGCTGTTTCCGGGTTTCTGCTGCTCCGTGTTAGAGCTGGGGTGCGCTTGGGAGTGTTTTGCTGTGCCGCATAGTGCGGCTGATCGCTGCATCGGCTGCTCTGTTTCAGAGCTGGGAAAGCTGCTGCCTGCTTGGATGTGCTCGCTGTGCCATATAGTGCAGCTGATCGCTGCTCATTGGAGTCGGATCGTTCCGCAATAATGAATGCTCTCATGTTGTGTGTCGTTCGGTGACTGTTGCTCTCCTACTCGTGAACATTGAAGAATCTGCTGCTGGATGGATGGTATGGGCTCCGCATGTTGGTGAATATATCAGCCCATTAGTACATCTCTCCTGCTCTGTCGCTGCATGGCTTGAAGCTTGAATGCTGCTGTTTTTAGGGGTTTTGTTTAATTGCTTTGCTTAGCTTTGCTTTGATTAATTGTTTTGCTTTGTTTTGATTAACTGCTTTGTTTCGCTTAACTGCTTTGCTTTTCTGTTCTGGGTTTCAGTGTTTTGTTTTGGTGTTTTGTTTCTGCTGGCTTTCGAACTTAATTTGTGTTTTTATTCTTGTCTTTCCAGGAGCTGGGGGTTTCGAGCGGGCAGGCTAGTCATCCCAATTTGGTGGTGTTTCTTCTGTCACTCAGTGCTGTGTGCATATTTTCAGTGAATCTCGCTGGAGTGTGTGTGAGCTCTGGTGCGCATGTGGGTATTTATTATTGCGGGCATTACTAAAGCCATGTAACTATCGGTTTCTTGCTACTGGTAAGCCCCAGCTCCAGAGTTATTGTTGTAAATTTGTATTGTGACGTTCTATTACAGCAGCTTTGTGCTGCTTGCCTTTTATATTGGCTCTTTATTTCTGTTATATCATATTGAATGCCCTTTTTCTTCTGTGTTTTTAATTATTTTATTGTGATTGAATAAATATATTTATTATATTTTTTCATATAAACCTATCCACGTCTCATTGTCTATGTGAGAGAAACCGAACCTGTGTGCCCTTATTGGGTATTTCCCTGGGTAATTGGACCAGGGTGGCTTAGTCGCTATTTACTGTAGAGGCAAACCTCCTGAGAGAGGTATCATCTGAGAACTCTCTTGGGGTTCTGTTTTTATGTTTACTCCATTGATCCGCTCGCTTCGCCACACATTATATTATGTTTAATTTTGTTATCTCTGTGCAATACGATTATATTCATTAACATTAGTAAATGCATTCCTATATATTTACTGTGCATTTTCATATTGAGAATATGAATACATGTGATCATTTTTCCACATCGTACGCCCTGGGTGAGGAACTGATGAAAAGTTACCATGTTGGGGACAGTGAGGAAAAACAAGCCGGAGCTTCCCTCTGAGCTTCTTGCGATGAAGAACAGGAAGGTAAAATCTTCAATGTTTGCCTTCACTGGCAGAGCCACTGTCATCTCCTATTGCCCCAAGAAAGAGAAAAATGTCCTGCTGATGACCACCATGCACAAAGATGCTGTCCTGAGCACCAGAGAAGACAGAAAACCGTGAATGGTCATGGACCTCAATGAGACAAAGGAAGGGGTTGATAATCTGGACAAGGTCACAGCCACCTACAGCTGCCAATGCATGACTGCCCATTGGCCCCTTGTCAGTTTCTTCAACATTATTGATATGAGCACCTACAATGCCTTTGTATTATTGAGTGAAATAAACAAGGATTGGAACAGCGGAAAACTGGGTCGAATGAGGATTTTCCTGGAGCAGCTGGGTTACGTGCTGGGGAAGCCTCATATCAAGAAGACGGTGCCTTCCAAGAGCATCAACAGCTGCTGCTACTGTTGTGAAGGGCATCCAAATGGAGACACACACTCCAGTGATTCAAACTGCTGGCAGGAAATGTGGCAGGTGCCAGGTCTGTCCCAGCAGTAATTACTCAAAGACCAGCAACACCTGTGTGAAATGCAAGAAATACATCTGCAAGGAGCACGCACACACTCTCCGCACATCATGTGCACAGTAGTGCAAACAAAAGGCTGAACTGTACCTTCTGGTGCTGTTCATATTCTGTATATGCTGTTTGTTTTTTCTTTCAAACTCATTTAGGTGACTATGTTACTTTTTTTTTTTTCTATCTCACACATGCATATTTGCATACATAGCACTTACAGTAGCATAGAACAATCCCTGAAACAATGCTCAAATTAACTTTTTATAGGTGTTTTTTTTGTAAATAAATAACTTTTATATGTTCCTTACTGATGTTCTGATGATGTTCTGTTTTAAAAATAAAAGCCTTCTAAGTGGGGGTGGGGGAGTCAACAAAGAAACATAAAGTAACTGACACATAAACTTGGGTAAAAATCATATTCTGGAGGTCGGGAGACCCCAAGGATAAAATATGTTAGTAGATTTGAGGATAATGGGAGGGTTGAGTTCATGAAGATCATGCAGGCTGTCTCCATTTAGGCCAAGGACACATTTTAAGTGAAGGTGATATTCCATGGCAGTGTCAGCATGTCAGTGGAGAGAGACAAAGGCCAGCATTATTTCTGGCCCATACTATTCAAAAGGTAGGCTATCATGGGAGCAACTACTGTTATGAGGCTGAAAAAGACTAACTAGGGAATAATATTCCACTTATTCCCTTATGTTAGGCCTCACATTATTAGAGAGGATATAAATAAACTCACCTAGTTACAAGACTCAGGAACTCAGGAATCCTTAAAAAACAATTCTGCCAGTAAACCATGTGTAATATCCCTGCCCAATGCAAACAGTGTCATGGGTAAAATGTAACTGTCAGACAGTGGTTTAAAAAATGAGGATGAGGTATTGCTGTTTAAGTCAGTGGGACACAGTGAAACAGGGACATGCAGGAAATTATTAGAACATGCTGGAACACGTTGAGTCATGTTTTAGGCAAGAATCGACAAGCTATGATGCTTATTAGGCCTTTACCTATGATGTAATGTACATACGCCGTGCTATTGTCTATTATCTACACCTGTTATTCGTAATACATACAAGTGTTCCATATTTTAAATTGAGAATGAAAGTAATATAAAATAGAATCATGATCACTGTAGAACATTAAACCAGTAACTTAATACAACATACTGAAAAAATTAGGGCAACACTGTGTCTATGGGTGTCTATTGTCTCATGACAATATAATTTCACAACACAAAATTGAGATTGTGTGTTGAGAAAGCCACATTGAAAGTATAGCTTCCCACGTTACAAGCGACTCAACTAGTTGAACTACAACCAATCTACTCTTTTAAAATAAACTGTTAACTACACTAAAAGCCACTAACAAAAAGTAGCTAAACACATTGAAGCCATTTAAAGAAGAAAATATTTTGACATTCATAACAATCGGAAAGATATTATTTAATTCTGCAATCACCCTTACACAAATCGAGAGTTCTGGCAAACTTTCCACAAATTTGCAGCAAATTCGCCTCTCATTATTTTCACATGCAAATGTGATGGTGAAGAGCTGCAAACATTTGAGGCAAATTGCAAGCTCAGTTGCATGTGAAAATAATGAGTGGGAAGTTGCCATAAATTTGTCAGAACTCTAGATTTTTTTGTAAGGGCTGTTCTGAATACACACCCCATTTTATATAATTCAATCTTAATATAATGATAAACAACCGCAATTAACTAAATATTTTGCTTTAAAAAAGAAGGCAAAGTCCCTTCAGTCTGAATGGGGCTCAAGTGAATCAGTGAATCATTTACAGTAATTTAACTGCCTGAAAGAACCGATTCACTTAAATTATTTGGTTTTCCCAGTGCTGAGAAGACGTTAAGGTGAGTACGTTTTATAACTGCCTGGGCACCATTGCTGTGTTCGCAATACAGTGTGACAAAAAATGCCGCTACCTGTTGGAAAATTTCACTTATTACTGGAAAACCTAGATTATTGTGAAACTCAAAAAATGTTGTGAAGTGTGACACTCTCAGTCTGTTTAAAGGAAATTAAATAAGTGGGAACCAGCGTGCACGCTTCAGGGTAATTTATTTTCCACACTCTTCATAAACATATCACATTTTAACATAAGGAATAACACAAAAAGAAGTTGCCCTCCACAGTGTTGCCAGTTTCAGATTATTCTCCCCTTCACTGCCGCTTGGCTCCTCTTTTATCTCCCTCCAGCTTTCACATTTAACACAAAACAGCTGTCAGAGATAATATTCCCCAGGTGTCAACCCATACCTTGCTCTCTCTTTCGGCCTGGCTCTCCACAGACATCGCTCGGCCACGCTCATCTCTCCACATTAAGTTAGTAGCGTCGCTACTTTTATTTAAAATACACTCAGTAATTTTTTAAGTAGGTCATCTTGGATTTACACTAATACACTTTCAGTTATTTGTGCCATTGTAGAAATTCACTATTCACAATTTGGCCAATATTAATTTAATGAGAGAAAGTGTCCAATAACAGGGTGGTTACTGAGAGTATGTACGTATTGTTGGGCTGGTCATGTGATCTTAACATAGCAGCCCCCATGAGGGGACCCTCTCTGTGTAGAATATAAAACAGCTTTAATAATGTTCCTGACATTACTAGAGGCCTTGTTTCATATGAGTGCTCATAATTTTATACATATATTTCAACATTACTATTAATTTCTTTAGGAGTAAAACTTTTTCAATGAGGAAAAAATTCCTGAGTGCCCCTTTAACTACTCCCCAATCCTGATGGTGATATAATATGATGATATTCTTTCCTCTTTGGCTAAAGACTACATATTCCAAAGTACAAATTTATTTGCATAAAACTTTATCATATGAAAATTAGGAAAAATGTTAATGGCAATATGAATATTATGTTTAAAGGTTTGGTAGCGCTAGGAAATATTTCTCCTCTATCCACGCCAATAACATCCATGTGTGTGAGTCATGCTTGTCTGTCTTGTTTCCCCTGGAAAAAATGTCACTCCTTGTCTTCATCCAGAAAGTGCCTTGAACCACTAAAGGGGCAGCCGGCGCAGCAACATTAGACAAGTGCAAAATTCAATGTTTAAATAATTATGTTCCTGCTGTTTATAAAGCTGATAGGCTATGACATTTAGAAAGAGCACAAATTAAGTTACAATTTAATTCATGTAATTTTTGTTTCTGAGTGTCCGGCGTCTACTATTTCATTATTGATAATATTCCTCATCTTTTAATTTGGATCAAATGTCAAATTTGTAAAGCCAGATTAGATATTTTATTAATTATTTTAATGGTGTGTGACACACACACAAATGTAAACCTGTCTCCATTAATAAGACATTGAGACATTCAAAGTAGTTTCTGAAATTAATCAAATGGATGATTCTGATGGTGTATAACACACACATTCAAATTCAAATTCAAACTTTTTAAACAGTGTCTGCTGTTTCAGACAATGTGTTTCTCAATTAATTTGAAATTATTTAACTTAAAAATCATAACAAGTATTCCCTCAAGCACCACTGCACCAAAATTCTTAATTATATTCAATATGATTGGAGTATTTTAAATGTTAACGGAATCTTCTATTAAAATAGAGGTAGATTGCGCAGCATAAAGAAAATTCTGCCAAAAATCTAATATCTAAGAAAGCTGTCAGAGAAATAGCACAGTTTAGCTATAAATTCAGGGCTGGAATGTACAGTATATGCACTGAAGCCTAACGGGCAAAAGACAAAGTTATCACGTTACAACATTTGAATCAGGACAGAGAGTACAATGGAAAAATAAATAGGTTAAGCCTCCTTTCAACAGACTGAAACCAAATTTGTACTTTTCTTAAAAAGAATGCTAAAAAGCTGTAACTTGAAGATGTGTAGAGCACAGAAGGTAGGTCACTTGTTATAATACATCCTGAGTACAGCTTGTCCAGTTAAATTTATGTAACGGGAGCCAGATGGTAGTGTGTAGTGCCTTTAGCCTCCTTGTTAGCGCACCCGCCTCCCATGACTGAGACGCCTGTTCCGCTCCCGTTCAGAGTGGGGCAACCAGGGGTGGTTACAGTGGTGCAGTGACCCGGATGGGACTGAGGTTTAGGGGGGTGAGTGTAACGGGAGCCAGCTGGTTGATAGCAGTGCAATGTGTAAACCTCACTATCCTGACCTCAAGAGGTGCACTTGCGACTGATGCTTGAGGCTGTAGCCTTTAGCCTCCTTGTTAGCGCACCCGCCTCCCATGCTGGTAATGCCGGATTGAGTCCCGTTCGGAGCAGGGCGTCCAGGGCTGGTTACATTTACTCACCCTGATGTTGTACCAAAACTGTTTGACGTTCTTTTCCATGAAACACAATCATTTTGAGTATACAGTGATGACAGAAGTTAAATTATTGGGTGAACACACCTTCAAAAAGGTACACAATATTGTATATTTTCCCCCACAGGTACTTATTAACCTCCTGAGACCTGAGCATGAATGCTGTGTGCGTTTTCCATTTCCCTTTTTAATTTGTAACTAGTAGTGCCTAAAAAAAACTTTTTCCTAGAGCAAACGGTTTTCCTAAAAAGTGATGTCCATATATGTGGGCAGCAGGACTATGTTGTGAAAGCTTTAATTAATAACAAGCTATAGAATGTAATTTTTTTAATTAAGTTTCCAGGAGTTGATTATTCATATTTATGAGACGTTACTGACATCACAGCTAATTTTCTGTAAAGTTGCTTTGGAACAATGTGTATTGGGAAAAGCACAAATAAGATTTTTTTTTTTTAAAGAAAGACTTGATTTGACTTTTATGTTACAGTGTTTTTTCTACTTGGCAACAAAATCTCAATGTTCAGAATTTATAATGTATCATTTTATTTTAACATGCTAGCCATTACTTGAGCAATACATCAGCATTGGATGTCACTTGTTTGTTTGACATGCTGATGTATTGCTCAAGTACATTTACATTTACATTTACATTTATTCATTTGGCAGACGCTTTTATCCAAAGCGACTTACAAAAGAGGAAGTAATGGCTAGCATGTTAAAATAAAATGATACATTATAAATTCTGAATCTATAGTACTCATTAACATTGTCCCATGTCTGCCAAACATGTTGAGTGGTTCAAACATCATCTGCGGCCTGATGCCGGATTCACACATAGGCTACTCTCTGAATGACACATTTTAATTTTGGCTCCAAGTTAACAGATTACACCCTTCACATTGCAAGTGTATGTCACGAGATGACGTGTCCCAGAAGCATCCCAGACACGGCAGTGCGCAGATAGTTTTGGCGCCAAGCCTATTTTTGATGCGTGGCTCACATTGATATCAGGAGATTATAGAAAAAACGCAAAAGCAAATCCCTGTTGGAAAAACCATCTTAAACTGGTAGCTGTGTTTTGGAACATGGTAGCTGGTTTAAGCTGGTCGAAATTGGTCATGAGAGCTGGTCCAAGCTGGTTATGAGCTACCAGCTGATCATACCAGCTAAAGTTGACCATTTTGGACCAACTAATGACCAGCTTAAACCATGTTCCAAAACACAGCTACCAGTTTAAGATGGTTTTTCCACTAGGGATAAGCAATATTTAAACCAAACCTACTATACACTACAATTTATAGGTCTGCATACAAACTACATATAACTAAATAAAAGAAAGAATAAATAAATAAACTGCAGGACTTTTGCCTGTGTTGTATATATACAGAGACAGTTTAGAAGGGACAGACCACTGGTATTAAAATGGGAGAAATCGGAACACCCGCCTTACTGGTAAAAGAGCTAATCACCTTTTAGATAAAGACATCGTCTGTCAATGAACTCAAAAACGTGCATGCACGTTAGTTGATCCTGCCTGAAAAAAGCAAAAAAAAAATGTGTGTAATATGCCCATATTTAATATTACATATTAAATATGTTGTTAATAATCATAATCTTGACCAACCGTTTTGGAGATTTCGGTCTTTCTCCATTAAAGTAGATAGGAGTTGTACTTTTATGCCGCTTGTCTACATAGAAAATAGCTGCCCAGCCTGACTGGGAGCGTTCCAAAGATGCAGAGTGGACTGACTTGCCTTGACAGAGGCTTTGATATATTAACCAATCATGACACTGATAAACAAGTGCACGTGACTGCCCGCCGATACTATCGGAACATAGAGAAGAGATGTGGCCAATGTGAAAGCCCAAACACGACCACGTTGCTCATGCCTCGCTCACTGTGTATGTGTGAATCAGGTGTGAAACGCAACATTAAATGGGAATACACTTGGCTTCATAGGAAAGCTATAGGATGCTCATTTGCTCCCTATTTAGTGAATGACTTAACCTCCAGTATGCTGTCTGTCTGCACTGGTGTCAGAACAGTTCACGCTAAATTTAACGCACCGTTTTTTCATCCTAGCTCCATATAAAACCTCTGACAGCAATATTCTACAGTTTGAATATTCACAGTTAATACAGGAATTCTAATGAAAATCTTGTGCTATTGTACACATTAGTGTACATTGTGTTTAGCAGAGTGGTGTTTGCAATAAATCACTAAAATTTTAAAAGTGGCATATTGGATGAAAATTGAGACTCAAACAGGTTTCTTTCTTAGGTTTATTACCAGATTTATTTTTGTTGGCATTTCTCCCAAAGACAAACTCCACTGTGATCGGCACCATGTTGTTTTGTCGCATGACTGTCCATCGAAATTTTAACCCTTTACTGATAGCCCAGAGTCTCCTAAACTGAGATCAGTCGGTTTAAATGAAATTCAATTATGTTACCTAGGGTCGCACAAGGTTAAAAGTCCTAATATGAGTACTGTCTCAGATTTTCAAATGTTAGAGAAAGATTATTCAACTTTTGAATAATGATGCCATTTCTAGGGAACTATAGAAAAGTGTTGTCACATTTAATATCAATATGACGCAAGATATGGGTTTGCACAGATTCTGCTCATTAGGTGTGCACATTGTCATATGTGGGTAGATTTGATACTCACAAGAGGTCCGGTGATTGGCATGTGTGTTGGTGTATGTGTGGTCTGTGTACTGAGAGTGTGTAAGCAGACCGATGAGGGAGGAAACCTCTTGATCGACTATTTTCTCATTCAAACGTCTTTGGTCTGGCAGAGGCCAGCTCAGGTCATAAAGCACAGGCTGTGAACCATCTGACAGAGCTGCCAACTCTCAAAACTCCCCCTGTCAGCACAGCAGCACCAGAGGTCTATCTGCTGAGCCATAGCTATTAGATCACAGTGAGCTCACTTAGCAAACCACTGGTATATATATATATATATATATATATATATATATACTGTTTTATATATATTTATTTTTTCGCCAGGGCTCATGGCATAGGTGTCCGAAAATATCAGTTTTCATATATCTGACAGATTATTTGCATTGGCTGGTTTACCAGCATGATTTTCCTGGTCAAGCTGGCTGACTAAGACACTCTTGCTGGTTAAGATAGTTAAAGGGATAGTTGAATAAATCACCCCAAATCAGAAAAATTGGTCATCATTTACTCACCCTAATGTTGTTCCAAACCTGTATGACTTTCCTACTTCAGTGGAATGCAAAAGGAGATGTTAGGCAGAATGTTAGGAATTGATAGCCTCAGTCACCATTCACTTCCACTGTATGGGATGCAATTAAAATGAATGATGACTCAGGCTAACATTCTGCCTTATATGTCCTTATGTATCCCATTGAGGAATGAATGTCAAATGGGTTTGGAACAACATGACGGTAAATGAAAAATTTTCATTTTTGGGTGAACTGTTCATTCAAGAAGTGACACCTGGTGTACTGTCTCCTCCAGCTTCTTAGTCTTGGCACAGATAACGCAATGGTGGTTTTCCAGCCAGAGCCATGTGAGCGCACAGATGGCCACTAGGTGTTTTTAATTAAACTGTTTTGGTAGTCACATGATTGTCATAAATTGACATCATTCTGTGGAAGTTTAAAGCTTAACACATGCTACTGCTGTTCTCAATTGCAGGACTGACCTGGTGGGCCAACAAAAGCTAACAGGCACCATTCCTCATTAGGGGCTGTAAGGAGAAATTCTCCTCGGATCAGCCTCTTATTTTAGATCTGTGGGCTCATTTATAGGGAGAAACTTCAAAGAAGGCTTTAAAATCTCAGCAAAGCCTTTTACAAAGTTTGTTTAGGAACATATTAATTAAGGACTTCACCCCTTGTTGATGGCTCCATATGTCATGGTGAAATGCTGGTAGAGCCGAGTGGGAGTGTTATGAGGGGGTTTATACAAGAAGGAAATTGAGTTAGTGTGCGACATAAACCTGATGTCACAGGGAATGATGGATTGCGCAAGGAAATGCCAGTGGGGTGGACTGTGGATATGGAATCCTCATGTGAAGGGGGTTGCGGGCCTCTAAACTCAGTGTTGCTACGAACTCAGAATAGCTCACCAGGGAGAGATCTGATCTGTTATTCCACTTCAGTCTCAACCGCTTAGATTGAGGCTACTGCCTGACGTGGTAAATGGATCGCTCCTGTGGAAAAAAATGGTGATTGAGAGATGGTTAGGAAGAGAGAAAGAGAGAGAGGGAGAGAAAAAGACTGAATGTCCACCCTGCAATGTTTCTTTTCCCAGAGGGGAATTGGAGCTCTACATTCCTCGCATTGCAACCCGCTGACAAACAATCCCAACTTTATCCCCAGCACGCGGGGCAGCTGAATGGCAGCAGTGTCTAGGCCACAGACCTCTGGAGTTTTTACAGAGGGGGAGGGGGGAGGGCAATAACGGCCAGACCAAACCTTACTGCCCCACAGCACTTCCTCACTCCAAACCAAACACAGGCCTAGCTAAGGTGCTACTGTAGGCCTGACTTGACACCATGCTGGTAGAGGATGGGCCGCTAGGAGCCAAGGGCAAATGCTCACTTAATACTGTTTGCCTTCAGTGAGTCCATGTAGACTGGGACAACAAAATGCCATGGTTTACACGCTTATATATAGCAGTAGCCTACAAATATGGCTGTATGTAATTCATTTAACAGGAAGCTTCCAACAGTTTTTCGGTGTTTACCGATTTGCATGAATACACATTTTGTGTGAATGAGCCACTGTTGTATCTTTAATGGTTTCATGGACCAGTCTTGGGGCACTTTGTAGCTTTAAGAACCCCTTCTTAAAAGTTAGAAACAACAAAGTTATTTGCTATCCAACCCAAAATCCAGAGAGACACATCCATCCTTTCCATCTAGGATAGACTCCCTCTGAATGAGCTCATTGTCATAACAGGTGCTGACAGATATTAATATAATCTTTGTGAATAGTTTTGGCATTCTTCAACTTTTTCTTGATGGAATAATCCCCCCCCCCCCCATTTTTTTTCCCTACTCTTATTTATTCACCCTTATTTTGCTCCAAACCCATATGGCATGTCTTTATTACGAGGAAAACAAAACGTCTTCAAAAGTTTTTCCAAGTCTTCTGAAGCCATACGGTGACTTTTTATGATGAACAGAATGACATTTAAGTCGTAATTCACTCTCAAATTAAACAAAATAAGGTGGCAACCAGTGTCAGAAATGATTATATTTATTGAGGAGCAATATTTGCCACCAGAATTTATTTTCAGGGGCATTTTTTACCTTTATGAGTTTTTTTAAAAAACATATAAAAATGTGTCATCTTTTCATGTCAAATACTTTTTAACCGATACATTAAAATAAATGTTCAATCTAATTAGGTTGTTATCTATAAAATTAAATCAGCATTAGCATCATATTATTTATGATGATTAACTTAAAAGGTATATTCCAGGTTCAATACAAGTTAAGCTCAATCAACACCATTTTTAGCGTAACGTCGTCTACCAAAAAAAAATATTTTGACTTGTCTCTTCTTTTCTTGATCTTTGTATAGCATTACTTATAATAATGGTTTGTTCAGCTCAAACATAGCTTGAAAGAATCCGAACATCTGGCAAGGAATAAATGCCCTTCTTGATTTTTACAGACATAAATACACTAATGCTGATGACACTTCGAGCAAACAGTGACTCTTTGAGACTGTCCATATTTACAGTATTTACAGAAAACTCACTCATTCTGTGGGTTGTTCTGCCCAGGGCCAGATGTTCTCAGGTGGTCATCTCACCCCACACGTGGTTCTCATGTGAAGCCTGCAGGAGGAATTAGCCTCGGATATTATCGCAAGCAGGAGATCCAAGCGCAATGGCCTGTGGTTTGTTGAGGGGGATGCAAGGCTGTCAGTTAGGCTATGATCTCAGGCATCCTCTGTTTCCAGTACGGGGAGCCGAGATCATAGCCAAGGTCACAGAGCATCCCACTGTCTGTGAAACAGTGTTCCATTGTCTCAAGTTTCATTTTGCGGACTTTAAGCTAAAGACTTTATAAAATTTCTGGAGGAGAATGTTTCCACCCTCCCTGAATAAACATGACCTCTGGAACACACTCAAAAAGCTTGGCTTCTATAAAAAAAACATAGCTGTAAGCCCACATTAAATTGTTTCAAAGCACACATAATTCAACAACATCCGCCCTTTTCACAATAAAACCATTTTACGGGAACACTGGAACTCAGAGGCTTACGTACAAAGCTTTGAATCAAAATAAATGTAATTTTTAATAAATCAGGAATAGAAAATTGTTAATTGTTTTACTCGTGGGCACATTTACTTTTATTTGTTTTCCGTTAGCTTTCTTTTACAAGTTTTTAGTTATATACTTTGTTTGAAAAATATGATGGTTTGTAATAGTTTTTGTGTCTATTATTTTCTCTATATTGTTTTCCGTTGCTGACTGTTTGCCTGTTTACATATTAATTTCCTTTTCCCTTTCCTTTGTTTTTTAGATCATTTGCTTGGCTGGGTGACCATGAGGACATTTACAGAAAAGTAATTATAGTGAGACATCACTCATTACAGGCAAAAGCCCCAGTAAGTGGGGTGTGATTTGGATTAAGCTTCAGAGGAACTCTGTGGAGATCCCATTTCCTTGATTCTAAGAAGCAGCTACAGATGGCTGCTGGGAAGCAATGTTCTTAGACCTTGATCAGGGTTGAAAAAATATACAGGCACCCTAATGGCATCTGACTCTTTCCTGTATTTCCACTGGTTTTGATGATAGTTTCTGTTGTTATTTATCAACCGTCTGCAACACTGTATCGATGTTAGTAAAAGTCGCTATAAAGCACAAAAATATTGTTTGACATTTTCAACATTGTGAACATATGCTCTAAGCAAACTAGTGTTTATTCATACAAGAGCTCCAGTCTGAAGATCCACAGATCAATGCATCATAATTCCATTTTTTTTTCTTATACTTATCAAAACAGATTTAATCTTTATAGGACCAACAGAATTATTTATTTATTTCACAGAACACTACAAGTTCATATTTGCAGATTTATCAGATACCATTCTGTAAAAAAGGACCTCCCAGAAGCCATACCGGCTTATAAATAGGGCCCTTCAAGACACAATCAACACTAATAAACAAAAAAATAATAATCTACCCACTAATGTACAACCATTATGGTTTTTATACATGCTTCTTTCCCTGTGAAAGACTAATTCTGGTGTGTGAGTTTGTTGATGGTCCTTCACAAGGTTTTTTTATTTTTTGATTATCTGGTTGCATTCCAGAGTTGTTTTGACACTGTCTACTTGTTTTAATGTAGAAGTCACTCTCTTTTTGTTTATATATAATTTGACTTTGCTTTTTGGGGAGGCAAATTTTTTTCAATTTTGATCATTTTAACCTTGTTTTTGAAGATGTCCAGGATGGATGGTAAAGAAAAAAATACTGTAGATTTTGGCAACATTCATCCATCCATATACACTCACTTAGCACTTTAGGTTCATCGGTACACCTGCTTATTCATGCCATTATCTAATCAGCCAATCGTGTGGCAGCAGTGCAATGCATATAATCATTCTGATATAAGCCAGGACCATCAGTTATTGTTCACATCAGACTGGGGAAAAAATGGGCTGGTTTGATTATTTCTGTAACTGCTGACCTCAGAATCACAACAGTCTCTAGAGTTTACTAAGTTCTGCGGGTGGAAATGGCTTGTTGATGTGAGAGGTCAATGGAGAATGACAAGACTGGTTCGAGCTGACAGAAAGGCTACGGTAACTTAGATAACCACTCTTTACAAATATAGTGGGCAGAATAGTATCTCAGAAGGCACAGCACGTCAAACCTTGAGGCTGATAGGCTACAAAAGCAGAAGACCACGTTGGGTTCCACTTCTGTCAGCCAAGAACTGATAGCTGAGGCATTGTAAGTATATGTGTGTATAATATATATATATATATATATATATATATATATATATATATATATATACACACACACACATACATACATACATACATACATACACACACATACTTTACACAGTTAGTAATTAAAAAATATTAAGTGATTTTATCACACTTAAATCATGTTAACATGCATATTGCTTACATCTTTTGGCTATACTTTTAACATTTACACATTGACCCCATTCATTTCCATTGTGAGTGCCTCCTGAAACCCAGATTTGTTTTTAACCCTTGTGCGTCAATAAAAAAAGTTACTCAGAGGTCCTTAGAGGACAAAAATGTCCACGTCAAAAAACTGCCATAATAATATTATATTTTAATATTATTGTCCACTTTCAGTGAGTTGATTTTTTTTTAACCAATACCAGTCCTGATCAACTACCAAATATTCATTAATTTTCAGGATTTTAAGCCTTTAAGTACCAGTTTGTTTACATAATGCTACTGTTGTTTTACACACACACACACACACACACACACACACACACATACACACACACACACACACACAAAACACACTCTGACATCCATACCAACACACTCACACAATTTTAGCGGCATCATTTATTCAATTGGCATGCAGTGCTCTATAATACAGCAAACAGAAAATAGTAAAAAAGCATGTATTTGCTCCACAGGCAAAACATGAGAAAAATAGAGCCATCTGGTGGAAAATATAAAAGAAATTTTTGAAGCCAGGGCTCCATAATGAAAGCATAACATCATATAATTCATTGGGATTCATTGGGACACTGGGATCAAATACTGCAGTTTTAATGGGGAATTTTTGTCCATAAAGTCCTGAGTGTAACTATTTTGTGTACACAGTGTATTATAGATGTATTATAGGAACTAAGGTTGAAATATCAAAATTCCCCCAAAAATACACAACGTTGGCAAAATCTATGCTGTTGGCATAAACACAGCCAAAATCGAATAAAAAAAATTTGATCAAAATCAAAAAAACAAAAATGAAAAAGACAAAAATGTCCAGAAGGTCACACAAGGGTTAAGTAAAGAAGGGAGGGTCAAAATTATTTTTGTGGTAGTCAACATATTGCAACAAATAGAATATTATTGAACCCAGATGTAAATGGTTCAAAGGAATGAGGAAGCGGGAGATGATGATTCCACTCAGGAATGGCACTTTTTATTAAATAAACAAAAATTGTTTGCTTAACAGTGCAATGATGCAGCTTCAATTCAAACTTGCATTAAGCATACGGCATCAGCAAAACACAAATGAACAGCTTTTCAGCTCTCTCCTCTCCTTAAAAGCCCAAATAACTCCTCACTGAAACAGGAGACAGGTGTTAAGCACAGGTGGCAATCATTTTCCACTCATCTCCCCTGCTTAACTCACCACAGCACGGTGCTCTGCAACTCCCTTGCCACCTCATACCCCTAACACCCGACTCAGGCCAGGGCATCGTCTGGTCTGTCAACCAACCCCCCACCCTCACTCTGGGAGAGGAAATCAGCCACAGCCATCTGCGCCCCCGACCTGTGGACCACCTCGAATTTAAAGGGCTGAAGTGCCAGATACTAACGAGTGATCAGTGCATTAGTATCATTCATGTGGTGGAGCCATTGGAGAGGGGCATGGTCCAAACAGAGGGTGAAGGCCTTCCCAACCAGGTAGTACCGGAGAGTGAAGACCGCCGACTTGATGGCCAGACACTCCTTTTTTATTGTGGTGTTCCTAGTTACAGAGAGTTTTCAGCTAATATACAGCATGGGGCGATTCTAACCCTCCACTTCCTGAGACAACACTCTGCCCCTAACCCCCTGTCCGATCCATCCGTCTGTAAGACAAAGGGTGAGAAAAGTCTGAGGAATGTAACAGTGGACCACCACAGAGTTTGGCTTTTACTTGTAAGAAAGCCTGCTGGCATGGCTCTGTCAACCCTGGATTGGGTCTGGTGCTCCCTTTTTAGTGAGATCGGTCAGCAGGCTGGTGACGTCCGAATAATTAGGCAAAAACCTCCGATAATAGCCAGCCAACCCCAGGAACCGTCTCACCCCCCTTTTTGGACTTGGGCCTCGGACAAGTCGCAATAGTCATGGTTTTATAAATTTGGGGCCACACCTGTCTGTGCCCCAAGTGGAAGCCCAGATACTGTACTTCCACTCACCCAATTGCACACTTCTTCAGATTTGCCATGAGCCCCACCCACCTCAGCGACTTCAGGACAGCCCTCAGATGCTGGATGTGCTGCTGCCAATCATTGTTTATGCATACACAGCGTGTGGCTGAAGGACCTTGTCCTTGAACTGCTGAAACATCACCAGGGCCCCAAACAAACAGAACAGAATCGTAATGAAATGGTGTAAGCCGAACGGAGTGGAAAAGGTTGTTTTTTTACTCAGGACATGGGAGTCAAGGGAATCTGCCGATACCCCTTTGTTAAATCCAGTGTCGAATAAAAACGAGCCTCACCCAACCGATCGAGCAGTTCTTCAATGCAAGGCATTGGGTACGCATAAAATTGACACCACGTTCACATTTCTGTAATCCAAACAAAACAGGACTGACCCATCACTCTTAGGGACTAAGACTACCAGACTGGCCCAGTCAATATGGGACACTTCTATTACCCCCATGTCAAGCATAGCCCTCAATTCCACCCGCACTACCTTTTTTTGTGTTCGGGTAACCGGTAGGGACGGCTGCGTACCACTACCCTGGAACATTTGATATGGTGTTGTATGAGATTTGTACACCCCTGACGAGAACACAGAGAATTATCTTTGCAACCTGACAACCTCAGCGATTTGGGACAGTGAGAGGTGGTCTGCACAGGGAACCGGGGCGACTCGATTGTTGATTTTTAAACTCCACATGTGTGGAGATTTGCTCTCAGGTCAAGATCTTATTGCATTTAGTTTTTGCTGGTTGAAGGTCCCTTCTTCCAATTTTCCATCGCAATGTCTAAGACACTGCAAGGCTTACACCCATACAGTAATTCAAATGGGGTGAACCCCATGGAGGCTTGTGGGACCGCTCGAACTGCGAATAACAGGGGTTCAAGCCACTTATCCCAATTTTGAGCATCTTCGTGCTCAAATGTACAAATCATATTCTTCATTTTGTGGGTGGTACACACTTGTCTAAATTGATTTAATACCTAATAATTCATGCAATTTGCGTAGTGTATGTAACATAAAAGTATTGCCTTGATCAGTGAGGATTTCTTTCGGAATCCCCACACAGGAGATTATTGTGAAGAGTGCTTCCGCAACACTACGTGCTGAAATGTTGCAACACAAAGCGATGGCTGCATGCTGTCCACTCTAATGGCCCGACAAGGTCAATACCAATTCTTTCAAAGGGGAACTCGATTAAAGGAAGCAACCACAAAGGCACCCAAAATCAGCAGATGGGTGAGACGAGGACGAACCGCAACCTCTATTCTATATTTTTGCCCATGAAATTTAATAGACACAGGCACTAAAGGATATTCGAGAACATCCCCATTCACACAACTCACATTCAGAACCCCCTGGGCCCACATAGCGATATGTGGGGGAATAAACCCCCAACTCCGCGGAGCAGGGACGGGAATAGGGCAAGGTTGGGTAAGGGATGAGACAGCAGGAGAAGACAGAGAGAGAAAGCTTGGCCATCTCCCGGATATGTTGTCAAGTTGTCCTCAGCCAGGCGGACTGCATCCTCCAGTGATTTCGACCCACTCTGTAGTCCTTTTGGACAGCCAATCAACGAACTGCTCCAGCACCACCAACTTGATGATTACCCCGGCGTTGCGGTCCTCCGCTAGCAACTACCTCCAACAGGCATCCTGGAACTGCTGAGCGAATGCAAATGGGTGGCGAATCCCCTGTAGGTCAGCGCCCAAAAACCAGCAGGTTAGCTACTGGCAGTTGTTGAGCCACGAGCTGTGCCTCCCCTGACAAAATGGTAGCAGACACACTGCGCCCAGTCCAGCAATGGCCCTCTCGAACAGCTCCACGAAAGCTTTGGGGTCGTCCTGGGGACCCATCTTGGCCCTTGTGATTTGTGGTGCGGGTCCTGCGGCTGGTGTTACTGCTGGGATACCCCACGACAGCAAGCTCTGGAACACCCACCGGTCCTCTGCCTGAACTAGCAGGAGTGCATCGAAACATTGCTCCTGTTCTGCTCGAAGCTCCAGGAGGGCCTGGTGTTGAGTCTGGTGGATGCCAGTAAAGGTCTTGATGACTTCCGCCAATAGAGAGGACTCGATGATGATGTTTCTTCCTCACTCACGAGTTTTCAATCTTCAATTTTCAAAGGAATGAGGAAGTGTCCACTCAGGAATTGCACTTTTTATTAAATAAACAAACTTGTTCGCTTAACAGCGCACCGGTGCAGCTTCAATTCAAACTCAAATTGTTCAGGTATGCATACGGCATCGGCCAGCACACACAAACAGCTTCTCAGCTGGGCTCTCTCTCTCTCTACTGCCGTGGTCTCCTCTCCTTAAAAGCCTCAATCACTCCTCACTAAAACAGAAGACAGGTGTTAAGCACAGGTGCAATCATTTTCCACTCATCTCCCCCATTTCACAGGGTGCTCAGCCACGCCCTTGCATCCACACTGGAATATTTCTTTAACAGTCATGATATCTTATCTACTGAAATACCAAAGTGCATGATGCTCAGAATTGTATTGTACATGCAGTGGTGGGCCAGTGTAATGTCCATAGTGAATATTATATTTTGCCTAAAATAAAATGTTATATGACTGGTTGGAAGTTTTCTTCAGTTACAGCTCTGTCAACCTGCATCATCCACACTAGCTCCACTGTGACTTCATATCCACCCACGATTCCCTGGTTGGTTTAAACTTCCTGTGTCTATGCTCAGATCCTGTTTGAGACACAAAAGCTCTATTTGTAAAGGAAACTAAAGAAAACCAAGACAAGAAAATTGTCTGACTGACATATGTAGATGGGGTAGATATTTTAGGATAACTAAAACAAGTTCCTCCCTTTGAAATTGTATCTTGCACACTAATGCTTCCTGTCACATACAAGCTTGAAGTGTATAATTTAAATGTATGCTTTAAGTTTAAATGAGACATGATACATGTGCCAAAGTGGAAATATATACACACTGTAAAAAAATAAAAATAAAATTTTAACAGTAAAATACTGTAAAAATGCTACAGTAAAAAATCGTAAATTGGTGAACAATTAATTACCGTAAAATATATGTAAAAAAAGTAATATATTTAAAGACAATACATGTAGTTTTACAGTACAATGTTGTAAGTTATTTATGTATTTTTTTAGGTGTAAAAAGGATAATTTTCCCATAAAATTATCGGTTAAAATTTATATTATGTTTAACATGAGAGTACATGTAATTTTTACAGTAAATTATGGTAAAAAAAAAATTATGGGCGTTCCCAGAATTCCCGGCGTAACCCATTACATTTCATTATATTTAATGGGAATAGTTATGTTTCTTCTTATTTTTAATATCAATTATGTACTTCGGGGTGTTCTATGTTATATTTTATGTAGTTTAGTTAATGTTTATTGCATATTTTTAATTTAATATGTGTTACCCCGATGGTAAGTGTTTGTGTGAGTGACACTGTGCACTGTCTCTACATGTTTATTGTTCATTGCTTCTGGAATGTCATCGTGTGCACTTATGTTATTACTATGCTGATTCACAAGACATTATAAAGTGAAAAGAAGATTTTTACAGCTTCAGAAGGTTAATATATTAAGGTTATCATTTAATAATAGAAACGACGATACTTCACTGTAAATTATACCGTAAAAACAACTGTTTTAAAGTGTAAAATTTACAGGATGTTATGTAGTTGTTTACATTTTTACTGTTTTTTTTTACATCATTATTCTGGCAACCACAGCTGGCAGTTTTTTTTTTGTTTTTTTTTGTAAAAACAACAGTATCCAACAGGAGCAATTGTGGAGAAAAATGATATCTATTGCAACCCATTATATTTCCTATATAATCAAAAGTGGGAGTAGTTTCTTCTCTTGCACAAGGCTAATTACATGAGTGGTCAACTAAGATTTTACCTGGCTGTAATGAGGAAAAAAAGGTTTTCTTTATTAAAAAAAGAAAAGTCTCATCTAACAATAGGGAGCTACTGCTGAAACAAAAGGTCTGTTTAGAGAGCTAAATATTCCCCATCTGTCACTCACTCGACGTTGTGTCGAATTTAGTGACACTAGCGGCTTCTTTTGAGAGCCTCGGTTACCTCCGAATATGAGAAAAGGCCAATGAAAAATTGACGAACAGAATTAGCATGTCCTGCCCCCGGACATATGGGTATAAAGGCGGGGATCGTGCATCTGTTCAGTCAGATTCTTTCTTTGGAGCAGAGCAGTTGTGTGATCAGCGAGCTGAGAAATTCACTACTGTTCCACTTACCTCTACAGCATTGCTGTTGGATTCTACGGTGCATTACCAGCGCCTTTTTCCCTTCTCTGCACGCCAGTGCAGTCCATGCCCCTGGGCGCTATGACAGTGTTCCTAAAAGAGCAAATAATCCTCAAAAAGTGTACTATTTTCTCTAAAAGATTACACACACTGGCATTGAATGCCTTTTTAAAGACGCCTTTCTGCCTTTGTCTTGTTCCTGGATGCAGCAGATATCTCTGTACTCATTGCGAGAACTTGACCATGGCATCGTTGCGGTCACAGCTTTCCTTCCTTAAAGGGAATGCCACTCCAGCCGTCCCCCCGCGTTGCTCCTCCTTCCCATGGAATTGAGGATGACCCGGCTGGCGATGGAGCCGATTTGGGGAGTTCAGCGGGTGCGGTTTTGCTGGGTAAATCCCCATGAACCTCCGGCCCAGCACGCTTCATTGCTTCCATCCGGGCTTGACATGAGACCGGCTCCCCTCATGGCCAGTCAGATGTCTCCATTGGCAACACGGAGCAAGATGATGTCGCTGCTGCAATGGAGAGCGTCGCGGCGTCTGACGCATAGGACTCAACTGCGCTGCCACCTTCGGGTCTGCTGGACCAGTTTGAGGCTGACGCACAGAAGTCCGATATGCTTGCCCGGGCCGCTGTGAGCTTGGGGCTGGACAGGAACCCCCCATCCTCCCCTCAACCCTCATGGCTAGACGATTGGTTCCTCGGGTCAAGGCACCACTCAAAGCCATGCCACCCCCCCACCCCTGGTTCCTTTCTTCCCGGAAGTGCATGACGAGCTGACAAGATCGTAGAGGGCAACTTTTTACTGCCCGGAACCGACCTCCTTACTCGTCCACTCTCACTTGATGGCGGGGCGGTTTATGGGTACACGGATGACCCCCAGGTGGACAAAGCGGTTGCGGTGCACCTGTGCCCGCAAAGCATGGCCACATGGTGGGACCACCCTGCACTCCCATCCAAGGCCTATAGGACGACGTTGTCGCTGACGGCGAAAGCCTACAAGGCCTCTGGACAGGCCGCCTCTGCCCTGCATGCCATGGCCCTCCTGCAAGTTCACCAGGCCAAGGCACTAAAAGATCTGCATGTGGGTAGTGCTGATCCTGATGTGCTACATGAAATGCACTCAGCTACTGAACTCACCCTCCAGGCTACAAAGGTCATAGCGTTGGCACTCGGACATGCGAAGGCCACCCTTGTGGTCCAGGAACAATATCAGTGTTTGAACTAGGTCAAGGTGCGGGAGACTGACAAAGCCCGCTTTCTCAATGCCCCCATCTCCCAGTTATCTGGGAGATGTTATCAACACCGTTGAAGATTTTGCCTTGCAGTTTTCAGCAGTGAAAAAGCAGACATGGCCATTCAACACATCATGCCTCGGCGCCATACTACACCTAGCCGAGCCCCGTCTGCTCGCCGAGGGCGACTCCCTGTGGCAACAAGAAACCAACAGGTAGCTCCACCTCAACCAGGGCCCAGCTCTCAGCCCCAGCATAGAGCTACCCAAAGGAAGCCCCATCTCACGAACCTCTTCAATGACACTGAAAACTCCAAAGCATTCCTGAGATGGACCACCCAAGGGACAAGATGTTCACACAGGAGCTGGTAGCCAGACTACTCCTTCCCCCGGTGGAGGGCTGGGAGGAAAATCCTTGTTTTCCTTATTTTCATTTGCTGCACCCCCTTCGGGCTGCGGTACCCACATTGTCCTTGGGTCACCTAGCCGGTGCTAACAAACGTCATTCTCACGATGCCCCGGCATCAAACTCTTACAGTCAAAGAGGCACTATGGACGTAGAATCTTCACCTCCACACCCACAACTGTACAACATACACAACCCCGGCCAGCCGGTTCTGACGAGTCCAGAGGACACCTCACTAGGACCTCCTCCATCACTAACCTACCCCCTGCCGGGAACACTGAGCGAGGTAAGTGCTTTGAGTCTTTTCTCAGCACACATGCCTCAGGACGCAACTTTACTTGCTACACACTGATGCGAAGAAAAATGTACCCCACTTCAGTGCACGGCAAAAATGCCAGCAGCCTGCGTGCGGAAATCGCTACCCTTTTACAAAAGGATGCGATAGAGCCTGTCCCTCCAGCCGAGATGGAGAAGGGTTTTCATGGCCCTTACTTCATCGCACCCAAAAAAAGGAGGTGGGTTGAGGCCAATCTTGGACCTGCGAGTTCTCAACCGGGCATTGCACAAACTCCCGTTTAAGATGCTCAAACAAACACTTATTCTAACATGCATTTTCATCAAGATTGGTTCGCAGTGGTAGACCAGAAGGACGCATACTTCCAAGTCTCTATTTTGCCCCGACACGACCCTTTCTACAGTTCGCGTTCGAGGGCCGGGCGTACCAGTACAAGGGCCTCCCCTTCGGCCTGTCCCTGTCCCCTTGTATCTTCACAAAGGCTGCAGAGGCCGCCCTTGCCCCACTAAGGGAAGTGGGCATCCGCATACTCATCTACCTCGACGACTGTCTGATCTTAGCTTACTCTCATGAGGCACTATGCGCTCACAGGGACGGCAACGGGAATGGAGCTGCCGGTTTCTGGACAGGCCTGTGGTTACATTGGCACATCAACTTCCTAGAATTGCTGGCTGTATTTCTTGCCCAGAGGTGGTTTCTCCCGCTGATCCAAGGCAAGCACGTCTTGATCCGTTCAGACAGCACTGCGTTGGTAGCGTACATAAATCACCAAGGTAGAGGCTCCTCTCGGGACAGATGCGCAGGCAGACAGCTGGCCCACAAGTACGCATTTGCCCCAGTGAGCCTACTTGCACAGGTGCTGTGCAAGGTCAGGGAGGACGAGGAACAAGTTATTCTAGTGGCCCCCTACTGGCCCACTCGGACTTGGCTCTCGGATCTCATGCTCTTCGTGACAGCACCTCCATGTCAAATTCCACTGAGGAATGACATTCTTTCTCAAGGTCGGGGCACCCTCTGGCATCCGCGCCCAGACCTCTGGAACCTCCAAATCTGGTTCCTCGACAGGATGCGGAAGCTCTAAGTGGTCTACCACCAGCTGTTGTAGACACGATCAACCAGGCCAGAGCTCCCTCTACCAGGCAGCTTTACACCCTAAACATCCCGATCTAAAGACCCGCAGAGGTGCGCAATAGGGTCAGTGCTCTTATTCCTGCAAGAAAAGCTGGAGGGGTGGCTGTCCCCCTCCACATTGAAGGTTTATGTAGCTGCTATAGCGGCCCACCACGACACAGTGGATGGCAAGTCTCTAGGGAAGCACGACTTGATCATCAGGTTTCTAAGAGGCGCCCGGAGGTTGAATTCCCCCAGGCCATGCTTGTTCCCCTCATGGGATCTCTCCGTGGTCCTCACAGGCCTTCATAGAGCCCCCTTCGAGATGCTAGAGTCAGTCGAGCCAAGTTCCCTCTCCCAGAAGACAGACGGCCCTCCTGATTGTGCTCGATTCCATCAAGAGGATTGGAGACATGCAAGCGTTCTCTGTCAGCAACACTTGCCTGGAGATGGTCCGGCAGATGCTCATGTCATCCTAAAACCTCAACCGGGCTATGTGCCCAAGGTTCCTACGACCCCTTTCAGGGACCAGCTTGTGAACCTGCAAGCGCTGCCCCAGGAGGAGGCAGACCCAGCCTTATTGTTGCTGTGTCCAATACGTGCTTTGCGTACATATTTCGACTGCATATAGAGCTTTAGATGCTCCGAGCAGCTCTTTGTTTGCTTTGGCAGACAGCGGAAAGGGGACATTGTCTCCAAACAGAGGCTTGCCCACTGGGTTGTCAACGCCATCGCATTGGCCTATTGGACCCAGGCCGTGCCTGCCCACTTGCGGCTTCGACCACATTGTGGTTGAGTTGGTCTCATCCCATGTTTTGTCAGGTCCAAGCATGTAGAATAGCTGACCGGGTGTACCGCTTGCGCATAGTGCCTTTCCCCTCCACTGAGGCGAACACGTGTGCTTTTACTCCCAGGTGAGCCCTCAAACTCACGCTCCCTGGATGTTCATCCTCCCCAGCCCTCTGGCTTGCTAATTCAGTGGAGGAATGCCCAACCAGTCCCACTACAGGAATAATTACTCTGTACTGGAATAGGTGCTCCATAGGTGCTGGTTATCACAGTAACACACTGTGTATTTCCGCGATACGGTCCCCCTGTCAGGCAGTCTCTTTGGGCAGCCCCCCCCGTTCTGGTCGCTGTGTTTGTAGAGCTTCTCCCTCATTAGGCAGGACCTACCACCATGCCACTTGTATGTGTGGCATAATAGGCCCATGTGACGTACTTTGCCATATATTCACCTCCTCAGCCTGGGCAGGATGTGGTCTCCGTGGGGTCTTTTCTGAAAGAATAGGACTGGAAAGAACACAGATGCGTGTTATAGCTAGATGGGCCCAGCCGCATCTAACACTCTATGAGGAGGAACATAGAGAGAGAAGAGGCCGTGGCTGGCGCGACCTGCTCCTGTGCTTGTCACTTCGATTGTTCCCACCCCTCAAGGAAAAATTTTTTTTGGATGCCGAGAACCTAATAAAAAAAATGACGTATTAGTGGGGCATTGGGGAAGGTTACCTGCAGTCTGATGCGCCAGCTCATTTGGCACGCAACAGCTTGCTTGCACCGGCATCAGCAGATCACGTATCATGGTTCAGTGTAAGTGCCGTTATTTAAAGGGACCCCTAGTGTCAATACAATCAACACAATGTCGAGTGAGTGACAGACGGGGAATGTCTAGGTTATTATTGTAGCCCCTGTTCCCTGATGGAGGGAACGAGATGAGATGTTGTGTCCCTCTTGCCACAACACTGTACCAAGCCACAGTAATGGCCGAACCTTATTCTCAGCTCCTCAGTGCAGAACCATCCCATATGTTTGTTTGAGCAAAGGGGAAAAGTTTTTGGATATCCTTTATTTCTAGTGCAGTTTTTTACAGTCTAGATATGCATTTACCTACACATGGCAACAAATAAACACATCCACAGTGTGTTATGCATACAGAAGAATATATATTTGACCTGGTACAACATACTGAACTTCACTGCTGTTCCATCCGGGGTGCTGAATAAAATGTATGCTTTGTTGAAGAGTTTGGTTTGTCTGTTGGAATATTTTCTTCTGGCTGTTGATGGGATTTTTCCATGCCTTGGGCAGGATGTAGCTGAACGAATGGGAGAAGCAGAAAAGAGCAACTGTAGATTCACTGTCATGGTAAGCCATTTCCAAAAGTGCTTAAACAGCCCTCCTCGTATGCTATCTGAAAAAATGCACACAAGTGTGACCCATGCACAGTAGCAATGTGCTTTCAACAAATCACGGGCCCTGCGCCAAAAAAGCATAAAATGGAAGCACTGAGAAAACACTTATTACATCTGAAAATTTTTATTACATATGAAAAAAAGGGCATTCAGTGTGATCTTTTAGTCACGTGCACACTCACGTTTTGGCTTTAGGCATAACAAAGGTCTGGTTGAACTGAGTTACAGACTTCCAGACAATGGCTATGTTTGAAATAACATACTGCCATAATACTTTATTTCTGCAGTATGCTTACTGAGCATAGTATAGATATTTTTGTATGCATTCCCGGATGACTTATTGCATTTGTTTAAGTGTGCAATATACTCGTAGTATTTATTCCTTGTTTGGAAGTCCCTTTGGATTAAACTTGACCTTTAATTTCTGGTGAGGCTGATTAATTGGAAGTAATAACAGACACAAAAAATATTACCATCTCTACTCATTATTTAATTAGACCACCAAGAATTAAGACATTAAAAAACAAAACAAAAAATAATTGGATTAAAAATGCAAAATAAATTTTTTTATTTGATTAATAAAATGAACAGCACTCAATAAATGCAGTAATGTCATGTGATAATGATACTGCATATAACTGCTTAAACATGTATTGTTGCAAATGCAAACTTGACATTTTATTTTTTTTAAATTGAGCATACTGTAAATTTGCAGAATGCTATCATTTCATCCTCAAAATAACCAAGGGAGAATTAGCATCGCTCTTTGCAGCTGCTCTGTGGAAACTGTGTGTATGTTTTAGAGAACGGATAAGCCCTCAGAAGATAATGAGACAGCTTGCTGTTATCCAAGAGACTCAAAGTGATGATGCAACACCGCACTCTGGATTCCACAGCTTGAAAGCTCAAAGGCTTGCTGGGGGGATTTTATCGGATCAGATATGTCTTCCTCTCACCCTGTTATCCTCACTTCCTGTTTCCTTGTTGATTCCATACTTTGCTCCACATTTCAAGCAAAGTCATTGCTTTATGTCGAACATAAAGCAACTCTTCCTGTTTCTGTTCCTTAATGTAGAATAAAAAAAACATCACAGGCCTTCCCGTTTTTTCTTCTTACTTCTCTCTGAGCAAGAGACTTGCCTCTTTCAATGAAAGCCTCAAACTTGTTCTCAGTTAGAACTCCGGACAAACAAAAACCTGAAAATCACATAAGTTATTTAGTCTAGGGTTCAATAATACATTTACTATACACTCATAATCACGATAATTTAGTTTGTAGTAATTTTCATGGCCAGTCTACAAGTCCAGGCATTAATCAGATCACAAAACTGTCTAACTGCTCACCTAAAATCACTCTTCCAGAGACAAGCCAGCCTATAAAATCCACCCTTCATATTTTAGAGTGCTGGTTCTACTTTAAACATAAAAGGATCATTGAGAGGATCTTTGTCTTCCAACTCTAAACTAAATTTACTAGATCCAGCCACTACAATGGGAAACTTAATGAGTCATCAATTTAAACAGGTGTGTTACTTCAAACCATTCTTCTAATGAAGTCCCCTAAATCCGAATTTTCAAACCACAAAAAAGATCCTAAGAATTTTTTTCATTACTCTATGATGCCCATAATTTTGACTAAGCATGTCAATGCTGAATGCTTGCAACCAGTGTGAAAGGCCTCCATAGGAATCCACTGTTTCTATAGAAATGTTCACGGACATAAACAATTACAAAAGGAATTACAATGCTAGAGCACATGTTTGATCAAGAAGCATTCCCTGTAGCCACATTTATATAACCCAGAACTGTCTAGCTAAAATAGAACAAATAAACAATGAAGTTGCATGATTAGATCCTCTGAATGCAACAACTTACAAATTTTCTCAAAGGACATCAAACATTTAACTGAAGTGACTTATCTAGACATGTACCATTATCATGATGACACTGAGAGTGATGAAAGTGTAATCATAGTTTAGAGGTTTACAATTATTTCCTAAGCAGAAATGTCAGGAATATGTGTTCACTCCCATTATAATCAATTAAGCCATCAACCCTGCAAGTGTGTGATTTAACTAGCAGCTAGACTCTTAACAGCAAGACTCTTGTTATGAAACTTACAAAAATTGTTTGGCAAAAATGTACAACAAATTTTGCCTATATAAAGTTGGTAAAAAATGTTGTTCACCTACCAGAGATAAAATTTGTGCTACAGTAGGGCACTTTTTCAGCCATCTCGCGTCACTGCTGTGGTCCATCCAAATTTATATGCTGACTTTTCTGACAATCATGTTAAAGTTACCACTACTTCTAACATGTTCTTCTGAAGAAAGAAAGTCAGAGACAGATGGCATGAGGGTGTGTAAACGATAAGATAATTATTATTATACCAATTAACACACACTCTACATCAGGGGTCAGTATTATTAAAAAAAACTAACAATATTTATAAAAAATATTATTAGAAAAAAATGGCACAGTTTTATTCTATTAAATTAACACATTAATAAAGCTACTCAAGTAATTCGGCCAAAAGTGGTGAGTGGTTTTCTTGTTTCCTTGTTAATGTTGTTTGATTAATAGCCTTTATATGACATAGCCTACTAGACAGTGCTCAGTTCGGTTACATGTACACCTCAAGGCAAACATTTAGATGCAAATACGCTTTTTGCCCCACTCTAAATTCAATTTAGACATAAACGACTGCGTTTACATTAAATCCTCACCAAGACGGCATTGGCGGAATTATAAAATGTATTTAATCATTTAGGCGCATTATTGCTCAAATATTAGTCTCCTGTCAATCAAACAATCAACTGGATTGCTCATGACATCACAACAGTGAAGCTACCGCGCGCCATCTTGGTATTCCCTAACATTCTGTATTCCTATGGGTCTCAATGAGAAATCGTCTGTTTTGGAGAGTAATTTTTACCTATCCAGTCACATAAAAAAAAAAATTAAGTCTGCATATACTGCATCACAATGCAATCTTCCTAAATATGTAATTAATTATTTATTTGGACTCATTTCCCCCCCTGCTTATTGTAAGTTTGAGCGTGTTTATGCTACTCTTTATTGCAGCAGCATTACGTTCAGTGGCGCACGTGTTACTTCAATAGAAACAAGTTTAAGAAACGGAGGTAATATATCAGTAGACATTTTCAAACATATGTTTTGCAGGCTTTAAAGTTTTATTCTAAATACATAATTATGCTTTGTAGCTTTTGTTTCCGTTGAACGTGCATTGTGGTTATTTTCTGAGGCTAAATGAATATTAGCAATGCAGCTAACGTTAACTTAGGAAAATAACCACAGTGAATAACAGTATAACTCACCAAGTTAGCTTTTTTGGTCAAGTTGAATATTTATTTGCAGATCAACACCGGTTACATATGATGAATATAATGTGGGCTTGCATTAATTCTCAGTGTGTGATTTGTTCTTTTTGCAGTGCAGGCCTGAATACGGCCCAGCTCACGGGCATCATTTCTAAAGTGATCAATTGTAATTGACGAGGAGCAGGGCTGCACTGGCATTTTTCCAGTGGACCGACGTACTTTGGGACCGATCAGGATGAACTGGGCATTGGGTGAAATGAGCGGGCCGCTGTTTCGGCTGCGATAAGCTAATATGAGACGCCGCATTAGCAAAAACCAACCCCCCCCCCCCCAACAACTTTTGGGCCAGTTGCTATGTAAAATCCCAGGCCGATTTCTCTTCCCAGTCCAGCCCTGACAAGGAGCACATGGACATAGAAGAAGTTAAACAAGGTACGTTTGCAGTTTGGCTTTCAATAAACATCCAACTGAACATTAGATAACTGTAATTGGTTTGCAACAGGAGGAAAAGCTGTATGAGGAGACAGTTGTCAGCCTGGCTTCACTGAAGAGCTGTTTTAACAGAGTAAAAAATATTATACTATCTGTTTTTATTTGCAATGAAGATACTTTTGCAACATGCAGTATAACAATAGTCTTATAAAATTACTGTGTTTCAGATAGTTATAACTTTTAATATTAATAGAAAAGTAGACCCAAAAATGTAAATTGTCATCATATACTCAACCTCATGTCCTTCTAAATACATGTGACTTTCTTTTGCAGAACCTCCAAAAATGTATTTTGTATTTCATATAAGGAAAGTAAATGGTGAGCAAAATAGCTTGTTTTGGTCACTAACAACTTTCATTATATGGACAATTTTTTTTTTTTTTTTAAATGTCATCTTTTGTGTTACACAGAAAAAGTCATACAGGTTTGGAAGGACATGACGTCGAGTAAATAACTGTGCGTAAGGTCTTAAGTTGGGGTAGAAAGTTCAAGGCTTCGTAACTACTAGTTAGTTTGCAAATAAGTCTGTGCTTAATTTGGTTGCACCACCTGTTCTTAAGGCAAGTCTTAACTAGTAAGTCGTAAACTCTCCGCAAACTGATGCATAGTCGCATAATATGATGTTTACCTGCATTAATCCAATAAGCAGCCTTCATATTTGTACAGAGAAGTATTAAAAAGCTGTGAACTTCAATTTGATTTTGTTACGGTTGATGTTCAAACCTTGTTTGCTCACGTAATTGTCACTGCGGACGTCACAAGAGCAGATAACTTGAGACATATTTTGATAATTAAAATATTATTTTAATTATATATTTGACTGTCATTCATATGTTTTTGAAGCCTGAAAAGGATTCAAAAACATTTTTGTTATATGACCCAAGCTAAATTTGTTATAAATGAATTAGTAAGTTTGTATGGTAATTAATCGTCATATTCATGAAACACCTAAAACAGGCAATTAATTGTCATAATCACAATTTTTTGTTTGACAATTAATTGTCAGCCAAATTTCACAATCGTGACCCTTAATTTTCATTATTAGGTTCCTACCTTGAATTGTTTTGTTAAAAATATGTATGAAATTTCAAACAGTGACAACATTATTAAAAATGCGATTTCATGTCATATAAATTGATAAAATGTGAAATTTGTACAATTTTTAAAAACCTAAAATGATATTAAAATCATAAAAGGAAAATATAAAAAAAAAAGTCAATATACTATATTGCGTGAATATATATGAAGTGTCCCCCCTCAGTTTGTTTAATATATTTTTTAGTTATATTATGCTTGCATGTTGTCAAAACTCTGGTGAGTAAAAACAAAAATGCATTAACCAAAGATGCTTCTTTCTCCAACATGATCGTAGAGGGTTGAAAGGGTCTGCTAAATGTACTAAAACTGCAAAATGCTGCATTTTAAAAACTATGATTACATTCAGATTAATTCAGACAGCACAAAATTTACTGCTAAAATTAAAATTGCCTATCAGAATTGAGTAATTACAGTGATTCGTATTTTGTGTGGCCAAATGAGAAATGGGGGGTTTGGTTCGCTGGGGTTGCAGCCTACTTTTTTTGTCCTTTGCTGATCACATGCCTGTGTGTTGAAACTAGACACCGGGCGACGCATCCTGAAAACTGCACTGTTTGAACGGTTTCATGCTGAAGAGATGCTTAAAAGTAAGGTTTTTTCCTCTCTCGTAAATATCAACATCTTAATGTATATGGAAATGATGGATGCATGTCATGCAAAACATGAGCTCATTGATGTCATAAAATATCAGTCTGCTTTTTTTATTGCATTAGTTACTCCTGGTCGGAGTCTGCTGTAAATATTTAGTTTATACGTAGGGTTGCGTTCTACCAAAGTTTAATGGTGCAACGCTCAAATATTTAGTAGTGCGTAAATTTTGACTTCGTGCACACTTACGCCACAACTAGGCTAAGTTTAAACTTGCATATAGCTGCTACAATCGGCCCCTGGTCTTTACATCAAACTTTTTTTTTTCTTCTTTTTTGCAGTACAAGCTTGTCCAGAGTTTTCCTAAGCCGTTTGGAGTGTGATGCCGCACATTTCCTTGGCAATGAAGTGGAGCCTGATGTTTGTGCAGCTTTCTGCAATGCACTTTGAGTATGAAGATGTGACTGTTGTATGGTTCTAGGTTGAACATGTTTGCCTCAAGTTCCTTGAATGCAGAACCACCATGGAGTTCCAGAACCGTCTAAGCTGTCTTGCAGACTTTCAGCACACTGTCTGACTGTCTGATAAATCCACCTCAGGACTTCATGTCGATCAGTGTGTTCATCTTGGGAAGAGCTCTCGACACTGAGTGCTGATAAACAGGTAGTGCACAGAATCATCTTTAGATTAGATTTGTCTCCACATATCTGCAATTTTTTATTGTACTGTTCAGTTTAAGTAAATTTTTGTGTGTACTTGGAAGCTTTTGTTATTGAACAAATAAATATGTATGATTTCCTTGAGTGTGCATATGTTAATAAACTTATTTCTGATTATGATTTAAAAGATCAGGGGATTGTTGAAATAATTAAATGCTCACAAGCTGGTATGTACATATTCCAGAAATAAATGGAAATGGATAATTCCGTTAAGTAAATGTAAATTCATGTACGTGTATACATACATAAATACATACATACACACACATATATACATATACACATACTGCATATGAACTTGTGCGTGTGTGTACATTATACAAAATTTTTATATTTGGTTCTTCTGGATTTATTCTTAAGAAGTAATGTCTATTTATTCAACACAAAGCTAGTCATTTTTATTAACTTTAAACTTATTGATGTGCATGTTTTGTTCTGTTTTGGTGTCGGGGTCCGGACACTCATGCTCCATGTCTTGTCTTTTATTGGCATGAATGCATTGCACTTATGTCATCTTGGCAGCATGCACTCACGTCAATTGTTTGTGTCTGTCTCTCGCGACCACGTTTCGTGTTGTGCTTGCTTTGTGCGGAGCACCCGGGTTGCGATCTGTCTTCACATTGTGCTGAGGTACAGTCACTTCGGTCAAACTCTCGCACAGGTGTTTTGTCTCATGTTGTCACCTGCTGTGTGCATCGCGTGATGTTTGCCTCACAATGTACGCTCAGGTTTTGTCTAGTGTGAGAATACATGCCATTGCTTTGTTGGATTTGCCATGCATTTTCTCGTCTTCTCATCTGTTTGTTGGCACGGGCGTATATTGCTTTAATGTCTTGACGATGTGAACTCATGCCATTTTGTTTTTTTGTGCGAGCAAGTGGCTTTTTTGTTTCCAATTTGCCTTGTCTCTCAGTCCTGTGTCATACCCCGCCTCCTTGTTTGTCCATTATCAATTAAATTGTCTCACCTGCCCTGCCTGTTAACCTGTTGATTTCTCTCCCTATGTTAGTCTCCTTGTGTGCGCTGTCCTGTGCCAGTTCAATCACTCTGCATTTGGGTCCTGCCTCAAGTCTGCTAATCATTCACAGTGCGTCATGGGAGAGGGTGATCACTGCTGAATGCATTTGCCACATTTTGTTTTCCACGGCACTCTGATTGGTGGATTTTTCACTCCTGGGTAGTATAGTTTTTCACCATAAATTCCGCTATTAAATGCAATTCTTTTTTAAATGACATTGAATTAACACAGACCGATGGTTTCATCAGAAACAAATACCATCAATTAACAACCTCAGAGCTCACAGTAGGTCTGTTTTTAAAGGTTTATACGTTATTGTTAAAAATCTATTTGCCGGGGGTCTGGGTAGCTCATCGAGTAAAGACGCTGACTACCACCCCTGGAGTTGTGAGTTCAAATCCAGGGTATACTGAGTGACTCCAGCCAGGTCTCCTAAGCAACCAAATTGGCCCAGTTGCTAGGGAGGGTAGAGTCACATGGGGTAACCTCCTCGTGGTCGCTATAATGTGGTTTGCTCTCAGTGGGGTACGTGGGGAGTTGTGCATAGATGCTGTGGAGAATAGCGTGAAGCCTCCACACGCACCATGTCTCTACGGTAATGCACTCAACAAGCCACGTGATAAGATACGCAGGTTGACAGTCTCAGATGCGGAGGCAACTGGGATTCGTCCTCCACCACCCGGATTGAGGCGAGTCACTACGCCACCATGAAGACTTAAAACGCATTGGGAATTGGGCATTCCAACTTGGGGAGAAGACATTTTTTATTTGCCTATGGAAAAAATTTAGGAAATTTCGCCTCAGGAACCAAACTGTTGCGCTCTATTTAAATTGTCATCAAGTCAGGTAAATGCACTGAAAAATCATGCCTTAAATCTGTACAATAGTCCGTTCATAGCATTTTCATCACACAACTTTTCCTACAGCTCAGTCACAACATCCTGACATGAAAAATTGGGTAAGCTGTTAACACACTATTATGTTCTTGCTCTTGCTGCGTAGGATGCACTCACTTGACAAAAGAGGGCTCTGCTATTGTGCTTAGTGGCCCCTTCCTCCACTTGGTCTGATTTGCAAAACATTCTCTGCAAATTGACCATCGAGGTGAGTCACAGGACCTTATCTTTCTTAAACCGATGACCCACTGGGCTGCTAGAGGAAGCACAGTGAACAAAAAGTCCTTTAATGAGCTGAAATCCCTGTGGACTAGCTCTCCCCTGGTGGGCTAAGCAAGACTGTGCTTCAGAAATGTACCCTGCCAACAGCCTGTCCAACTCTCATGACATCACCCACCTTGAGCCTCTCTCTGGTGACATCACCTCGTACCCTGATTTAACTGGCTCTTTCCTTTTGACCTGGGATCGATCTTAAAGCCATTCTGGGGATTTTCCATTAAAGACTTTTGGATAGGAGACCCCTGCTTCCACTAGACTGAAAGAATCACGTGGTATCTATAAATCCAGTGTAAACTTGAAGGAATAGTTGAAAGAAGCTTGGATTTCATTCTTATGGGTCCCTGTCTTAATTTAGATTTTTACCTAAAGTTTTTCCTTTTTATTTAGTTGCTATTCAATGTTTTGCATTCAAACATTCAGTGTTCATATATGTGAATGCCTAAGTATGGTTAAGTATAATTTGTGATGAGGTACCATCATGCTTTAACTTATTTCAATATCTTTGGGGATTTTCAAGTTTTTGGGTTGAATTTTCTGGTTTTGTGCTGTCTGGGGAGTATACAGTATACAGAAAATATCTGAAAAATATCAAATATCTGTTTACGACAAGTCTTTTCCACTCATCATGGAATCTTCAAAAAACTTGGGCTACAGCCTGCAATATTTTGCACACAAATTTAAAAGCTTACCATTCACACATACTGTATTGTGGACTAATTGCAATATTTTTTTCTCATTTTTAAGAAAACCCCCCATAGATAAAAAAAAAAAAAAAAAAGACTACAAGTAGTCATAAATAATATTGTATGCATTTATAATCTTATGATGAACTGAACGTTTGAAATTTTTTATTTTTTTCGCCTAATTTTGTAAACATGTAATTCTGGTTCTGTTCACTCTACCTCACTTTGAAAAGTCTTATTTCATTTTACTAGATGGCAGCAAAAACTAGAACATTTTCTCCATCACATTCCATCACAATATACACTCACCTAAAGGATTATTAGGAACACCTGTTCAATTTCTCATTAATGCAATTATCTAATCAACCAATCACATGGCAGTTGCTTCAATGCATTTAGGGGTGTGGTCCTGGTCAAAACAATCTCCTGAACTCCAAACTGAATGTCAGAATGGGAAAGAAAGGTGATTTAAGCAATTTTGAGCGTGGCATGGTTGTTGGTGCCAGACGGGCCGGTCTGAGTATTTCACAATCTGCTCAGTTACTGGGATTTTCACGCACAACCATTTCTAGGGTTTACAAAGAATGGTGTGAAAAGGGAAAAACATCCAGTATGCAGTAGTCCTGTGGGCGAAAATGCCTTGTTGATGCTAGAGGTCAGAGGAGAATGGGCCGACTGATTCAAGCTGATAGAAGAGCAACTTTGACTGAAATAACCACTCGTTACAACCGAGGTATGCAGCAAAGCATTTGTGAAGCCACAACACGCACAACCTTGAGGCGGATGGGCTACAACAGCAGAAGACCCCATCGGGTACCACTCATCTCCACTACAAATAGGAAAAAAGAGGCTACAATTTGCAAGAGCTCACCAAAATTGGACAGTTGAAGACTGGAAAAATGTTGCCTGGTCTGATGAGTCTCGATTTCTGTTGAGACATTCAGATGGTAGAGTCAGAATTTGGCGTAAACAGAATGAGAACATGGATCCATCATGCCTTGTTACCACTGTGCAGGCTGCTGGTGGTGGTGTAATGGTGTGGGGGATGTTTTCTTGGCACACTTTAGGCCCCTTAGTGCCAATTGGGCATCGTTTAAATGCCACGGCCTACCTGAGCATTGTTTCTGACCATGTCCATCCCTTTATGGCCACCATGTACGCATCCTCTGATGGCTACTTCCAGCAGGATAATGCACCATGTCACAAAGCTCGAATCATTTCAAATTGGTTTCTTGAACATGACAATGAGTTCACTGTACTAAAATGGCCCCCACAGTCACCAGATCTCAACCCAATAGAGCATCTTTGGGATGTGGTGGAACGGGAGCTTCGTACCCTGGATGTGCATCCCACAAATCTCCATCAACTGCAAGATGCTATCCTATCAATATGGGCCAACATTTCTAAAGAATGCTTTCAGCACCTTGTTGAATCAATGCCACGTAGAATTAAGGCAGTTCTGAAGGCGAAAGGGGGTCAAACACAGTATTAGTATGGTGTTCCTAATAATCCTTTAGGTGAGTGTACAGTTCAGAAATATAGCTTGTACTCCAACGCATTTTAGCCCTCACGGAGGTGCTTGTCCATAGACATTTCTCTGAAGGGACTAGAAACTCAATCTCAAGCCCTATTCGGATGGGATAAATTTTCCTGACATATGTCTGTAAAGTAATTATTACTGCTAATGTCTGTAATATTTACAGTTGTTTCTCATGGGATAAGCAATGTCTGTAAAAATCACAGAGATGGGTGCGTCTATGGCATTTACACACTGCTGTAACTCGTAACTGATCTATTATAAAATGTATACTGTGCTGATTAATTATGCAGGAAATATTAACCATGAGCATATACTGTATCTGAGATTATTTGAAAAAAATTATTGAATATCTGTCTAAAATACAACAGAACTTGCAACATTAAGATATGGACAATACCTTCACATTATGTAATTTTATTTGTCCCTCCGTAATATATGTTCCAAAACACAGGGCTTGACACAATTTCCCACACTCACGCTCCTCTCTCTCTCTATATATATATATATATACACACATACAAACAAACAAACATGCTTGTGTTCCTTTTAATTTTCCTAAACCACTCCCCCCCCCCCCAAAGAAAAATTACACACACACACACACACACACACACACCTTGTTTACATGCAGAACACTGTGCACAATAAAAAGCTTGAGAAAAACATGCATCAGTTCAAATGCATAAGCCAGCATTATCAAGTTGTGAAGCGCTTCATTTTCTGGTGTCTTCTTTTGACCAACATCCACTTTGAGAACTTAAGAAACAGAGATATTTAAATGACGCTCAGTAAATTGCGCTGTAATTTTTACTGTCAAGGGAACGCACACTCGGAACAATTACTGACATGACTGATTCGCATGGGATTAAAGTTACTGAGAAGCTCTGGCCATTATTACATTACAATCCATTACATTACCCCATGTCCCCATATGAACAAATAATGTCCTAATATCACTTATGTGTCATTAGAAAGCCGAGATCCCTTTGCTATGATGTATAACATTGTATCATCAATAGTAGAAAACATAGTTTTTTTGATAATTTGTTTAGCATGCTTTTCCTGCTGGATAGCATATTTTGTTCTGGACATCTAAAATATAACACTGGATTATTCAGCCAAGCAAGCTCACAGACAAGTAAAAACTGGCTCATGTTTTAGAAAACTTCCTTAGGTAAGAGCAGATATAATGTTTTTGTCGACATGGGGCTTACAGCAGCAATAATCAGTGCATAAAGAGACGTCTGTATTATATAATTTACAGAAATCATATTTTACTTTGTGATACTTTTGAAAATCTTTCGAACTGTGGTATTAGGGCAACAAAATAAACTGTACGGTCACATTCCTGAGAATGAGAGCTTTCATTTGATATATGACTTGTCCATTTACTGTAGGTGCTATGTGAAAGACTTTTTCATATAAATATTTCTACCCATTACCTCTAGGGGCGCTAATTTGCTACTCGAATGTTCTGAAGCCTTATTTTGTTATTTTATGTATAAATGCAGAAGTGATGGTTATCTCTGAAAAGTTCAGATTCTAAGCTTTCAAAGATACCTCATATGCCTGACTTACGTACACAGGAACATGAACTTTTAAGCATACATTTCTTTCACAATTTAGCGAACCCTTTGTTTAAGGGGATAACCGAACAGCCAGGTATCAAATGATTTAACATAGGAAGCTATTTAAAAGAAAATTAGGTCAATGGGAGAATGTGTCTCATAATTAAGCATGGTTATTAACACAGGAGTGTAGATGGTTCAAGTGAGGTAATCTGATTATAACAACGAGCCAAGTATGTCTGTGGCTGATCACTTTGTTTTGGTTAGGACACTCTCAGTATTTTGAAAATAGTGTCTGGCTTCAACTGGCACAACAAATCTCGCTGTGTTGCTATGATACAAACACACTTTATGAATGGTTTTCCCAATGGCCAAAATAGACAAATACTGTATATCAAATAATGTATATCAAAGATTAACAAAAGCCAATGCTTTTTTTTTACTGGTTAGTATATCTATCCCCAAACAGAGATTTTAAATTCTCTCTTGTCTGTAAGTGGTAAAAAAAAATTCAATTTGACAAAGTGTAGCCTATGGAAGGGGATTTGGATGTTCTTGCAAATGGATTAAATGGCAGATAGGTAGGGAAATGAGAGTAAGAGGGGATTTACATACTAACATACTTCTGCCTTTAACCATCTTGTTAGGCAGTTCAGTGTCTGTGGTAGCACAAAGGCAAGTCTAGTCAACTGAAGGTGTCAGATCATTATACGAAGTTCCCTTTTTGCTGCGATTGATGTCTGTGTTCACTCAGCAACATGCTGGAATTCTATTCAGCTTTAATTATGCAGACACGTTATTTAGAGTGTAACAACAGACCTCTGCGGTTTTGAACAGTCATACATACACAGTGCTGCTTCTGCTCATATCGTGAGAATGCCACTATATCCTCAACAAATATTACTTCCCACATAAACGTGCTTAAAACTGTCCCACTTAACCAGAAAAAAAAAAAAAAAAAAAAAAAAAAAAGTGTCTTTTGCTGAGATTTTAAAAATACACCCTTAACCAGAGGCTGGTGTGCTTGCCAATGCAATCCAGCTTAGCATCTTTGCGTTTTATTACAGGGGCTCTCTGCGCCTAAAAAAACTATAGCACGGTGAAATCATTCATTTTCTGGTCTGATGTCATCTCAGACTCTCCGTAATTGCTGGAGTCCGGCGTCTTGTCTATAATTGGTTAAGACACCACAAACTCTCTGAGAAGACACTGTAGGTGGGTACGTGGGTAACTGGTGGATTTATTATTTTGTCATAAAATTAAAGCAAAAGGTCATCAAAAGGAAAACCATTTTTCAAGTCTCTTCTTTTTTCCCCTTCCTTTTTTCTTTGTGGTTCAAAAACAGACATTCCAGGCTAGTTGTCTCTCTGCTGCTGTTCAGAACTTGTTGCAGTTGCTGACTGAGGTGGGGTGCTTGCAGGGGTTAATGATAGATCTGTTTCCCAGAAACCTGCTGTAATTCAGCACATTTTTAAGTGCATGTTGATAATTTTATATAATTTATGTAACCATAGAAACTTTGAACGGAAGTTATTAAGGGTGAAAACATCAGAAGAAGAAAGGAAGGACTTAATGCATAAAGGTAATTGAGAGGAAGTGATGTAGAATACTATTACAAATATTTGTGAACAAAACAATTGCTGGTAGTCATTAAATGTTGCTGTCATGGTGAGTATTATGGTGGAGGAAAACAACAAACAAGTTTTTAAAATTAGCACCAAAAATTTCAGTTTAGGACCGATGTCATCTGAGGTCATGCCAAATGGAATTACAGTGAGCATTATTCTGTAGCTTCTTGAACATGGTTTGCAGATTTGAAATCAAATAGGCCCAACATTGCACACATGTTCAGTGACACTGTTCTTACACAATGATGAAATGTGCAGTGTGATGAAAGTGTAGGAGTGAATATGAAAACCATTATCACCCTCTTTGGAAAGAACACTACAAAATAGAGCCAAATAGTACCAAACACACAGCTAACGCTTACATCTTGAGGGAATATTTCTGGTTATATGCAACTTAATGTCTATGGAAAGCATATGTGGCCTTCTGTTGATTACCACAGAAAATCATTTCTACTTGTGTCTTGGTTTGTAAAAACAAAACAAAAAACAATGGAAAATTCTTGGCTTCCAGTGTATTACTGTAAATATGTTTTCCATTCTTTTCCCCTTCTATTTTTAAAGTTCTTATTCATCTAACTACCTGCTCCACCCCAGGTTGCATGTTTGTATTACAAGTTAACTCAATTTACATATCTTTCAAGGCAAGAATGAGCATGCAAGAAATTGAATTTCGCATGTATTTGAACGACTGATGTAGAGACAACACAACATTAGCCAGATCAGTCTCAGATATTATCTTTTTTTATTAAGGGCCAACATTTACCCCTGAATTGATTTTCAGGGGTAGTTTTACCTTTTGAGGTCATTTTTTCTAAACATAAAAATGTCATCCTTGTAAATTAATCGATTAATCGAATTAGTATAATTGTTAACTATAAAATGTAATCAGCATCAACATTTTTTATGATGATATAAGCTACTTAAAGGAATATACAGCATTTAGGGTTCAATACGACAGCATTTGTGGCATAATGTTGATTACCACCAACAATAATTTTAACTCGTTCCTCTTTTTGGCAGCCTGAGTTTGTTGAAGATTCCATGGTAAGTGGAAGAGACTTGTCGCAAACAGATTTGAGGCTTACAGAAGTTACTGTAGTTACCTACCCAGGCAGCACAAAAAGAGTTCAACCCCAAAACTTGAAAATCCCCAAAGATATTGAAATAAATTTAAAACATCATGGTAAATCTCACCACAAATTATGCGTATCCATTCTTAGCCCTTCACAGAAATTAACTCTGACTGTTTGAATGTAAAACATTGGATAGCAACAAAATGAAAAGAAAAACTTTATGTAAAATCTAAAAAGGTTACAGTAAGGCACTTACAACAGAATTTTAGAGGGTATAAATTAATGTGAAGCTTATATATATTTTTTTATAAAAGCACTTGCATTAAAACTTTGAGCAGTAAAGCGGTTTCAACTGTCGATTTATCATCGTTTTAGGGTTTACTCTGTTATGTCGTCATCAAAACAAAGTTGTGAAATTGGATGTAACTTTACACAGAAAAGATTAGTAATTGATTTTATCACACTAAAATCATGTTAACATGCATATTGTTTCTCTTGTGGTAGATCTTTTAAAACAGATTTTTTTTCTTAACGTTTTCAGATTGGTCCCATTCACTTCCATTGTAAGTGCCTCAATGTAACAGATTTTTTTGCCTCTATTTATTATAAATTTTTTTTAAAGAAAAGGTCTAAATAAATTTTTGTAATCACCATCATGCCATATATGCTGGCAACTGAGCCTAACTTGTATTGCACCCAGAATATTCCTTTAACTAGGCCTAGAGTAAAACATCTGATTATACAAAGAAAACAGAAAAATTCATTACAGGGGCATTTTTGCCATGAGCCCCCGTCAATTTCTGACCCGGAGACAGATACTATTATGAAAAACGAATGCAAAAAAAAAAAAAAAAAGATTTAAAAACTAACAATTTTTACCCTCAGCATTATTAATCATGCGCATAAATTTTGAGTGATTGCATATGGAAACATTGATATATGACACAGTGCTTCCATCTGCTGCTCAACAGATGTAACACATATTTAGTATTTAGTGTGACGCCCATTGAACAAACCTCCCAGCAGCAGCACGATTCAATTAATTGTTTTAATATGTGGTTAAAATGGCACAGATTCACCTTTTAATCACTGACATAATACATTTTTTATATTTTAATTTATATACCGTTACCCTCCATTTGTTAATGTATACGCTAGAAGTTGTTTGCTCACACTCACAGTGCTGTTCCTAGTTCACATTGCGCAATGTCCTTACATACAGACACAAATCAGAATGAACGTTGCAGCTGTTCAAGCAAAGTTTGCAGCGAATATCCTCCTTAAAAGAGCACTATTCGTCTCTTGAAAAAATTACTTATCTTTTTCGCTCCCTGGTAACGTCTATATTTAGGAGTTGTCATAATTCCAGATAGATTGATTGACAGCTACGACTGTCTCCCCCCCCCCAAGGTCCCGCCCCCCCTCGGCTGAACGGACCGTGCGAGAGCAACTTATGCTTGGGATCAAAACTTCATACATTTCGCTAACTTATTAAGATTTATATGACATAACATTGTAAACACGTCAAAGTTTTTACTTATAGCGTACTTAATGCGTTCACGATGACACGAGAGGAGGACCTGTTGCGGATTGCTAAAAAGCTAGACAAGATGGTGTCTAGAAATAACATGGTGAGGACATTATTTTGACGCAAAGCTTCCCGCTGTTTGTTTTGTTTGTGCGATCTTCCCACATGGTGCATTACGATAACTCTTTAAGACTTTCATTTTATTTATCCACGCCTCTAATTTAGCATATTTTTTTGTTGCAAAAGAGAAACAGATATAGAGAGAGTAAAGTGTGTAATATGATTACAGACGCATGTGACAGAACAGGTGTTAGGCTGAGGATTGCGCAGATTTACTCAGAGTTATTATGGGGAGCACCATGAACAAAGACAAACATGAGTCTTTATTGGCAGAGAGTTTGATGGCATGTTGTATGCACATGTTTGTTGTTGTTTTTTTGTTTTTTTTACTTAGTACGTATGTTCCTTGTAGTAAATGGCACAAGGTCGTGGAGGCGCTGTGTGTGTTTTGGCCGAGTGAAATGTTTTTGTACGCATGGGCACATCAGTTCTTGGCTGAACATTAATTTTGCATTACGTTCGTTGAGTTGATAACGACATTTATTTTAATGCCATTACTCCTACGCATTTACCTAAGAAATGTACCTTAGAGAAACCGAAACAATATAGCCCCCCGATATTTAAAACGCTCTTGTAAACTTTAAAAAGCATTTGAAAATCTAATTATTTTAATATAGACTTCCAAATAGTTACTTACCACCACCAAAATCTTGCTGCTCCACCGAATTTCCCTTTTATGCCGCTCCGAACTGCAAAACCGCGCCAAACTGTGCCGGGCAGTTACAGCTAGGCTGGACAGCCAATCAGCACTCTACTAACGTTTCTTTGATTAATTAATTAGAGGCTGCACTGGTTGCTTGTGAAAAGGCAAAGATAAAAAAAAAAGTCTTAATATTGAAGTAGAGTTTATTTTATTATAAGAGAGTTACTACAGGAAAAAGAAAAGTAAATCAGGTGCACTGAGTAAATTTTTCCTTATTTAAATAGTTTAACTCCTAAAGACATCAATTGTATTTTTGCAATATATGTAGAAAATCATGACCACTCACTTTAAAATGAAGACTCCAGTTATATCAGAAACCTTATAAAAGCTGTTTTATTTGACATGGAGAGGGTTAGCACATTTGGGCTGCCATTTTGTAATCACGACCAGCCAAATACTACTCGCTTAATCTCAGTAATCCTCCTGTTATTTGACACTTTCACTCATTGATTAAAGTTATCATGGGTGACTGTGAATACAAAATTTCCACAATGGCATCTGAAACTGAAAACTATTGATTTGCAATTATGCTGCATCCAAGCCGCTTGCTGTCAGTGTAAGTCCAAGATGACACAAGATAAAAGTTACTGAGTGCTCCTATATAAAAAATAAAGTATTTTCAGCGCTACCTTTGATTATTGATGGGAATGACAATGAGGCTGTGTGAGCTTTTAAAAACACAGGCGCTACTGTGAAAAAGTTCTCTATATAATAAGGAATAAGGTTCTGCTGAAGTATAAAATTTCTTTGCCACTAGCGCCCACCAAACAGAATAGCAAAAATAAACTTCAAAACAGTTTTCTGAATACACCCTTCATCTGCCATTGTTCAGTTAGTCCAGCCCCCAACTCACACCATTGGTTGAGTAACATTGTTGGGCCGGGTCTAAGCGGGTCCCTCAAAACAAACGGAGCAATTTTCATAGTGCCACAAAAACACAGTGCTTACAGTTTAAAAAAAATAAATATATATATATATATATATATATATATATATATTATAATATATGATTGGCTTATTTAGTTGTCTCTGCATATTAAGCTGGAATAGGAGAAAGTATTTTAACTCAGACAAGTTACATTCTTCAGCTTTAATATCAATCTCAACTGTCTGTGTAGGATGGAGCTCTTGACCTTTTGAGAGAATTGGAAAATTTCAACATGACGCTGAAGCTACTTCAGGTATGTCTGCGGGAGCAATTGTATTGATATACTTTATTCATGCAGTGTGAGGAAATATAGCTGCACATCAAAGGTAAGTAGCACAAAGAAAGAACCTTATACACACTGTGCAATCACACTGCACGTTGCCAGACAAAACAGAGCTTCCTGGAGCAAAACATCTTGGAGCATTGTGTAAGCATTTCACTAACAACGCTTCACGATGGAGTAATAGGGAGATAATTAAGATTAAATATAATTAGCAATGTAACAGTTATATAATATAAATAAAAAATATTGCAACAGAGAATTTGTGTCAACAGTTAGGTTATATAACGGATATGGCGCAAGTACATAAGTGTGTTCGGCTCGTCAACTTTGTCTTATCTCTGGCCTTTGTTTGCCTAACTTTTACAATGTTATTTTTATTTTGTTCCAGGATACAAGAATTGGCATGTCTGTCAATGGAATAAGAAAACATTGTACAGATGAGGATGTTGTCAACTTGGCAAAGATTCTTATCAAAAGCTGGAAGAAGCTTTTAGGTAGGGGGAATGTTGGAAACTGAAAAAACTCCATACTGTAAGATGCTCTAAAATCGGACACAGATCTAATTTAGTCCAAATCTTATTCAAAGTGCTTAAAGGTTCATAATGCATTGCATACATTATGACAATGGTATACATACTGTACAGTAGACTAGGAATTTAAAGTTACCCTGCAGTTTAAACAAATTTGCAAACTAATAATTTAAACCTTAACAAACTTATATTGCCTGCATTGGACTATGAAATAAAAGGAACTGTCTTTTTTATCATAAAATATTTGTCTGTTGGGGTAGCATTGGGTTTACTAAGAGCATAGTATGTGATTTATGACATTGAATGAAGCATACATGGATTAAGGAAAAACAAAACGTAATGAAAAAACTTAATGTTTGAATAGTTTCATTCCCTCTTTTCTTTTTCAGAATCAGCTCAAAAGTCTGAGAGGACAGATGAGATGAAGAATGGCAATCATCTAAGCAAGCCGTCAAGATCACCCAACAGGTCTTCTCCTGAGAGAGAATCAAGGTATGTTTTGCTAATGTCAGGGTCAAGCATGGAGGTATTCCAGACAGGGTGCAAGTGAAAGCTTTGGGAATCTCTTCACAGAAACAGATAAGAGGATGGCCTATATTTTATACAAACATTGATGCAGACGGTAAAGAAATCAAGGATGTGTGGTTTGCATTATGAGGTATAACCTGTTTATCTTGTCAGTCCACGAAGGTCGGCAACAGAAATTAAACCAGACTTGAACTTAAACAAGAAACTCGATGAGAAACACAGAAGAGAGAAAAGAGATGCAGAGCTCAGGAAAGAAAGACAAGAAAGTGACCACAAAAAAGAGAAACAGTTTCTTAACAATAAAAAGGACAGAGACAGGTGAGAAGCCCCTCTGATGTACAAGTAGTTGATCTATAATCCCCCAAAACTGTCATAGATTGAGAGCTTTTTGCATTCTGTTTAGGAAGGATTCATTGAACTGTGGTGTTCTCCCCTCCCCATTGCCGTATTCTTCTCCACCGCCCAAGTCTCTTCCAGCAGGGGAAGTGAAAAGGGAGAGGTTAGGGCTTGTGCATGTGGTGGACGTATGTGCTGTTTTGAAATGACTGTGGTTAGGAGGAAAGAAATAATGCCATATTATTATGATGAATGTTTAAGTGTTTCAAAAACATTTCTGATTATCTGAAAAAACATTATGATTTTTTCTTGTCTATAAAATGTTACAAATTAACATATGAACGCATTGACATTTGCTTGAATGTTTTACACATAAAGTAATAGTTTACCTAAAAATGATAGTTCTCTCATCATTTACTCATCCGTATCCTGTCTCAAACTCATATGACGTTCTTTCTTCTTTGGAACACGAATTAAGATATTTTGATGGAGATATGATGTGAGTATATAAATACAATGCAAGTCAATGTGGTCAGCCCCTTCCAAGCTCCAAAAAGGACATAAAGGCAGCGTAAGCAATGAAGTGTAATCGAGCTTCAAATCATGATCGTGCCTTTGAGACTGCAGATGGCAAGATTTATAATGAAAGTGGAGTTACATTTTGGTCTGTACTCACCCAAAAACAATCGTATTGCTTCAGAAGAAATGGATTAAACCACTTGAGTCATATGGATTACCTTGATGTTGGACCCCATTGACCAGCATTTTATTAAATCTCCATCAAAATATCTTCTTTTGTGTTCCACAGAAGAAAGAAAGTCATGAGTTTGAGACGTATGAAGCTTGGTTTATACTTGACACAGCCTCTTGTTCACGCACACAAAATTATGTTTTTACGGCTGTCACCTAGGCTTCACGAGGCTCCGTTTTGCGTGGTCATGAACTTGACAATGAACTTTGAGCGTTTCGCAAACAGTCCTTCAATCCCATTGGACAAATTTGAGGAAAGAGGCAGGGCATATGTGCCTGTACTTTTGAGGCAGAGCAAAAATACTGCAAATAATGTTAAAAGTACAATGTTTTCAAAGAGAAATTACCTTTTGCAGCTTCTCAGTTGTTCCTGTTTAGAAAGACATGCAAGTTTATTAATCCACTACCGTTTGTACACTGAATAAAAGGACTAAACAAAACAAGTTTGGTTACATTCATGTACACTGTACATGTATACTGAACCGCTATTTTTTTTTATTATATACTGTGTAAAATAAAATATATATATTTTATTAACGTGTGATTAAATGTAAAGTTCATACAAACATTCTGAATGTTAAAGTCATCATCTTGAATATGCTCTAATATATAAAACTAGTATTTTAACAGCAAACTTAAGTGTTTTAGTTTAGACACAGACAGACAGAGTAAATATCCTACTACTGGTTCTTAAGTGTTTTTGTTTTGTTTATATCTTGCATATGATCAGCTAACATTAACTGTTGTTATTATAATACCTGGCTATGTAAATGTAAAGTTAAGCAAAGCACTTTTTCACTGCTGTTTCTTGGTGGATTACCTGATATTTTCTCTACACTGCCATCTGTCGTTTGGAGAAGAGTGCAACTGCTGTGTCAAGTTTAAATGCCTCGGGCCACTGAGAGCTGCACACACAAGACACTCAGCTGTGCCAGGTGAAAGTATAAACAAGGCTTAGGGGTGAGTAAATGATGAGAGATGTATAATTTTTGGGTGAACTATTCGTAAAATTTTAGTTCTGCACTTTAGTAACTTATGAGTCTGTGTGGTTCTTCTGTATGTGGGTATCATTCCATCACTGTTGCTTCCTGTACACTGTACATACAGAGTAGCAAGATTCATTTTTACTTTTGTTTAGGAGAGATGCTCCTGTTGATTTTTTCCCCCCTGCTTCCATCAATTCCCACCCTTTAAGACGTTCATCTACAGATGTAAAGAAAGAGAGGTTAGAGCTTGTTTGAGATTCTGCATGCTTCGACATAGTCAACATTTTTTTCTTCGTGTTAGTAAAGAACATGCCATTCTAGTGCAAAATATTTATTTAATTCTCTCCCTTTCTGGCTACCTTAAATCATTATTGCTTGGGCCTGAAATAATCTGTTGATTATATCTTAAGACTTCCCACATTGGTCATAAAATATGGCATCAGAAATGCATAATTGCTGAAAAATGAAATGCTGGTTGTGGATGTTTATCATTTCTTGTACAGAAAAAACACTCTGGGTTCTTTACACTCTCCTCCTCCTCTTCAATCTCATCCTCCTAAACATCCCTCCATGGAAGAAAAAAAAGAAAGGTTAGATGTTGTTGCGGTGCATTCAGTGTATGGCATGAATACTTCAAGAGCTTGTTGATGAACTCGCAATATAAACATTTGTGAAATTTGTAATTATTTTATGCAGGAGAGATGCACCTGATCTTCCTTCTCCTATTCATCATCACCTTTCTCCTCCTCCTTTTCCAATCCCTAAGCGTTCATTAGAGGTGAAAAAAGAAAGGTCAGGGAGTACTAAGTAGAATATGTTCAATTAAAGATGCACTCAGTAATGTATTTTGTTGTGCTGGCAGTCTTTGTGGACTTTTACTGACAACTAGCAGCATGTATGCAACAGCATTTAAAAGGAGTAGTTCTGGTTATTGATGCTGTTGAAAAACAGCATGACTGATTTCTTACATGAGCAAAATTGTCCAATATTAGGCAGGGTTATTGAGATAAAGGTAGTAGTATTCAGTTGGTCATGTGATCTCAACATGACACAGCCCAGCTCAATGTTAAATTAAACAGCTTTTATTAGGGTACTGACATCATAATCTCACAGCTAAATCGTCAGGATTCGTACAACTTTTCTAAATTTGGCTAATTGGTATGATATCGTGTGACTGTACTCGTTTGAATTCCTACGACTTTCACTACAACAAATGACGTTGCTGGACATCGTTTCCATCTAATATATACAACAGCTTCCTATCATGTTTACACACTATTGATCGATCAGGTTTAGATAAGGGGTTTGTGTGTGGGCATAATATCAGTAAGTATGCCCTTAACGCCTCGTGCTTGGAACTTGTGCTTACTTCCGCATTAGACATCCGGGAATTTCCACGTGATGAAGTCGAACGAGTTTATGCGAACAACATCGTGTGAGACCATACAAAATAGCCAACTTGTAAATAATGTACCTATTTTAATGAGATCGGGTTGGTACTGACAAGAATATTTTCTCATGTGAGTGGACGTCATTTTAAACATATTTTTTCAAAAGTACTACCTTTTATTTTAATGTGGAAATATTACTGAGTGCACCTTTAACATTTGTAGTAAGCAATTTCTTTAAATACAGGGCTAACATGGGGGTCGCCAAATATTTATTTTCACAGAAGAGAGGCGCCAGACATTTTACCTCCCACTGCTCTTCACCATTCACAGTCTCACCATTATCCTCCTCCTCCTAAATGTCCATCATTAGAGGTGCCCAAAGAAAGGTCAGAGTGCCTTTCAGTTGGCAGTTTATAGACCTCGTTTGTGATAGTGTGATTTTGTATGTTTTTTAATGAATGGAAGAGCACAGTATAATATGATATTATTGTTGTAGTTTTGTTTTATTTTTACAAAGAACAGTATATACAGTGGCTATAAATGATTTAGTATTCATCTGTGTAAAGAAATGTAAATAATAATTTAGAATTAATTAGAACTAGCATTACAATTCATTTTTCTTTGTTCTCTTTGTAATGCCACATTTAAATTGTATATTTGTTGCCTAGGACGAGAAAAGCTCCTGATCCAAATGCCCCTCTTCCTCCTTTACCCTTTCATCTACATCCTCCTCAGAAACAAGAAATTAAGAAAGAGAGGTCAGGGCTCGGTGTGTTGTCTCTCTGAGTAAACGAAGTACTTACAATTATCTGAGAATCAGTGATTCCCGAGACACTTAAGGATTCATTTTAGCATAATTACTGGTTAAACAGGGCTTAATCATTTTAAATGTGAAATGAACAATGGATATTTTATCATTTTAATCTATTTTTACCTGTAGTTTCTGCTTAACAAGTATGTTAATATGTTCATACTTTGAATTTAACACAAACATAAACAAATTTTTACTCATAAATAATTTTAGAATTTCTTTGCTTAGAAAAGAAACCGAGGATCACAATGCTCCTCTCCCTCCTGTTCCTCTTCATCTTCAACCTCCTACTCCTACAAAACGTCCTTCTTTAGACATGAAAAAAGACAAAGAGAGGTTAGGGTCATGTGAACTGATAAGCATGTTGATATTAAAAGCTGAATGCCTGTTGATTGTTTTCTTTGACTAATAATCTGAAGAATAAGAGAATTGTTTTACTGTAGAAAAGACACATCAGACTCAAAGCGACGGACCTCCGAACACAATGAGAAATACAGGTCTGAAGCATGATTAATTCCCTTGGAAGAGACCATTATTGACTAAAACTAAACTTGAATTTTCTGTCTAAAACTAAAACATGCTCTCATCTTGTCTGTGCATGTATTGTTGTGAATTAGCATAAGTATGGGATAATGTACAGTCAGGGTGATCTGGACCCCACAGCAAAGTAGATTTACTTGCGAAATGAGGTAATAAATTACTTTAAACATTGATTTTAAAAATAGAAATAGACCTCAAATATTACAAATGTATTACAAAATTATTATAAAAGACACAACTAGCACACTGTAGGAGATTGAGATGGAGGCTGGCAGCAAGGTCAGATATTAATGGTGGCAAAAATGCCACAGCAATTGTAAAAAAGGCCCTTGAAATTCATAATGACAATATGACAACCAAGACATTATATGATGTGCATATTTATTGTATTCCACTCTTTTGCATAGAAAGCGTTTTGTTTATTTAAACTGTTTTCATTCCAGCTATAGCTACATAATACAGAATAATGTTATATTCTAAAATAAACACTTTAAACAAACTAACGTAAACCACTGGAAGAATGTAGACAAACCATATATTATCATAAATGTCTATTTATTGGCAGCACATTTCATCTGTCCTAATCTGTCCTTTTTTGTTCTCTATTTATTAACCCATATTATAAAACATTAAATCAACCATTTTGCAACTTCTATAGTTTTAAGTCATATGTTACATGACAAAAACCTAATACTGCAATAAATGTCACATCTAGCTTGGTCATTATTTCATATGATGTTTCTCTGCCTCTCATTAACTTACATTTGAACACTCTAAACCCTAATAAGTTAGCAGAACTCAAATCATTTGTCATTAATCAGTTACATCAAAGTTTTTGTAACAATAACTCCCAAGTTAATTGTACATTCAGACTTTGATTTTTTTTACTACAAATGCATGTTAATTGCTCTTAACTTTAAATATTGTGTAAGCTTACTCCTACATTTTAATGGTACTTAACTTTAAATTGAACTCTTTGGCTAAATTTAAAATTACCCTGTCATTTCATCTTATATACTTAAAATAGAGGCAAACCCAACTAAATTAGACATGTAAAATTACCTTAAATTAGTCTCTTACTATTATAAACTAGATAGTAAAGTGAATGCTAGCATGCTGAATGCATACTAATTGGAAACACTATATTTTGATGAGCACAGTAATTGTCCCAAGAGGAAAGCAAAAGAACATTTTAACTTGTACCTGTCCTCAATCTAAGCTCAGGCTCCATTCACCATAATGGTAACCCCCAAAACTATATAACAGAAACTCTTCTAAATAACACAACAAAACATTAAACACTTACAAGTCTCCCCCTTTAAACATCAGGGTTTACAGTGTGTTTCTTAGTAATGTGTTTAAGCAACATTAGTGTTTTCCCCGAAAAGTCAACAAAGCATATCCATCATTTTGTGAACTGCAGTGCATGACTATAAAGCTATGAAAAAAAGACAACAATATTATAAAGTCAGTTACTTTTACTCATAATTAATCCAGCCCATTTTTCTCCTTGTTGAACTAAATGACCAAACTAAACATATGACATGCCTTCTCATCTTGTTCAGTCGGTTACCAGATCCTGCTGGTCCTCGATAACGAACAAGATAACGAGGAGTTAGGGTATATTTTATATACAGAAGTAAATTAATCAGTTACGAGAAATCACAAAATATAATGTTAACAAATGCTACAATTTACTTAATAATACTAATATGTTAATTAATCTGGATATGGTAAATTACCTAAATTTTTTAGTAAAATGTTATTAATACAATAATACTTATACCATACAATTTGTAATTATAGAAACATGCCTGTCGACGCTGTTACTGAAATATTCCCAAATGAAATATTGAATCAAATAAAAATCTAATCATCTTAATTTGGGAAATCATTGCCAATACCCAGTCCTCGAAATATTAGGTGACATTGATTTAATTTGATTGCTAAACGCCTACAGTATCTCATTATTGAAATTGAATTATTGAAATTTGACAAGTAATGGTAACACAGTGTCATTTTACAATTTTAGAAAAAACGGCCTTTACAAAGGAAATAAATGCACTAGAACTACATTTTTGAAAAATATTTTTCCTTAGTGTGCTGTGATTGACCAGTCAGAATCAAGTAATACAGAGAGCCAAGTAATAATGCCTTCTAGTCATCCACTATGATGGAAAATGTCACTTTTAGGTGTAAATATAATTTCAGTGAATGAATTTGCATGGCTTGTGGTCAGGGTTGGGAGAGTTACTTTTGAAATTGATTCCACTACATATTACAGAATACATGCTGTGAAATGTAATTTGTAACATATTCTGTTAGATTACTCAAGGTCAGTAACATATTCTAAATACTTTGGATTACTTATTCAACACTGGTAGATTTTAACACTTGTTTTGACTATAAAAACTCTGCCAGTGCAGCAAGACAAAATACACATGTTAAAAATACATTCTCTGAAAAACCTAAATATCTTATGCAGTGTTGTTTATAAAACAAGATAAATCAAATTTATCTTGTTTTAAGGATTTTTAGATATTTTACAGGAAAACAATACAAAAATTATGATCAAGAATACAATTTTTGCCCTAGTATCAAAGGTCTTACTAGATAAAAAGAAATTATGATACAATGTGAATGTTCTTGATAAAAAAAAATATGATCATGCCTGGTAACATGTGCATGTAAAATGGCTAAAAATAGTATTTTAGCATAGTGTAAAGCTGACAATTTACACAAGGTTTATTTCAATTTCTTCTTCGCCAAACTTACTTCTCTGTCTGCTCGTATGAATGTAACACATCATAAGAAAGTGTTTTATCACTGTTCAAATGCACTTTGGATTGCATCATTCATATGTATAAATGTTTTCCATCTGAAAGGACTAAATATTAAATTAAACAAATGACAATAAAATGCAAAGTAATCTGTTCAGTAATCTAAATACTTTTTAATGTAACTGTATTCTAAATACATATTCTTTAAATTGTAACTGTAATGGAACACAGTTACTTATATTTTGTATTTTTAAATACATATTCCCGTTACATGTATTTTGTTACTCCCCAACCCTGCTTGCGGTGATGATGATTTGAAGATGATGATTGGTTGTCATCGCATAGCACTCAGACAATGTTTTTTTTGCAGAAAAGACACAAGAGAGATTAAACAACTCAAAAGGCCAGCAATGAAGATCACGATTGAGAGGTTGGGATAGTTGTGTTCTGAAACAGAAAGGCAGAGGGCAGCAACAGTGCATGGATTAGTCTGGTTTTGTTTAAGGAGATTAAAGATGGCGGTGAATGTGATTTACAAAGCTTATGGTTTCCTTGTATTCAATAAAATAATAAAAAATGTAATCTTTCACCCCTTATCTGCTTGTTTTTCTAGAAAGGATTCCACAAATTCCAAGAAAATGCCGCCAAGAAAGCCAAGCCTGGAAGGATGGAGAGACAGGTCTGCTCACATATTGATCATAAACAAAATTAGATTTCAGTCAAAAAAATAATACCCTTAGCATTCAGGGGTGTTTATAAAACAACAAACAAAAAACAACAACATAGTTTTAAACTATTTTTTTCTCTTTTACTGCAGTAAGGACTCTACCGATTCGAAGTCAGGTCATCACATTTTAAAACGGCAATCAAGTGAAACTAAATTGGAGAGGTAAACTGTAATATTAATGTGACTGACCTTGTCAATTCAATTTAATTGTAATTAATATTACAATGTAGTTAACTTAAAACTTACAGATCCTTTTACAAAGAGTTACAGGGTTTTGATAAAAGTATTGATAAAAGTAATGTGTGTGTGTGTGTGTGTGTGTGTGTGTGTGTGTGTGTGTGTGGATATATATATATATATATATATATATATATATATATATATATATATATATATATATATATATATATATATATATATACAGACACATATAAAATCACAGAATGTTTACTATGAAATCTTATCTCTTATTTCTCTAGAAGAGATTCTACTAGCTCAAAGTCTGGCAGCTCACCTCAGGCCAAGAAATCTAGTGAAAGGCAAGAACTATATTTACTGTAACCTCAAATGGCTGTCACCAGTACACCATATGGCTTTATTATTCTTAAGGGAGTTCTTTGAAAATTGTTTCATTATGTTTTCACTCTTAATATTTTGGATAGTCTCAAATCCTCTTACAAATTCTGCCTGCTTGTGTCTATGTTGAAATAACAACATCATTAAAATTATGAAACTAAACTAGTTTCCACAAATTACTACGGTGATTAATTTCAATGATGTTTTCAAACACAAACGTAATAGAACAAGTTGTTACCTCACATTTACTACATATTACTTATACTAGTGAACAAAACCCTAAGCCTAAGTATTCATCTTTGGAGCATAACTTGTCCCATACAATTTGTGCTAATGACATGAATGAAAACTCAAATAATGTGACGAGAGGAGAGGTGCGTGTGGAGTGGAGGGGGTGGGGCCGGGCTGGAATGTCGCACGCCCGGTCCCCAATCGGCCTGATGGGGCACGCGAGGGATAAAGGCGGCCGGTGATGACGGTTCGAGAGAGAGAGATCAATCACGGACATGTCCGTTGTGTTTGTGCTTTTTGTTCAAGTTCTTTATTAAATTATTATTTATATTGACAAGTCGGTTCTCGACTCCTCCTTGCCCATCTTAACCCCGCGTTACATTGGTGCAGAAACCCGGGAAGGAGGAGGGTTGCCCATCGCAGAGTCCTCGACACTGCCGTCCACCCAGGGGAGCACCGCTGCCATCTGCCGGGTGACGGAGTGGCCCGACCGCCTGGACGTGGGGAATGGCCGCCGTCCGTGGGGCGAGTGGGGACTGGATTCCCGACCGCCTGGAGCGAGGGAGCCACTGCTGGGGGAGGAGGAGTGCCCTGCCGTCCCCAGAGATGTCCAATGTAACGCAGGGTTATGATGGGATGGGATTATTATATAAATAATAATTTAATAAAGAACTCAAACAAAAAGCACAAACACACACAACGGACATGTCCATGATTGATCTCTCTCTCTCTCGAACCGTCGTCACCGGCCGCCTTTATCCCTCGCGTGCCCCATCAGGCTGATTGGGGACCGGGCGTGCGACATTCCAGCCCGGCCCCGCCCCCCTCCACTCCACACTGCGCTATTACTTTTCTAAATGATCAGACATGCAATTTTGTTGGATGCAAAAATGGGCAAAAGTTACAAAAAGTTACATTTTCAGATAGTCATTGCTCATTTCAGAAATAAAGATTCCTGCATCTTGTTTTCTCTATATAGCAAGAGTAAACCAGAGACCCCGAAGACACCCACAACACCTACTAGCCCTCTGTCCCCATCGTTTAGCTCTAGTGGGGGTTCATTATCACCTCGCCTGCAAACTGGGGATTCCATCAGGGACAAATGCATTGAAATGCTGGCTGCTGCACTACGTACAGATGGTATGCACAGGAACAAATACAAACACCCACACAGACGTACTGAAAATATATTGTAATGATGCTCATTTTGCTAAGATGCTTCTAACAGTATAGTAAACAACATGATGCTGTCTTCTCCTCTCAGATGACTATAAAGACTACGGGGCAAACTGTGAGGTCATGGCGGCAGAAATCGAAGATCATATCCTTTTTAACTTATTTTTCAAATACTTAATATTGATTAATCCATTGGCTAATTAGAACTCAGTGTTGTAAGCATCATATAATTAAAAAGGTAGGCATATTTGTAATTGAACTGCCATCTCCTTAACTGTCCTTCTCCTACATATATACCAGGAGATAAAAGCTTCAGACATGAAATACAAAAATAGAGTCCGCAGCCGCATAAGTAACCTGAAGGATCCTAAGAATCCCAATTTGCGTAAAAATGTCTTAGCTGGAGCCATCGAGTTGAGCCGCATAGCCAGCATGACTGCTGAGGTAGAGTGCAAAGATGTACAATTTAGATGACACGTTGTTTAGTGAAACTATTATGAACTTCAAATTAAGTGTTAACAAAAGCATTGTCTGCTGCCCAGAAAGACATGAACGCTTTGTTCTTGTTGTTGTAGGAGATGGCCAGTGATGAGCTGAAACAGTTGAGGAATGTGTTGACCCAAGAGGCCATCAGAGAACATCAGATGGCAAAGACTGGTGGAACTACAACAGACCTGCTGCAGTGTGGCAAATGCAGGAAGAAAAATTGTACCTACAACCAGGTATATAAGTGAAACTTTATTTTGTATTATTAACAGATGTGGATCTAAAATGTAGCCCTATTTTTGTTTTAAACCTTTTAAGCTCGGATGGGCCTGCCGTTGAGTATATCTGTACATTTTGTATATCTCCCTTATCTGACACACCCGGTTCAGGTTGTATAATCTCTACAAATGAGATAACGAGATGAATCAGGTGTATTTGATTTGGGAGATATCCAAAATGTGTAGTGTTGGGGGGGGCTCCAGGAACAGGGTTGGGAACCACTGGTCTAGACCATCACAAAATTATATTCTAAGATTTAAAGCTTAGAAGCTGTACTTTCAATGCATGTAAGCATTATGACCTAAACTGAACAAGTGCTTAGAAATCAAAATCAGAAGTGTTCCGTTTTGATAATTTAGTAATTTGGTAATTTAGTAATTATGAGCTAGGGAGTGCGGCCAAGCTGCTGACCCTGTGCTTATTGGCTCTCTGTAACAGTGGTGTTAGTGCACCTGTGCAGACTTATTCACAGGATTTCTCACTCTCAATAAGAGAGTTCTTGCCCCCCCTCTGTGAACCACATAAATTTGTATGGATATTACCCATCTATATTAAACCAGGAGGAGGAAAGGAAGAGGAGATGATGGTGGCATTAAAATAGACTGCAGGCCATCCACTCCCCATAATAACTCCTTGAATGTCCACTCTTTAAAAAATAAACTTGATGAATTAATAGTACACACAAAAACAGAAAATCTATTTTGAAGTAGCAGTCTTATACAGTATGTTTAACAGAATCTTGGTTGACTGAGACCAATTGCAATGTCAACCTTGAGGAATATACTGTTATCAGAGCAGACTGTGATAAAAGGACAGTGGGAAAATCAATTGGTGGAGGACTTTGTTTATACCTGGATAATACTTTGGAAAAACAGTACAAAATACTGGAAAAAAAAACTGTACTCGGGACTACAAGATTATTTCAGTTGCAACATACCTTTTTATCTACCCCACGAGTTTGGACAGATTACAGTGATTCTTGCCTATTGGCTGGGACCAAATAATAGTGAAGCAGCTGAGAAAATCATGAGCTGTTTCAACGACACATTTGGGAGGTCTGTCTGTTTGTGCTTGGAGACTTTAATAACTGACTTGTCTGCACATCTTCCATCTCTACAGCAATATATTACCTCTCCCACTTGATCAACACAAATTCTGGATAAGTGTTTTGGGAACCTAACTGATGCCTATATAAATCAGTGTGCAGGCCTGCTCTAGGCAAATCGGACCATAGATTTATTTGTCTTTTGCTAAAATACAGACAAAAGATTAAAAATGAAAAACCTGTCTTAAGAACTGTGCAACAGTGTTTCTTAGAAAAAAGAATAAAATAACTTTATTTTTTTTCTATACTTCAGACTGGCAGGTGTTATTTGACTCATGCCCTGATGTACATGAATTTACAGATGTTGTTACATCATACATAAAGTTTTGTGAAGATATGATAATACCTGTAAAAATGGTTGCCATTTTTACGGATAATAAGCCATGGCAAACAAAGGATTTTAAGATGCATCTAAATGAAAAGGAGTCTGCTTTTATGACAGGAAATAATGATATGGTCAGGGAGAAAAAGAAGGAAATTCGGTCTAAAATATGGATGGCTAAACTAGATTTTAAAAATTAAATAGAGTGTAAGTTTTTTGGGGGGAATGTAAAACAGGCTTGGGAAGGATTAAATACATTGATGGGGAAAGAAAAGGCAAGACAGAATATGCAAAAATTTGTGTAAATTTATTAAACAGATTTTATGGCAGATTTGATTCCATAGATGCTAAAAGGGAAAGTGAAAAGTTCTCGAGGAAATACACTACCGTTCAAAAGTTTGGGGTCACTTACTCATTCTTTATTTATTTATTTATTTCACATTTTAGAATAATAGTAGTCAGCAAAACTATGGAATAATAGAAATGGAAATATGGGAATTATTTTGTGACCAAAATATCCAAAATAAATCCAAAACTATGTAATATTTTAGCATCTTCAAAGTAGTCACCCTTTGCCTAGATTTTGCAGACATGTACTCGTGACATTTTCTCAACCAACTTCTTGAGGAATCACCCCGGGATGCTTTTTAAACAGTATTGAAGGAGTTCCCATCTATGTTGGGCACTTATTGGCTTCTTTTCTTCATATTTTGATCCAAGTCATCCATTTCAAAAACTTTTTTTTTTTTAGGAAATTTTAGATTTGTAATTAAATAAATGTATATGTTTTGGCAGAATAATATTTTGTCTACAAAGTTAATTTCAAACTTTTAAGCATACACCTTCAGATCAAAAGATTTTTAAGATCATGAGAAACATTTCAGACAAGTGACCCCAAACTTTTGAACGGTAGTGTACCTACATGCCCTGCCGTTCATTTGTCATGAAATGTGGTATCTGAGAGCTTGGCCCATAGTAAAATTAATAAAGCACCAGGCCCTAATGGGCTAAGGGATAAGGTGTTTAAGCTCTGTAGTTATGAGCTTAAAGGACCTTTCACCCAGTTCAAACTGTACCAAATACGTGGAAGGTATCCACGGTAATACCTATTCCCAAAATATCAGGGGCAAGATTACTGGACGATTTTAGACCAGTTGTTCTGACTTCAGTGTTGGCTAAATGTATGGAAAGGGTTTTGAGTAAGCATTTGATGTCATCAGTTTGCAAAGTTCTAGATCCCTTACAATTTGCATACTACACAGGGGGACAGATGATGCCACACTTATATTTAGTGATTTTATAGCTAAGCACATACAATATTCCAATTCTTATGTACACGCTCTTCTTATTGACTTTAGCTTGACTTTTAATACAATGCAGGTGCATACACTTTTATCACATTTGTGTAATTTGAATGTAAATTTTGATTTGATACATTGGATCAAAGATTTTGTTTCAGATCGGCCAATTAACTGATCTTAAATACAGGGGCTCCTCAAGGTTGTGTATCATCACCTGTTTTGTTTTCAGTATATACCAGTGAGTTACAGACTCAGAATCAATTTAGATTAATCAAGTATGCTAATGATATGGTATTTTTGGGAGCTGGTATGAAGAATCAAACGTTGAGTGAGCAGACCTATTTTAAGAATGTTAAGACTCTTGAAGAATGGTGTCAATCAAATGCATTGCATATACATGTAAAGAAAACCAAGGAACTGATTTTTAATGTTAAATTTGATGAACAGCAATTGATGAGAAGAACAGTACTTAGTGGACAGGTCGTAGAGATTGCTGAGAGTTTTAAATATTTGGGTACATTGACACAACGTTGGATTATTGTGTGAATACAGACTATATTTTTAAGAAATCAAACTAAAGATTGTATCTCATGGGAAAATTTACAGGATTTAATGTTGACCAATCAATCTTGGAAATGGTATAGAAAAATCATGTGGAGAGTGGAACATGGGACTAAGGAGCAAGAATATGTTAGCTTGAATTGTTAGAATGGCATGCAATATAATCGAGATGCAACAGCTCCAATTGAACAGCCTGTATTAAGATACAGTGCTCAGAGCAAGGATAATTACATCCAATTCTACACATCCATTGCATGCTGAATTTGTAATGCTTCCATCAGGAAGGCAGTACAGGGCTCCAATATTTTTAAAAAAGGTTTCTAAGAATTATTTTGTACCTATGGCCATTAGACTACTCAATGGAGGACTGTAATTATTGTTTGTTCCATTTTGATTTTGTTATGCAGTTGTGATTTTTTTTTTTGCGCATTACTATATATTATTTTTAATTTGGTCTCTTGCAAATCTTGTGTGTGATTATTGTGTGTTTTTGTATTGTGGTGAGAAGCCAAAGGAAAATGTCCATGTCAGTGGACAATAAAGTAATTATTTTGGCTCTAAATATAAATTCTAATTGGTAAAAACATCAAACGGATGATATAGCCATGTGTCATATGTCATTGGAAAGCTCTCAAATAGTAGAATATAATCAGCCTATTTGTTTTACATTCAAAAATGTAGAGCATAATAGATAAGTAAATGTCTTTGACAAACATGTTACATGTAAGCAGGTGTTGCTTATAAGCGTTTATCTTATAACTTGATGAAAAATAAACAGAACATAAAATATTACATACCAGTACTTAGAGAAGGGGATTTCCGTTAAAATTAGACACAAACTATAATCGAATGCATAGATCATTAGAAAATCCACATGAAGCACAATGTGTACACACACATCACATAATATGCAACATCTGTCTAAAAACGTGCTAGCTTGACTGGATCAGATGACTTCATCGATAATTATGTTGTCCAGCGCCATGGAACGCTAAACCAATCATATTAGGACTCATATTGCTGCAACCAAAGTGGAAGTCATACAAATATGGGCAGAGAGGATCATTTACTCTAATTACATATGGCCACCAAGAGATGGCACCAAGTACATGACACAGAATAAATTATGGCTCAATGGAACTAAATGAGATCTCATTACTTACATTATGTCTACATGCTTTGGAAACATACTGTATTGTCATTGTTGTATTTGCATTTGTAATTAGTTCTAATGTAAATGATTATGTTTTATTTGTTTGGAGAGACTTTTGGACACTATGATAAATTATATTAGTAATGCTATATCTTTTGATTGCTTTGTCATTTCTCCAATCAAATTTGACTTGTTACTGGTGACATGATTGGAAACAAAACAAAAGCAGATTTTACAAGTTACCTTATTTACACTGAGATATATAATGTCAAATTTCTGCTCTTTTTGTGGTTTTTCACCAGTTTCTTAGGCTGAAAGAGTATAATAATTTATCATAATCTATATCATTACAATTTTTTTTGAAATTCTTTAAAATTATATCAAACAAATAACCCTCTCTGTTTTTTGTTTTTTAGTTATAAGCCTTTAATTTTGGCATGCTACTGAAACAGTAAATCTTTGAAAACACCTTCAGAGCTTAAAGGGTTAAAGTCTGTTTGTAAAATGTTCTTGTAAGAAGTTTTCAATTTGTTTCTCTCATGAAACCTTTGAAAGTGAGAGCCCTTTGGACTAGGTTTATAAAATGAAGCCTCTTACAATGGCTTTCAATCTAGAACCATCAATTGAGCAATTCATTAGAAACAATTTAACCTGATCAGAGAAAATGTTTGAATGCTTGTGATTACTTGCTGCCCTTTTTTTTATTTGGCTTTTGATTGTTTTCTTTACTTTTGAAAATACATGTACTGAATAATATTTGCCTTTCACAGGTGCAAACCCGGAGTGCTGATGAACCAATGACCACCTTTGTGTTGTGCAATGAATGTGGTAATCGCTGGAAGGTCAGAAAAACATGTTTTGGCTTCTTATGTATTCATAATTATATTATTTTTATATGCAATTAGTTCATATATAATAATGCAAGTAACACATGTGTCTTTCAATATTTTCTTTCTAGTTTTGCTAACTTGTGATAAGAGCTCCAACAACAGTGACCACACTCAACATTGTCCTATTTTTTTATTTTATTATTTTTTATTTGGAAGAGAGAGTAATGTGTGATTTTGCAAGCAAATGGCCCTGAATTTATATGTAATTAATTCCTTAACTTTTATTGAGGTGCACCACATAATAAATGGGGTGTGCTATGTATTCATAATTAAAATGAAGGTTTATTACCTGGGAAATGTAAATTTGTTAAAATTCTACACTTTTATACTGTTTTATGGAATTTCTGAGTACTCTTCAAAAGAAAATCAAAACCTTTTTTTCTTTTTTTTTTTTCAATATAATTCACTTAAACTGAATGTTCAGTTTATTGCACAGAAATGAAAGGGATATATCACCCAAAATGAAAAATGTCTCATTATTTACCCTTGTGCCATCCCACATATGTATGACTTTTTTCCTCTGCTGAAAACAAACAAAGATTTTTAGAATATCTCAGACATCAAAGTGTATGGTGATCAGAATTTGGAGCTCCAAAAAGCACATAAAGGCAGCATAAAAGTAATCCATACAACTCCAGTGGTTTAATCAATGTCTTCTGAAGCGATCCAGTTGTTTTTGGGTAAGAACAAACCAAAATATAACTCCTTTTTCACTGTATTCTTGCATTGCAGTCTCTAGGCACAATCATGATTTCAAGGTTGATTACACTTCCCAGTGCTTGACACATGCACAGGGTGCTAGATGGCACTAGGAAGTGTAATTGAGCTTAAAATCATGATCACCAAGGAAACTGTTGTCAAGATGTACAGTGAAAAAGGAGTTACATTTTGGTCGGTTCTCACCCAAAGCTATCTAGATTGCTTTAGCCACTGGAGTCCAATGGATTATGTTTATGCTGACTTTATCTGCTTTTTGTAGCTACAAATGTTTTATGGACCTACAGAGCTGAGATATTATTCTAAAAATCTGCTGAAGAAAAATAGTCATACACATCTTGGATGACATGAGATAATTTAAATTTTTTGGGTGAACTATACCTTTAACAATCTACATGGGCTCAGGTCAGTTAAGAAAGAAAGGATGCAATGTACATTTAAAATAAAGGACTATATGAAGTAAATCCTAATCTCTCTCTGACAGATGTAGCATCTTAGTAGTAAAATTCATAAATACTTTCTTAAAAAGTATCTAAACAAAACATTTTTAATTATGATGATATATTTTAGAGAAAAACTTTAAAAACATTGTACAGTTCAATCAAAAAATATATTTACTGGATATATACATATATATATATATATATATATATATATATATATATATATATATATATATATATATATATATATATATATATATATATATATATATATAAAACCTGGTGCATTCAGTAACCCATTGAAATAACTAAAAACTGTATTTTTAAAACTGCCTTAAAAACATTGTACAATTCAAACAATAAATGTGATGATTGGATATATACAAACTTGTCTGCTTTTCTTTAAAATTGGAAATGAAGAAAAGGGGTGTGTGAGTGTGTATTCTCCACAAAAAGCATCCATTTAGATGTGGCCACTGAAAGTGAATTGAAGAGACAGTTTGAGCGAGTTTACATGCACGTTTTTACACCGATTATGCTTAATAAGCCAACAATGCGTGCGAACCATGCAAACCACGTTCCTTTATCGATGTAAAGGCCATAAACTGTTTATGAATAACCCTATTGACACCAGTAGATTTTTGCCCATTTCGCCCATTATGCCGATTTTGCATGCCATGTAATCACCTTACCAAGTGTTCATCTGGCTCATCCAATGTGTGCACATGTTCCCTCTTCACGGTTTGACATCAAAAGTAGAGAATAACATGATTATTTTAAATGTCATGTAAATGCCAGATTTTTTTAAATTAGCTGATTTTATAAAGTAATCAGCATATTGTTGTGCATGAAAATGGGCTCAGTTGAGAAGCACTTCATGCCCAGGACCGTTCATGCACAATCATTGTTGTACAAAGCACATTAAATACGCTTGGCTTGTTCAGTCAGGTCTGAACTGCGGTAGTTAGTTTTACGTTTAACATTCATTGCATATTCTGTTTCACATTATACTTCAAGACCGCTTGACTTAAATATGTCAAACTAACTGCAAATTACTCAGAATATTATTCACTATTGCGCAAGGCTTATTTTTGGGAGTTTCTCTTTGGTAGTTTTTATATAAAATATTTAATCTCTGTTTTTATATAGAATAATAATCAGAGATGTCTGGGCTCCCAAGGGTGACCCCTAGTGTCAACTCAAGCCTACAGCGCTGCTGGACACGCCGCTTCCGCCTTGGGCTTATAGAAATACACAAGGGTAGTCCTGACCCGGGACTAATGCAGGAGCTGTGTTCAGTGACCCACTTCGCCCTCCGTGTGACGACATGCTCTCGGCACGGCATGCTCTCGAGCAGGCGATGTCCACCCTGGTGGTCCAGGAACGCCACCTTTGGCTCAACCTGGTCGAGTCGTGAGAGGCCGACAAGGTTCGTTTCCTTGACGCCCCCATTTCCCAGGTTGGGCTGTTTGGCGACACATTTGGAGACAGCTGAGCTAAAGGCGCTCTCTCTAAAGACCGCCCTCCTGATGGCGCTCACCTCCATCAAGAGGGTAGGGGACCTGCAGGCATTCTCTTGTCAGCGAACTGTGCCTGGATTTCGGTCCGGCTTACTCTTACGTCATCCTGAGACCCCGACCGGGCTACGTGCCCAAGGTTCCCACGACCCCTTTCAGGGATCAGATGGTGAACCTGCAAGCGCTGCCCCTGGAGGAGGCAGACCCAGCCTTGGCGTTGCTGTGTCCGGTGCGTGCTATTCGCATCTACTTGGATCAAAGATCAGAGATGTCTGGGTTCCCAAGGGTCACTCCTAGTGTCAATGATGAATGGTGGAATTCATAGATTTTAACTATATATGTATGTAGTACTATTTTATTCCATGTATTTACTTTGACCACTCTTGTCTTTTCTTATTTTATTTATTTATTTATTTATTTTTGCAAGACTCTGTGTGAAAGCTGTGAACACTGGTTTCATGATTCCTATATGAGTTGGCCTGGCCCTGATAAACAATCACCATGTTGTTGTGTGTTGTGTATGGAAATAGGAAATGAACCCTAGAACAGGAACAGGCACGAATCTCATCACATGTTAATAAAACACACCTCTACTGAGCATCCTAGAAATATGTATGACTCTGTTGTCTTTTTGTAAATAAAACAAAGTTTATATTGTATATTCAGAAGTTATTTATTTTATGATTAACATTTTTTCCTATTTCTGCTTGTACAAAAAATACATGTCTTTTCCACACACTCATTATTGTCTCATACCTTCTGTAAATCATTAAAAAGTGTTTAAAAACTTCATTTTTAATTACTAGTAACTATTTAGCCACACATATCCCAAACATACTATGCAAATACAATGTTGAATATAAATGCAACTTCACTCTCATTCTTAAAAGGTGAGGACTTTTACACACAGTGTACCTACTGACACCTAGTTGTAGAAAGCTGAAACATCAGCACTGCTAAATTAACAATTAATGGCATAGACATTACAGAACTTCTGAGCAGCATGATGAAATAAATAAATTAAATTAAAAGGGTGTCATGTTTTTTATATACACATACTTCAGTAGCACGCAAAGGCAGACATCAGTCTGACCTCGGATCATTCTAAAAATCTGCCTAAAAACGTGAGCTGATTTATTTGCAGTCATTCCGTACTTGTTGCTTCACTCAGTCCATAATGAAGTAGGCCTATACAACTGCAAATAAAAAGTAAATAATATTGTTCTATTCTATTCCAAATTCTGTTTGATATTGGTTTATCAACTGTATACTTAATGTTTATGAACATTAATTTTGGCGCTCTCTCTCTCTCTCTCTCTCTCTCTCTCTCTCTCTCTCTCTCTCTCTCTCTCTCTCTCCACCCCTGGCAGGGAGACAAATTTATCTTTTACTTAAAATCTTTACTATATTTAATTGTCATGCCATGCTCTAGTTCCCCTATTCTTTCCATGTTCCAATAAAAAAAGAAGAAAAAAGTCTACTGTGTTTTCTTTTTGAAATAATAATAATAATAATAATGCAGTGGCTATTTGCACTAAATGAATAGAGATAGATGCTATTTTCTATTAAGTGTAAATAGCAACAAAAAGCATCTTTTTGCACATATAGAGTTAGATGCTATTTGCACTTTATTAAATACTAAAAAAAACTGTATAGGGGCATCACTGCAGTGTGTTTGTTGTGTTTATTTAGAGTCCCACAGAAACTGTACACCAACCCCTACCCAAAACTTACCTTACAAAAATTAACCATGGTTTTACATAACCATCACCATGGTAATTTGAAGTAAAATCATAATAACCACAAAATTAAACATTAACACCATATTACTGTAGTAACACAGTGGTTAATTGCTTGACAACTATGGATAAAATGGTTACTACCATATTAATATAGTAAAACCATGATTAATTTTACCCAGATCATACCTTCCTCTCAATTCCTCGACCTTCACCATGACCAAATCACTGCAAGGCAATCAGGGTTGGGAGGGTTACTTTTAAAATGTATTCCACTACAGATTACAGAATACATGCTTTAAAATTTAATTTGGAACACATTCTGTTAGATTACTCAAGGTTAGTAACGTATTAGAAATACTTTGGATTACTTCTTCAGCACTGGTAGATTTTTTCACTTGTTTTGACTATAAAAACTATGCTAGTACAGAAAGACAAAATACACACGTTAGAAATTCATTCTCATTTTGGGCAGTGATGTTTCTAAAATAAGATAAATTCAATTGATCTTGTTTTAAGGATTTTTATATATATATTTTATTTTTATAGATTTTTGCCCTAATATAAAAGGTCTTACTATAAAAAAAGAAATTATGATCCAACTTGAATTTTCTTGATAAAAAAAATACAGCAGAATATATGCTATTTCTATTATAGCTAATAGAAATAGCATTTTATCAGTTCAAATGCACTTTGGATCACAGGACTAAATATTATATTAAATAAATGACAATAAAATGCAAAGTAATCTCTTCAGTAATCAAAATACTTTTTGAATGTAACTGTATTCTAATTACCAATTATTTAAAATGTAACTGTAGTGGAATACTGTTACTTATATTTTGTATTTTAAATACGTAATCCCGTTACACGTATTCCGTTATTCCCCAACCCTGGAGGCAATCAACCTTTAAATAGATTTTTTATTTATTATTATAAGTAGTATTAAAGGAAATATATAGAGTAGAGACAGGAAACAGGATGCGGAAAATTGGGAAATCCAAGCTGGGACTTTTGCTTCATAAAACATTGATTTAAGACTTTTTTTTTATAATTCTTTGATTTCTCCAAATAATAATTGTAAAGCTGGAAAGACATCTTTCTCTTTACAAAAAATATGTTGTATTGAAGATTTGAGATGTATGTCTATCTGGATTTGATGGATAAGGGATGCAGACATGCAAAATATGCGGTATAAGGCTGTTAGTTCATTATGATAATGTATTCCCCTGTGTTAGTTTTGGATCTGTTTTAATAAAAAGTTTACATAAAAAACAACTGCTTCATAAAAACAAATCTTCACCATCTTTACACACACTACGAAAATAAGGCAACACTTGGCTCGCAGTTTGTCTTTATTTCTGTGTTTCCACCAGACAATTTGAGTATTAATGGCCTGCCGTGTGACAGCTGCTATTTCCACTTATGCAGTTACTCCGTAATATAAATAATAATAATTATTATATAAGTGCAGAATATTTTACACTAACAGTGGTTGCCTAATTGCCTAATCTTAAACAAAATAAAATGTACAAATCTTACAAAATGCAAGTTTTATTAATTACATTTTCTTCAAGACTATTCAATTCAATTAGATGGATACATCTTAAAAATAGGCTAAAATATTTTTTTGAGTGTAAAATCATTTTCACCTTTCACACCACTAGCTACGGCCCTGCTTACTAGTCACTATTGGAATACACTAGTATCTAATGAATAAGTACCAGTTTATAATGAATAAGTACCAGTTTATAATGAATAAGTACTAGTATCTAATGAATAAGTACCAGTTTATAATGAATAAGTACCAGTTTATAATGAATAAGTACTAGTTTATAATGAATAAGTACTAGTTTATAATGAATAAGTACCAGTTTATAATGAATAAGTACTAGTTTATAATGAATAAGTACCAGTTTATAATGAATAAGTACTAGTATCTAATGAATAAGTATATATTGAATAAGTACTAGTATCTAATGAATAAGTACTAGTATATATTGAATAAGTACTAGTGCCTAATGAATAAGTATTAGTATATATTGAATAAGTACTAGTGCCTAATGAATAAGTACTAGTATATATTGAATAAGTACTAGTATCTAATGAATAAGTACTAGTATATATTGAATAAGTACTAGTGCCTAATGAATAAGTACTAGCACTTGTTGAATAAGATTGTAAATGAGATAGCTGGTGAGGTACGGGGCGCCCACTTGTCTGTGTGCCCACCTGCCACTTGTCCGCTAAAATGTAGACACAAATCCAATCAACATTAATTACACAGTCTTTAAATGTTAATTTTGAAACATATTGCTATCAAGTTCCTACATAAGGACTTATTTAGGAACAACAGTTGTCCAATTCGTCCAGCATTTAAACTTGCAACCCTGTGGCAGTCCATATGTAGCAAATTATGTAAAAAAAAACGAATAAAACAAACAAACAATGGTTTTAAATTTCACATTTGAGATACTATTGTGTATATATTATGTTGAAAAAAAGTCTCTTCAAGTAATATTAACCACAGATTTTATTTTACTAAAAAAAAAAAAAAACCCTTATCCTAACAGAGCACAACAGTGCCCACTTTTTCAGCCAACTTGGTTCCGGAAGTATTTTTCCCATTAATTTCTTCCATAGGGATTTCATAAAATCCTTAATAAAAGACCCCCTATAACCCATGAACTAAACCAACCAACACCAATGTGAATCACACTGTAACAAGTCTCGTTGTCGGGGCAGGAAGGAGGACACGGGAACGGGGTTCCACTCTCAAAGTAAGCTTTTAATGAAACAAACACAAACTTCTTCTTATAACAAACTTAAACTTTTTCCCAAAGTTATCGTGGGTTGCCAACACTAGACTGGCGCTCTCCTCTCGTCTCTGGAGGTACTGGTGCTCTCCTTATGTCGCTCTTCCCATACTCACTGAAATTAGAGACAGGTGTTAGACATAATTTAGCTCAGGTGCAAGCGCCCTTACCGCTTTCTCCCTTCGGACGGGCACTTGACCACGCCCCCGCTGCCACATACCCCCACCACCCGACTCAGGCCGGGGCGTCATCCGGCCTGCCTACCACTCCCCCCCCATTTCTGGAGAGGAAGTCGGCGACAGCCATCTGCACCCCCGGTCTGTGGACCACCTCGAACTTAAAAGGCTGGAGAGCCAGATACCAACGGGTGATCCGGGCGTTAGTATCCTTCATGCGGTGGAGCCACTGCAGTGGGGTGTGATCCGAGCAGAGAGTGAAGGCCCGCCCCAGCAGGTAGTAGCGGAGTGTGAGGACTGCCCACTTGATGGCCAGACACTCCTTCTCTACAGTGCTGTACTTTGTTTCCCTTAAGGAGAGCTTCCGACTGATGTACAGCACCGGGCGCTCCTCCCCCTCCACCACCTGCGAGAGTACGGCCCCCAGCCCTCTGTCTGAAGCGTCCGTCTGTAATAGGAAAGGAAGAGAGAAGTTAGGTGAATACAAGAGCAGCCCTCCACAGAGTGCGGCTTTAATTCGTGTAAACGCCTGTTGGCACTGCTCCGACCATTGGACCGGATCTGGAGCCCCCTTTTTAGTGAGGTCAGTCAGCGGGCTGGTGACATCCGAATAATTAGGCACAAATCTTCTATAATAGCCAGCCAGCCCCAGGAACTGCCTCACCCCCTTTTTGGTCTTAGGTCTAGGGCAAGTCGCAATCGCCGCGGTCTTATCAATTTGGGGACGCACCTGGCCATGACCCAAGTGGAACCCCAGATACCGTACCTCCACACGCCCAATCGCGCACTTCTTGGGGTTTGCTGTGAGTCCCGCCCGCCGCAGCGACTTCAAGACCGCCCTCAAATGTTGTATATGCCGCTGCCAATCATTACTATAGATTATGATGTCATCTAAGTAGGCAGCGGCGTAAGCGGAGTGCGGGCGGAGGATACGGTCCATCAGGCGCTGGAACGTGGCTGGGGCTCCGAACAAACTGAACGGAAGTGTCACAAATTGGTGTAATCCGAACGGCGTAGTGAAGGCTGTTTTTTCACGGGAAATTGGTGTCAAGGGGATCTGCCAATAACCCTTTGTTAAGTCCAGGGTCGAATAAAAGCGAGCCGTACCTAACTGATCGAGCAGTTCATCAACCCGGGGCATTGGGTACGCGTCAAATTTAGACACCGCATTGACTTTTCGGTAGTCGACACAGAACCGCACCGACCCGTCACTCTTGGGGACAAGAACGACCGGGCTGGACCAGTCGCTGTGGGACTCTTCTATTACCCCCATATCGAGCATCGCATTCAATTCGTCCCGAACAACTTTTTTCTTATGCTCGGGGAGGCAATAAGGGCGGCTACGAACCACCACCCCCGGCTCGGTCTCGATGTGGTGCTCGATGAGGTTCGTTAGAGGAGAAAACACATCCGCAAACTCTCTTTGCAACCTGGCAACCTCTGATCGTTGGCACGGGGAGAGGTGCTCTCCACAAGTGACCGGGGCATTGTGATCAGGCTTTGGATTAACCTCCGGTCCGAGCTCCGCCCTCTCTGGAATTACCGTAGCCAGCGACACAGGGACCGCCTCCCTCCATAATTTAAGGAGATTGAGGTGGTATATTTGACGTGCATCCCCCCTATCGGTTCGCTTAACCTCATAATCGAGATCCCCCACTCGTCGTGTGACCTCGAAGGGCCCTTGCCACTTTGTGAGTAATTTGGAGCTCGATGTGGGAAGCAATACAAGAACTTTATCTCCCGGTGCAAATTCCCTTAGCTGCGTTCCCCTGTCGTACAGTCGGCGTTGGCGTTCTTGAGCCCTGAGCAAATTCTCCTGTGTTAATTTCCCCAAAGTGTGGAGTTTTGCTCTGAGATCAAGGACGTACTGAATTTCATTCTTACTATTCGAAGGTCCCTCCTCCCAGTCTTCACGTATAAGATCCAAGACACTGCGTGGGCGTCGACCATACAGTAGCTCAAACGGAGAGAAGCCGGTTGAGGCTTGCGGGACCTCTCGCACTGCAAACAACAGGGGATCGAGCCATCTGTCCCAATTTTTAGCATCCTCGTGTACGAACTTACGAATCATGTTCTTGAGGGTTTTGTTAAAACGTTCCACTAGGCCATCTGTCTGTGGATGATACACGCTAGTGCGAATCGATTTAATGCCCAACAGATCGTAAAGTTTGCGAAGTGTGCGTGACATAAATGTTGTGCCTTGATCGGTGAGGATTTCTTTTGGAACCCCCACCCGGGAGATTATTTTGAAGAGTGCCCCAGCAACACTACGTGCTGAGATGTTGCTTAGAGGCACTGCTTCCGGATATCGTGTTGCGTAATCCACTAGGACTAACACAAAGCGATGTCCTCGTGCTGTCCGCTCTAATGGCCCGACGAGGTCCATTCCAATTCTTTCAAAGGGAACCTCGATTAGCGGAAGAGGGCGCAATGGCGCTTTTGGGGTGGCCGGTGGGTTTACCAGCTGGCACTCGCGGCACGCCGCACACCACCTGCGGATGTCACCGCTAATACCCGGCCAATAAAAACGGGCTATTAGACGGAGAAGTGTTTTTCTTTCTCCTAGGTGACCTGCCATGGGATTATAATGAGCTGCTTGGAATAACATTTCCCGGCGGCTCCGTGGAATCAATAACTGAGTAATATTTTCCTTTGACTGAGTGTCCTGCGTCACTCTATATAACCGGTCATTTATAATTGCAAAATAGGGATAAGCGAGAGCGATGTCCGGCTGAAGACGCTGACCGTCAATCGTCTTCACCTGGTCGAAGGCGTGCTTAAGGGATTCATCCCGTGACTGTTCCAAAGGAAAATCCGCGTCAGGGAATTCCCTGCGGAGAGGAGGGGCGGAAGGCCCGCCCCTTCCCTCGTCATCCCGATCCGTAATGGTCGAGGATGGCCCCGGCTCCGCCTCCCCTGCCAAAGCATCGCACATCGCACATCTCCCTATTTTAGTGCAGGACCCATCCTTACAAATACTCCCTAATAATTCCCTAAATGCAGGCCAATCGGTTCCCAAAATCAGAGGATGGGTGAGGCGGGAACTAACCACTGCCTCCACTCTATGTTTTTTCCCTCGTAATATAATTAGCACAGTCACCATCGGATAGTTGTGAATATCCCCATGCACACACCTCACCCTTACCCGCTTAGCCATGCTCAAAGCCCCGGGTTGAACCAAGCGTTGATGGATGGTGGTCTGATTACAACCGGTATCCAGCAAAGCTTGGTGTGTACCCCCCTGGATTCTTACCGGAATCCGGTATGCTTCAGCCCGATCGGGGGCGACATGCGGGGGATCGGAAACCCGAACCACCGTCCCCACCTCCATCATCGGACACTGATCATGGAAGTGGCTCGGGTCGCCGCATCTCCAGCAGGCCTGCCCAGGCGCGACACCCATACCTGCTTCGGCGGACGCTCCCACCTGAGGGGGAGAGCGGCTGTAGGTTGTGGGGAAGGGGCGGGATGAGACTGATGATTGGGACGTTGGTCTCAGCCAGGCTCCTCGCTGCGGGGGGCAGAAACTGGACCTGGAGAGAGGACAGAGGGAGAGGGTTGAGGGGGATGGGGAAGAGCGGAAGAATACACAGGGGGAGGGGGAAGAGAGAGAGAGAGAGAGAGAGCTCATCCGCCCTTGGGATCGCTGCCATGTGGTCCTCCGCTAACTGGACGGCTTCCTCCAGCGACGCCGTTTTCCCTGGCAACCGATGAATGAACTGCTCCAGCACCACCTGATCGACAAGTCCCTCGACGTCGCGGTCCCCCACTAGCAGCCACCTTCGACAGGCATCACGGAGCCGCTGGGCAAAGGCAAACGGGCGGTCGGACTTCTCCAGCTTCATAGCCCGGAACTGTTGATGGCTTTCCTCGGGGCTCCGACCAACCCGTTGCAGGATGGCTTTTCTGAGGTCCCCATAAACCAGGAGGCTTGATGCCGGCAATTGTTGAGCCGCAAGTTGGGCTTCCCCGGACAGAAGAGGAATCAGGCGAGCTGCCCACTGACTCTGCGGCCAGCCCCAAATCTCAGCGGTCCGTTCGAAGAGATCGAGGAACGCTTCTGCATCATCACTCGCCCCCATCTTCTGTAATGTGATCGGGGGCGGCATGGCGTGGGTGTCCGGGGTCGCGGCTGTGGCTGGTGCGGCCTCCGGGCTGAGTAGGCTCCGGATGGCGAGTCGATCCTCCGCTTGAGCCCGCATGATTTCAAAAAACCGCCAATCTTGGTCCTGCCTGAGCTCAAGCAGAGACTGCTGGTGGCTCTGATGTAAAGTAGCGAGGGACTGGAGAACTTCGGCCAGCTGGGAGGACTCAACGGGGTGACGCTTCTGCATGGACGAATATATATTTTCTATTTTTTTTTTTTTATGATCCCGGGTTTCGGCACTAGTGTAACAAGTCTCGTTGTCGGGGCAGGAAGGAGGACACGGGAACGGGGTTCCACTCTCAAAGTAAGCTTTTAATGAAACAAACACAAACTTCTTCTTATAACAAACTTAAACTTTTTCCCAAAGTTATCGTGGGTTGCCAACACTAGACTGCCGCTCTCCTCTCGTCTCTGGAGGTACTGGTGCTCTCCTTATGTCGCTCTCCCCATACTCACTGAAATTAGAGACAGGTGTTAGACATAATTTAGCTCAGGTGCAAGCGCCCTTACCGCTTTCTCCCTTCGGACGGGCACTTGACCACGCCCCCGCTGCCACACACACCATTAACAACTTTGATTTGAAGCAAAAAAAAAAAAAAACAAACATTCAGATTTTTGCAAATATACAAGTAGTTTGAGAGTGTAGGAAGTCTGACTCGACTGCAACATTCACAGTGGAAGTGTGCAGTCATTTCAGAGCTCGTTTTGCGCACTCTGTTGGCTGCGGTTCTCAGATTGGTGGACCTTTCTCTGCTAGATCATGGATAGTGCAGTTCTACCCCTGGAATTTCACTAATAAACATGATTTTGAAACAGTGAAGTTGACATAACACAGATAAACTCAGAGCTCATAGTTCTGTCTTTAAAGGTTTATGTGTTATCGTTAAAAAAATAAATTTGCCTATGGGATAATGGGATTTTTACTTCTGTAACCAGAGTGTTGTGTTCTATAACCCATTGAAATGCTAATTGAAAACGATATCACTCACTGGTCAAATAATAGTCACTTACTCTCATTTTATAATAGTCTCAAAATACCCAATGTTTCAAAAGTATAGCCGCAAGTCATAAACAATAAGTATGTTAACATGACTGATGTGTGATAAAATCACTTACTAACCTTTTCTTTGTAAAGTTAACCAATTTTACAACTTCTTTGCTATGATGATGTAACACCTTTAAATTATATAACCATAAAACGACTGCTAAAATGTTGATTTAAAACACAAATAACACAAGTTTTAACAGAAGAATTAATATAATGATTTTACAAAACTGTAAGCAACACATTCCTGCCTTTCAACCCTCCAAAAAATAGGTTTGAGTCACTTCCATTGTTAGTGCCTCACAGAAAAGGAAGGATGTGTCAATTATTTTTGTGGTAATCAACATTATGCCAAAAATGCTGTCGATTGAGCTTAATTTATATTGAACCCAAAAGTTTGATTGAAGTAGAGCCATTTTTACTCAGTAATACTTGTGGGAAATATGCTCTATATTGGTGCAGTATGTCAAAATTTGCCATGTGCCTCTGTGCCTCTTTATTCAGGGGCATTTCCTAGTGACGCAATTCTAGCAGAGCTAATGATGGCCCTGTCACTATATCTTAGGTTTAATAAGTACCCTGGACTCTGCTACTCTCAATGCACTATGTTTGAAATGAGATGAGTAACTATGTGTGAAATGATCCCTTTTAGCACTGAATCTTCACTCAAGTTTCATTACTCAGTTTATCAGGGTGCCCACTCATTACAAGAGAATAGAATTAAAGGCTGATAATGGATGTTGTGGTCCTGACAGCATTTCCTGTGGTATAAAGGAAATGCCGTTGAGAAAACAGCATGAAGCAGTGGATAACTATGCCAGCCTCATGCACAAGTTATTTCTCTCAGACTTGAGCAGATAATTGGATGCCCTGCAGGTAAGACAGCTCCTCAGTCATTTGATGTTATGAGTTTGAGGGAAAAAATATTATTGCTTCGGAATACATAGAAAGCCATGGGCTATAGGCAACAGGACGTAAAAACCCAAATTAATATAAAAAGAGATCAAGGTGTAAGATCAAAATAAGATCAAATTGATCAAGAAGACAGCTCAAGGCAATTCCTTCTCTTGTCTGTACATGTTTCTTCCCTGGTTGACAACTGAACTTTCATAGACAGCTTTTAAAAGAGCTGAGGAGCGGTGGGATCAGTTATGTTAATTTGACACTATTTAAAAAAAGTAAAAAGAAACAGACCTTATCCACTTGACTGTATTTATATATATTATAGCCACAACATTAAACCTGCCTAATATTGTGTAGATCCTGCTTGTGCCACCAAAACTGCTCCAACCCGCATCCCAGAATAGCATTCGGAGATGCTATTCTTCGCACCACAATTGTAAAATTTAGTTATCTGCGTTACCATAGACTTTTTCAGTTTGACCTAGTCTGGCCATTCTCTGTTGACCTCTCTCATCAACATGTTTTTGGCACCATTCTGTGTAAATTCTAGATACTATTGTGTGTGAAAATCTCAGGAGATCAGCAGTTACAGAAATTCTCAAACCAGCCCGTCTGGCCCAACAATCATCCATGCAATTATCTAATCAGCCAGTTGTGTGGCAGCAGTGCAGTGTATAAAATCATGCAAATACAGGTCAGGAGCTTCAGTTAATGTTCACATCAGAATGGGGAGAAAATAAGATCTCAGTGATTTCGACCGTGGCATTATTGTTGGTGCCAAATGGGATTATATTTTTATTAAGGAGTGACTATTTGATCAACACCTTTGATTGTTGGCAATGCACTAATCAAACAGAAAAACGAGAAACCAAAAATTTGCCACCAATCAGAGCTGTAGAACTCAAGCCTCCTAGCTTTGGATAAAGTGAATCAGCTGTTCCCATGACAACTATATTTTACTGAGGGAATCCATTAGGACCTCCTGGAAAAATGTTTCAAAGGTATCAAAAGGTTGAGACTCATTCTCTCAAACATCTAATATGTTCCATTAGACTTTAACCATCATGACTTTAGGCAGGTAGAAGACTGCTCTTAGTGCCCACTTGTCTTTAGAAAATATTAAATCCTGGGTTAGCTGACTCTTGTGCCATGCAAAAGGATCCCAAGATGCATCTGAGTTCATATATGAAAACATTTGGGCTAATTAAAATCTGATAGGGTGTTACTTTTATTTATTTATTTTTTATAAATCATCTGTATATCCTGTCAGAGTTTGACAATGAGTGCATCAACAGTAAAACAAAATAAAAAATAAAATAAAAATCACAATCTGACTCAATCTCCCAAAGGCAATTTGAAGTGTAAAAAATAAACAAACAAAAAAAAAAAAACTGGGCTGCATTTTCTGTTTTTATGCTTACATTTATGCATTTGGCAGACGCTTTTATCCAAAGCAACTTACAGAGTCCTTGTTACAGGGACAATCCCCCAGAGCAACCTGGAGTTAAGTGCCTTGCTCAAGGACATAATGGTGGTGGCTGTGGGGTTCGAACTGACAACCTTCTGCTTAACAGTTTAGTGCTTTAGCCCACTCTGCCACCACCACTAAAAAATTAGTAGTGCTACATTAACACTTTAGTTACTACTATTAACTAATATGGAAACATGACTAACTAATCAGTAAGTAATGGTGAACTGATGACTGAGATAGTTCACTGTTAGGTAATCAATAATAACTGAATTTGATTTGCCTCATTGAGAAGTATTAACTAGTAATGGCTAATTTGATATAACTACTAATTAATAATTAATCAATAGTGCTGGGTTCGAGTCCATCTTATTTGAGTCTAAGTCAAGTCTGAGACTTTAAATAATCAAGTCCAAGTTGAGTCCAAGTCCAAAAGGGGCCGCGTCAGACTCAAGACCGAGTCCATTACAGGCCGAGTCTGAGTCGAGTCAGAGTTCGAATCAATCTGTTCATGAATCTGAATTCAAATTGTAATCGTCAACATCAATATTTCAAGTTTATTTTAAATTTCACAACTAAGAAAAACATTTAGTCAATATCCAAATTGTTCATCAAAACATCACAAACACCTCTGTTTCCTTTCATATACACTGGCAGCCAAAAGTTTGGAATAATGTACAGATTTAGCTGTTTTGGAAGGAAATTGGTACTTTAATTCACAACAGTGGCATTCAACTGATCACAAAGTACAGTCAGGACATTACTGATGTAAAAAATAGCACCATTACTTTTTGAAAAAGTAATATTTGATCAAATCTAGACAGGTCCAATTTCCAGCAGCCATCACTCCAACACCTTATCCTTGAGTAATCACACTAAATTGCTAATATGGTGCTAGAAAATCACCTTTCTAGTGATTTTTCCACATTATATCAAATACAGTTTAAAGCTATTTGGCTTGTTAAATGAAGCTTAACATTGTCTTTGTGTTTGTTTTTGAGTTGCCACAGTATGCAATAGACAGGCATGTCTTAAGGTCAATATTAGGTAAACAAAAGGCAAAAAAGAAACAGATTTCATACAAAGGTGTACTACAGTCTTCAAAGACAAAGGACAACTGGCTCTAACAAGGACAGAAAGAGATGTGGAAGGCCAGATGTACAACTAAACAAGAGGATAAGTACATCAGAGTCTCTAGTTTGAGAAATAGACACCTCACATATCCTCAGCTGACAGCTTCATTGAATTCTACCCACACAACACCAGTTTCATATACAACAGTAAAGAGAAGACTCAGGGGTGCAAACTTTATGGGAAGAATTGCAAAGAAAAAGACACTTTTGAAACAGAAAAACAAAAAAAGTTAGAGTGGGGAAAGAAACAGACATTGGACAACAGATAACTGGAAAAGAATGTTATGGATCTTAACCCCACTGAACATTTGTGAGATCAGCTAGACTGTAAGGTGTGTGAGAAGTGCCAGACAAGACAGCCACACCTATGGGAAGTGCTACAGGAAGCGTGTGGTGAAATGTCACCTGAGAATCTGGATAAACTGACAGCTAGAAAGCCAAGTATTTGGAAAGCTGTCATTGCTGCACGTGGAGGATTTTTTGATGAGAACTCTTTGAAGTAGTTTAAGAAATTTTTTTTTTCAAAATGTAATAATTTTTCATGTAATTAATGTCCTGACTATATGTTGTGCTCAGTTGAGTACCACTTAGGTGAATAAAAGTACCAATTTCTTTTCATAAGAGCAAAATTTGTACATTATTCCAAACTTTTGGCCACCAGTGTATATTTTATGACTAGTTTGCTGCTGAACAAATGTCAAAGTGGTTTCAGAATGAAAGTATATGCTTTAGGTGTATGAAGACAAAACTGTCTTTCAACATACTTCTTATTGCATTCTGTTGACATTTCAGTTATTTGTTGCTTTTTTCCCCCTCCACACAAACATAGAGTAAAGAAAGTGAAAGCTGCGTTTGTCATTACAACCAAGGGTAGTATGTTCATTTTAAATTTGTTAATTCAATTTAATTTAGTTTTATTTAAAATTATCCCAATCTAAAAAAATAATAGTCTATACTGAGATTTCATTCAGAATCTTTTTTCTCTATCTGCCAACTGATTTGGGAAAATACAAAATATACAAATGAGTCAACCCAGTATTAATCAGCGCTCACTGAGAAGTTACGTCTCACAATTTGACTGCAAATGCTACATACAAAAACACTGGAAAATCCTCTCAAAATATTAGGGCCCTGTCGTCACGGACATGATTTTCTAGTTAATTTGAAACCACAAAATACAGGGCAGTTCTGCGTTTTGCTCATGTACCTAAATCCCTGATGTGTCCGTGTGCATCTCGCAACAGTTGCCACAGAAGATAAAAAAGGGGGGAAAAAACAAGATATTTGCTTGAGTGGCAGCCACGTTGGTCTGCAATAAGTCTGAAATCTTTAAATACCAACCAAAATGTTTTTAATTGCGCTCTTCTTTAACCAAAAAAAATAATGGAGAGTCATAAATTTAACAAATTTTTCCTTCAAATGTGTTAGAGATGTAGGCTAAAAAAAGATGTGCATAAGTTACCTGGTGGTTTACAATAAAAATAAAATTTGTATTTATTATAATGGACCAGTTCAATCTGACAACACTGAGTGGACAACAAGAGACTACAGGAGATACATTATGCCTTAAAAGACTTAATTATCCAACATTAATACTATTGTAATGTATTTTTATTTTGATATGCTGTTTTTAGTAAACTGTTAGAGACATGATGTGGTTGACATTACTCAGTGATGCTCTTGATTTTAAGTTTTTAACCACAATGAATCTGCAATGCGAGCACCGTCTTGGTTGCACAAACGGCACATGCAATTTTACCAGGTGTCAGGTCCCTTGTCACGTGAAACGTCATGGTTACTGTCGTAACCTCTGTTCCCCGAGGGAGGGAATGAGACGTCGTGTCGAATGAAGTGACACAAGGGGTCTTCCTGGGACCCCAAACGTACCTTCGACGAAATGCATCACGGGGAGTTTGCCTGAGAAGGGAACTAAGCCCGTGGAGCCCGACCTCAGTACAGAGCATAGAGATGGCGTCAATGACCCAGTGAGTTAACCTCTGTTTAGAGACAGCGTTCCCTTTCCACCGTCTGCTGAAGCAGACAAAGAGCTGCTCAGAACATCTAGAGCTCTGCGTGCGGTCCAAATAGATACACAAAGCACGTACCGGACACAGCAATGAGAAGGCTGGGTCTGCCTCCTCCCGGGGAAGATTGCTTGCAGGTTCATGACCTGGTCCCTGAAGGGGGTCGTAGGAACCTTGGTCACGTAGCCCGGTCGCGGCCTCAGGATAACGTGAGAATGTGCCAGACCGAACTCCAGGCAGGTGTCGCTGACAGAGAATGCTTGCAGGTCCCCAACCCTCTTGATGGAGGCTAATGCGATCATGAGGGCCATCTTCAGGGAGAGGGCCTTGAGCTCAACTGAATCAAGTGGCTCGAAGGGGGGTCTCTGAAGGCCCGAGAGGACCACTGAGAGATCCTTGGAAGGGGCAACACGCTAGGCCAGGGAGGGTTCAGTCTCTCGGCGCCTTTCAGGAACCTGATAATCAAGTTGTGCTTACCTAGGGACTTGCTATCTACTGCGTCTTGGTGGGTAGTAACTCTCGAGAGTGAGACAGGATGAGCCAGTCATCGAGGTAGTGGAGTATGCAGACACCCACTTCCCTTAGCGGGGCAAGAGCTGCCTCTGCGATCTTCGTGAAGACACAAGGGGACAGAGACAGGCCGAAGGGGAGGACCTTGTACTGATACGCCTGGCCGCCGAACGCGAACCATAGGGAGGGTCGGTATCGAGGCAAGATGGAGGCGTGGGTGTACACACCCTTCAGGTCTACCGCCACGAACCAATCTAGCTGTCAAACGCAGGTAAGAATATGTTTCTGCATGAGCATTTTGAACGGGAGTCTGTGCAAAGCCCGGTTGAGAACTCGCAGGTCCAAGATTGGTCGCAACCCGCCATCTTTTTGGGTACGATGAAGTAAGGGCGGTAGAGACCCTTCTTCATCTCGGCTGGAAGGACGGGCTGTATCGCATCCTTGAGAAGCAGATTCGTGATCTCTGCCCATTAAGCGCTGTGTACGGAGGTGGAGCGAATACCGCCGAAATGAGGTGGGAGCCGGGCGAACTGAGTCACGTAGCCGAGTCGGATGTTCCTGGCCAACCCGTGTGACGGGTCACAAGTGGATCGCAACCGCTCTGTCCGCCAGGGGGACCTCCGTGTACCTGTGGGCCACCCCGCAATCCAGGGTAGTGAGAGCGGACGAGTGGAGGGGTCGGTTCCGGGCAGTAAAAGGTGCATGGCTATGAGCGGCGCCCGAGGTACCGATCAAGTAGCCCGGGGGATGGGGAGGGGGGACGGTGGTTTCCAGTCCAGCCTTGTGCTCACGGTGGCCTGGGAAAGCATAGCGGACATCTGCATGTCAGCCTCAGACTGGGCGAGCAGACCCGAAGTTGGCAGCCCAGACAAGTTATCAGCATCAGACGCCGCTGTGATGCTCTCTGATGCAGTGGCGATGTCGTCATCCAGTTTCAGGGGCTCAAGGGAGAATGCCGGCTTGCCAAAAGGCGAGCCGCACTCATCCCGAGCTCGGACGGAAGCAAGCAAGTGTGCCGGGTGGTTCGTGTGGATTTACCCGGCAAAACCGAGCCAGTCATAATCCCCAAATCGCCTTCATCGCCAGCCGGGTCGTCAATCCCGTGGGAAAAAGGAACGACGCGGGGGCGGCTGAAGTGGCCACGACCACAATGTTGCCATAGCTATGTTCTCGCACTGAGAACATGAACCATTCATAAACCGCTGCCTGCAAGTGATCACAGCCCAGGCACGCAAAGCAGCTTTTATGACCGTCAGAAGTGGAGAGAAATCAACCGCATCCAGGAACTACACAGAGGCAGAAAGACATCTTTAAAAAGACGCGTCCTCAAAAAGGACGTTCAACACCTGCTGTGTATTGCTCTTTTATGAGTGGGAACTCAAACTCTTTGAAGAAATAAACTCTTTTTAGGAGGAGAAACGGTCTTTCAGGCAATGAAAGCGCTGTCGAAGCACCCAGAAGCAGTGCTTCTTGCCAACAGAGGTGAACTCAGCTTTGCTGTTCGACTCTGAAGAAAAATTCTGACTGACACTCGCTGGCCTTCTTCCCATTTATACCCGTATGTCAGGGGCGGGCATGCAAATTCTGTCTGCCAACTTGACATTGGCCTTTTTTCAAGTTCAGAGGTACGTTTGGCATCCCAGGAAGACCCCTTGTGTCACTTCATTCGGCACAACGTCGAGTGAGTGACAGAAGGGGAACTGCCTTGTTTAGCTTCTATTACATTAGATACATACCCGTCTTTATGTTCTCGTCATACCAGTCACCTCGGTAGTTGATGTTAAACAGAAGTCTCTGTAGTAACATTCAAGCATATTGGTTGACTGATGAGTGTTTTTGATGAGTTTTTTTCATTGCATCACAAATGTAATGGAGTCGGCTAGACTTTGGAGTCCCAAAGGTAAAAATGCATCAAAGTCCGTTCGATCCAAGTCCAAATTCGTGTACACCAACTCTACTAATCAAAACATTAACATGCGTCTAAAATGTGAATGCTTATGTTTTTATTGTGAACAAGATCATGAAATACTCTCTAAATCAAGGTGCCTTACGTGCGTTTTTTGTGGAAATTAATTTATGAACATTACAGCTCTCTAAATCAAGGCTACATTGTCTGGTATAGTATCATAGTCAACTTACCTTACAGAAATATAGGGATGTATGTGCCCAACCTGTCTATTCATTGGGATATCTCTTCTGATTTATTATTATATCTATAATCATATTGATATTGCTGGAGGTCTTTTTTTTTAAAATAATTTTGGTAACCCCTAAGTAATGATTAAAGTGTTACCACCTAAATATGAAGGAATTACTTCTGATTAGGACCATTATTTTAAAATGAAGGTCATGGTAACGCATTAATAATTAATGAAAAAACGCTTGAATTTACATACATTTTTGCTAAATATTTTTTACAGTTAATGTTTTAGTCATAGATACTGTAAGTTAATCTGACAAGAAGTGTTTCATTTTATGTGAAGTGCATTTTTTTTTTTTTCAGAGTAACATTGGATCAAGTGAAAAAAGAAAAAGCATGAGTGCCTCGTCCATCAAGCTTCTAATCCAATCAGGGTTTGCAATATTCAATGCTAGTGCTGAAAGTGAAAGAAGATTGAGTGCGATTTTGCTCTGCCCTCCCATCACTCCGCCTGCACATGTTAAATTTTAACAAAAGTTATGTATGTTCTGTTTAGAATGAAATTTTTTTACGTATTTACCATGATGACTGTATAGGGTGGAAGTACACAAATAGGTGGAATCGGCCTCAAAGTTGCTCATTGTTTTTATCTGGTTTTCTGTTGATTTCTTGTGCAGATCAACACACTTGTGCTTTAAACACATAATTTTTATATTTATCTTGATTTATTAATTTTATGTTGAGATAAGACTTTTAAAACATGTAGTAACCGTGAGCACCAGACATTAAAAGCATTATCCTGTTAAAGTTTTGCGAAAAGACATAGTGTTTAGGTGCAATTATGTTCAATTATTTCAATGATTTATTATGTAATGGCATAAAAAATGTTTTTAATGTCTGTGAATGTTTTTTAACTATCTATTTTCTTAAATGGAAAAATTGTAGGATAAAAACACTTGAGAATTCATGACTAACTGACAAGTAACAGCTCAGTTACTATTAACAGTTACATATGTTATTAACATAACAGTTATTATTAATGGTTTATAATGTGTTTTCACTTCCTAATAATGGTCCAGATACCCTTTAACTCCCAAGGAAGGAAACAGTAACACTAAGATCTCATTAATTAATAATGTGTTACCATGACCCTCACTTTAAAATAATGGTCCAGATCATTAGTAATTCCTTCATATTTATGTGGTAACACTTGATTACTTATGGGTTACCAAAATTATTGAAAAAGACCTATATCTAACATGCTGAAGTTAATAATTTGTAATGAACAGAAGAGATATCCCAAGGAATAGATAGGTTGGGCACATACATCCCTGTATGTCTGTATAGGTAAGCTGACTATGATACTATACCAGACACTGTAGCCTTGATTTATAGAGCTGTTACGTTCATAAATACATTTCCACAAAGAACACCCGTGAGGCACATTTTTCTCTGAACACGCATTTCGTGATCTTGTTCACAATAAAAACATAATAATTCATATTTTAGACACATATTAATGTTTTGATAAGTAATTAATTAATAGTTGTTTTAAATGATCAATTGTTAGTTACTAGTTCTCAATGAGACAAATCAAATTCAGAAATGATTGATTACCTAACAGTGAACTACCTCAGTCATCAGTTGACTATTATTTACTGATTAATTAATCGTGTTCACATTTTAGTTAATAGAAGTAACTAAATGTTAATGTAGTCCTACTAATTTGTTCTGCATTCATTCCAGCATAATTTCCAATTAATGGTGGACCATTATTATAAAGTGTTACTCGTTTCCCAATAACGATCGATCTTTGTGGTTAAGAGCATTTTCTACGAGCAATTTTATGAGTGTTTGTTATTTTTTACATGCATTTCCCAAAACTGCACTTAACATGAACCAGCGAGGATGCACTTTAAATGCTACGGACAGTGACTCTGTTAAATACTACTTAACAGATAGAGTCGCTCTCTGTGTGCCAGTGCTGAGATGTGACTCTATAGTGCTGTTCGCATTGTAACGTCATTAAAAATCTATTCGACCGAATTAACAGCATATTTACATATTGTTTTTATAATAATTTTGTGTAGAACGATATTTTTTCTTTTACACAATCTTCTTCCATATTCATTTGTCATTTCGTGTGCATTTATAAAATTTCGTTTTCACAAATTCCTCTCGATATAAAAGCTTACAGGATTAGTGAAGAGAGTGAAGGCCCTGAGTATGATCCTGCTAATTACAAGCATTCGTTTAATATTATGTGTTATCGCGGAGTGCAAAATAAGGAGATAAGGGACATTCTCCAATAAAGCGGAGGTCTGCTCTTTACTCCCAAAAGTGATAACGGTGACAGCAATTCTGTTGTAGTGCTTTTGAGAGAGTCTTTGGGTGTCAGAGAGAAAAAGGAGACAAGGATAATAGCATCTGCCAAATTAACAAATGTAAATCTAGGATGATGAGCAAATATATACGGGAGATTTTCATGCACAGCAGCAAGTTAAAGACTTCTTCTCTTTATATTGTATATATATATATATATATATATATATATATATATATATATATATATATATATATATATATATATATATATATATATATAATATAAAGAGAAGAACTATATATAGCTAATATTGCTAATATTAGTGTAAACAGTTGTCTGCATCAATCATGCCACCACTTTGTTGTTACCAACTAGTCCAACTCGTCAACACATATCAATTTATTTGTTTACTAATTAATCTATTCATCCATTTAGACTATTTTATGTGTTTCATGCATTTAATATTATTATCATCATCATTTTCATTATTATTATTAGACTTTTCTGTTAAAATTAAAATAAAACACATATATCCTGATATTAAAGTCTCAGCATAAAATGTAGCTATTGGTATTTAAATTGTATAAAGTGTAACTTTGCGAGGTGTCGTGTTTGTCCTGGAGGTGTCTGCATAAGTCGATGTCCTTACGATGTTCTTAGCCCCGTACGACTACAGAGCACTCATAAATATACAAGCTTTTCAAGTACTACTTAAGTTACGATGCTTTTGGGAAACGAGGCCCAGATCTTTTAAATCTACTATTATTTTAGTATTCAAGTCAACTTTACTATAGCGCTTTTAGCAATTCATAGTTTTTAATAGCTGCCTTTCAGCAACTTGTCTAAATGTCCCCAGTTAACAAGCCAAAGAGACGGTGGCAAAGAAAAAACAGTCCATCCATAAGATGTTTAGGTGAAGAGGTAGAAAAGGAGTCAGGCTCATATGGCAAGATGCACATTAAAATAAAGGTACACATATAATATGTACAAATATTATGATTCAAATGCAAAATCCAGAAATAATAATAGCCACAATATGTAGAAGGGTTGGCACACACAAGAACAAGTCTGTCTTGTTCTCATGTTATTGAGGAAAAAACGCCATAAACGGACACGACAGTTGTGGACTCGGAACTAACCTATAGGATACATGATGAAGAAAACCATCTGAAACGATTTGAAACCAGCAGACTTTGACTTCTGAGACATTGGTTTGATATCCATTAATGCTGCATGATTGATTGAATTAAGATTGAAATTGCAATATGGTCTTGCACAGTTACTAAACCTTAAAAGACTACATTTTAAAATATAGTCTGCATTCAGCGCTTCAGTCAGCAGAAGTACAACATAATTTTAATCATCAAGTTATCATATTTTGTATTTTTCTCAAATCTTTTTAATCTTTTGTTCTTCCTTTTATCTTTCATTGCTGCTTTCTTTAAATTTTTGGCCTGCCATATGCACAACAGATCCAATCCATGTCCATTGGCAATTATATATATATATATATATATATATATATATATATATATATATAAAGTGATCTGATTACAAAATCAGGCAAACAGGAACATATTTGCTCACTCTATGTTCCTCATATCATCCCTAAACATTCACGACACAAAATGCATTACAGCAATGTCAACATGCATTTGCAAAGGCACTTTATAGTGACCTGTAGAAGGACACCTATGATAATGACTAAATGACAGCAGCTATTGTTTCTCAAACATGGCAAACAATACAATGAAAGATTGAAAGAGAAATCTAGGCTGATGTTTGTTAAGAGTTCCATTTCTTTCTTGAATAGGTACATAAACCAGAACCAAAACATATTATTGTCTGAAACGCATATTACCAGAGCCCATTAACATGTCACAATTGGACAATGAAACATCATATATATAGTTCAAAAAGATGTTCTAATCATTTCAAGCAAATCTCAACTGTATTGGATGTTCTATTTCATTCTATTTTATTAACAATGCTTGGGAAAAGTGGCCATAGAATTGTGTGTGCACCAACAAATTGTCATATTTGTAAGTGCAGTCTCATTTAGGTTGTTTATTGGTAACTGCTAGCTTGTTTTGGATTATGTGGCCAACAGACATTTATTATGTGCACTGTACATTTATTTTACCATTCTTAATAGAAGCCCTTTGTAAAACAGGGAAGAATGTCTGAGTATTTCTTTAACAGTACCTAACTGAGAGGTACTGTATGGTTAGATCTAGATACTAATGAGAGGTGATAGACAGATTTCACAGTCTCAAAGTGTTGATGGCTGCCAGAAGAGCTGTTCCAATTTATGGACAGAAGGCTAGACAGTCCCCACCAGCCGAGCTCATCAATCTTGTGATTTAATGCACCAGTCATCCATGATCTAAGTCACCAGCCAAAAAAAAACAAAAAACTCACAATAAAACCACAACTCTACCATCAATTATTTTTATACTGTCAGTCTTTTCCAAATAAATATAATGTAAATGAAGCGATATCAAAATAAACACTTGTTTGTAGTAAAGAGATCAGCATTATAGAAAAAGCAGAACAAAGCAGCAGCTCATAAAGCCAACAAAATCACTACGAAACAACTCCCACTGGCCCAAATTTATCAGTTTACTAATGACAAGAGCCAGAGAGACTGAGTACATATTAATGGATTTCGTGACTTGCTCTGTCCTTCCTATTAATGGTAACTAATCCAGTCCAACATCTTATCATTCTTGGGAAGTCCAGAACTTCTTTACATCAATCCAACACACTATATGAGTGTTACAAACTGTCTAACCACAGTTCAATGAAAATATTAATTTAAACAAAATATAATGAAGAATGTGTTTAAATACCACTAGAGCCATGTTTGTTATGAAAGCTATACAAAAATTGCCCTGATGACAATAAATTTTTTAATGAAATTATAAAATGGCTAGAACTTAAAGTGAGACAGCGTTATGTTTTTGTTTGTTTGTTTGTTTGTTTTGGCTAATCTCTGTGGCACACCATGGCAGACATTTATTAAAGTTTATAAATCTTGTATCTTGGCAAGGCTTCAGGACTAGGTGGAGAGATTACATCTCCACACTGGCCTGGGAATGCCTCGGGGTCCCCCAGTCAGAGCTGGTTAATGTTTCTCAGGATAGGGAAGTTTGGGCCCCCCTGCTGGAGCTGCTGCCCTCGCGACCCGACGTCGGATAAGCGGTTGAAGATGGATGGACGGATGGTATTGGTCACTCGTTTCCATGCTTTAACTCCCTATACTCGGTATGAAAAAACCCATTTATTTTCTTAATGTATGCTACTGGTCTTATTCATCTATGCATATATATATATATATATATATATATATATATATATATATATATATATATATATATATATATATATACACACAAAATTTTGACCTCTTAATCTTTAATCAAAATGCCATCGTAACCTTTAATCAAAATGTCATATCTTGCTCTTCCACTAATTTGATGAAAACTCTACTCTGCTGACATGTGCAGGGCTACGCAGCAGTGAAGTCACTAGTCAAAAGTTTTTCTAACACTTACATTTTTTTTCCAAACTTCTCAGAGTTGGATGATACACAGCTCAATTTGCAACTTACAATACTGGTATAATGCACAATTTCTGAAATCTCTCACTATAAAGAATAGTACAATTCTTTAGCAATTAATAATATAATTATTTTGCTGATTTACAGCAAAGAATAAATATAGCAGGGTAATTTATTCTGTTTAATTTATTAGCTCCTACTGTTTCAGTCCCAAGCTATTTCTATTTTTCTACAGCTTCTACAGACTCCAAGAGGACTGGACCAAGCCTAACTTAACAGTGTTCATTTAATTAGCTTCTACAATCTCTGTATGACTGTACCAAATTATTTTAACAATTCCAACAGACTCCAAAGAAAGTACCAAGCTTACAATTTACAGTGTTACATTCATAAGCTCCTACAAACCCGATGACTGGAGTAAAATGTTCTCTTCCTACCATCTCCAAAGAAAGGACCAAGCTTAAAATTAAGCACTGAAAGGGCAGAGGCCCTATTGTTCTTTTTAGGATTAAGGCCCAAGCGTTGAAAGTCAGAGGTGGGGAACTCGAGTTACATGACTTGACTTGAGTTGCAAATTTAAGGACTTGACTAAATTAAGAAAATGTCTTGACTTGACTTTGACTTGAGAACCAGCGAATGGGGACCAGTCTTGACTTGAACTGCATGACTCGACAATGACTTGAATGTTTTTTATTATTATTATTTTCAATAACTTATTATAAACAGTAATTAAATGTGTTTAAAGCCCGCAAGCACCACTGATCTGCATCTGCACAGTTAACGCTGTGCTCACTACGCGCCAAAATGATAGATGATTGTCGAGTTACCAAAATAATTTCCTTTGGATACAAAGATTTCGAATTGGACTGTTTGAATAAAAAAAGTATGAAAATATGCAATGCAAAAATATCCGATACAACCACCACAACCTCAAATTTCATCAGACATTTCAAAAACCACAAGGAAAGGTAAGTAAATCATTTAATTATCCACAAAGATTAATATGTAAGATTACTGTTCAAATGTTTGAGGTTGTAAATTAAAATTAAGTAAATTAAAATGATTCATGATTAATCTCATGTTTTGTAGCGCGACAAGTTTGAAATGAACCGACATTGACTCTAAATGTGTGTGCCTTTTCTAAACCGTCTCAATAGTCAACAATATACCATAAACATTTGTTGGCAATATAAAAACATAACTGGCAGATTTGCAATCGCAACACTTTATTTAAAACATGAAAAGTAGTATAAAATATACAGAATAACTTGTGACGTCCAAAAATCCAAGTGATCTCATAGTGATTATGACTTATGAAGACTTCAACTAAAGCTCTTGAATGCAATACTTTTATGACTATTTTATATAAATGTATCTCTGAATGGAACTGACTGTCTTCAGAAGAGTTTCGATGGCATTTACTTTTCATCTTACCTCCGTATAATGCAGGGGTTGGGAACCTTTTTTCACTTAGAAGCTATTTTAAAAATTTTGGGTTGATGCATTTTTTTCAAAAGAGCCATACCACCAGCAAATAATTTACTATTTTCAAAAACATAGTTTTTCAATAAAACAAAATTTTATATTGTCCATAGACTACTCAAAAACAAACAAATATGCAAACATTAATAGGTATCATGTTGCAATATGGAATTGAGTTTGTGCAGGTCTCCATAAAAATACTTAATTTTACAATTGTTCATGAAATATTTTACATCGCTTTTGGGTTGGGCGATATGTAAAAAACATTTTTATGATAATCGCATTTAAAATATCGCAATATCTGATTATATGGTGAACATTTTTGTTTGATTTATTTTTCTTTAAAAATTAAATTAATTTATTGAAACATGAAAAACTTAAACAAAAGACATTTCTAAATTCAAATTGCACGTTAAATGAATAGAAGTGATTAAAGAATCTTATATGCATTATCAGTATGCGGCAACAGGTGCAAATTAAGAACTAAAGACAATTATAAATGTAAAAATAATTATAATAATCATCATAATAATTAAGCGAATGTGTTTGTATTGCGTTTTGGTAATACAGTTAATGCTTAGTTAAACTTAATTTTAGGTTCAAGGTGAACATATCTTGTATTACTTTATGATTTAATAATTTTCGTCTTTGTTTCTTCAATACAAAGATACTGTACCTGTATGTATTACTGAACCTGCAGAGATGCGTTCACAATGTGTAAGAGTAAACTAAACTCACAGTACCTCACGAGATGATCGCAGCATTCTCATAAATTACATTATTCTTCCAAACAGTTTTCAGTTGAGTTAAACAGAGAAAAAGGTGTGATAACTATAGCATATATGCGAGTGTGATATTCAATGAACAAGTAAATGAAGACAAATTTGAAAAAAATTGTACTTTCATAAAAATCATTTGAGCATGGAACTACTTTCTTACAGTACGGATCAGAATCTGCTGTTCAAAATAAATGATGCGTCCAAGCCTTCATTAGTACTGAAAAAAAGTTCACTTCAGAAATAGTATCACGGCTTGTGCTGTTTCTAACAAGTTATTGCATAAACAAGGATGGGTGTGTGGGTGTGCATGTGTGTGCGTGTGTGAGTGAGTAAGTGAGAGAGAGAGAGAGAGAGCGCGTGTGCGATCACCTGTTGCCACTCCCAAGCAGAAATGCTGTCAGCCTGCTGAAGGTCAGCTTTCTCATTGGAAAAATAGTGTCCAAGCGGGGGTATTTCTCCCTATTTCATGGTAGCCGTGCAAGTCATTCACTATAGAAACAGCGATGTCCTCCGCCATTTTAAACAGGGTGTATCCAATGTGGAAACTCTGTAAGCACCTGGAGTTCTGTAATCAAACATTCTGGTGTGTCTCACCTATGATAAGCCTTAATCCTGAAAGTGTTCATTTAAAGCCTTTTAAAACAATGTCCCAGCTTAAGTAATGTAGTGTTAATATGAGCGATCATGGAGCGCTGTTCTATGTAAAGAATGACTAACGATTCAATTTACCTCACCAACTCATATTACACACAAAAATGATCTTTTGCCACCACCTGCTGGCTAACATATGTAATTTAAAAAATAAAGACAGTAACTCCTTACATATATGCACTGCTCTTACACCTTAGAAAGTGCGGAGCCCCTTTTGTTCTTCTATGGATTAGTATTAGGGCCCAAGCACTGAAAGTGTGAAGACCATATAGTTCTTCTAAGGATTATTATTAGGGCCCAAGAACTGAAAATGTGCAAATTCTTCTTCTTCTTCTTCTTCTACTTCCTCTTCTTCTTTTCAAGGTTTTAGGTACTTTTAGGGTACTTAACATGCGTGAAAACTCTTGAAAGTTTGCACACACATCAGAGTCGTCGGCTATTAGGGCTGAACAAAGTTGCAGTGGGGGCTCTGTAGCGTCACCTAGAGATGGGCATGTTCGGGGGCTCTGTAGCACATCCCATTTGAGCTACCATCACCAAACTTAGCACACATATAGATCTCATCAAGCCGCTCAACTTTCACTCTGACAGTCATAAACTCTGCCAACAGGAAGTTGGCCATTTTGGATTATTTGAAAAAGTCATGCCCTGGAATTTGAAATACTCCAAGGGATTTCATGTTTCAGGTACCAAATGTGGGCGACATCATGCCAAGACATTAATGATGCTAAATTGCGAATGGATTTTTGATATATCGAACGGTGTTGCCATGCAATAAAGTAACGTAAAAAGGGGAAAGAGGAAGTATCATAAATTCTGCGTGCATCGTGTGATTTACATGAAAATTGAGGCATATGTTTGGCCTTGCATGATGATCACATTGATGTGGCTATTGTGGGACACAGTTGTAGCATCACCAACTGACACTTTTAACATATTTATGTTTACCTGAATTGCTTCAAATATTTTTAGAATAATGACAAGACAGTGCATATTCAAAAATTCTGAAGGGATTTTTGATATCTTAAATAGTGTTGCCATGGTAATGCATAAAATATTTGTATTACTTTTCATGTATATTCACATGTTTTTGAGGTACATGGCATGCTTGAATTTTCTTGATATTTAGCACACACATCAGAGTTGTTGGCCATTAGGTCTGGGCACAAGTTAACACATGGGGAGCTCTGAAAGGCCACCTTTTGACAAAAGTGGTTCTGTTCGACACCATAAATAACATTGTCTCTCCTCCATCACCGGCTTGTCAAATCTTTTCAGTTGATGAGTGCAACAGTCTACTGTCGTTTTTCCTGAGTAAAATAAACAATGTACAAGATAACATTATTCCCACTCATTCCCTTAAAATACCTTGTATATCCAGGCCAATAATCCTGGAGAATTTTCAGAATTTTCCTATAACATTAGAAGATTTTACCAAACTGGTTAGTTCTATGAAAATTTCCACCAGCTCTCTTGATGTGTTACCAACTGCTCTGTTCAAAAATGTAATTGACATTATTGGTCCTTGTGTGCTCTCTATAATTAATAATTCACTGATATCTGGTCATGTTTACATTTATTTCAATAAAGTTGCTGTTCAACCCCTTCTTAAAAAAACAAGGTTTAAAAAAAAAAAAAAAGTGGTTGCTAATCAACTAACAGCTGTTTTGCATGCCTATAATGTATTTAACAAATTTCAATCTGGCTTCCGTCGGTGGCACTCTATTGAAACGGCTCTCCTTAGAGTTTCAAATGATTTGTTAATGCAAGGTGATGCAAGTAAATGTTCTGTACTGATTCTTTTAGATCTTAAAGCTGCTTTTGACACTGTCGATCACTGTATATTAGTGGAAATGGTAAATGGTAAATGGTCTGAACTAATATAGCGCCTTTTTAACCTTAGTGGTATTCAAAGCGCTTTACACTGCGTCTCATTCACCCATTCACACACACACATTTACACACCAATGACGGCAGAGCTGTCATGCAAGGCGCTAGCCTGCCATTGGGAGCAACTTGGGGTTCAGTGTCTTGCCCAAGGACACTTCAGCATGTGGAGTCGTGTGGGCCGGGAATCGAACCAACAAACCTGCGATTAGTGGACAACCCGCTCTACCAGCCACAGCCGGAAAGGCTTAGAAAAGGTGTTGGTATCTCTGAAACAGCCTTGAGGTGGTTCTTATCAGATTCTTTCAGTCAGAGCATCTGTGTCCTGTGGTGTTCCCCAGGGCTCTGTTTTGGCCCCATTACTATTTGCACTATATTTGTTGCCTTTAGGGCAATTAATAAGCACATTTCCAGGAGTATGTTAACACTGTTATGCAGATGATAATCAACTATATATTTATTTTAAGCCTTATGAAATAACTAAATTATCTATTATTATAAATTGCATAAACTCTATAAAAGATTGGATGTCTGAAAACTACTTGCAGTTAAATGTAGAAAAAAAAGTTCTTATCTCTGCTCCTGCTGGTGTTCTCCCAAAGGTGATGGAAACTCTTGGTCCTTTATCTCATTTTGTTAAGCCTACCCTTCGAAATGTGGGTGTTTATATGGGGCAGACTTTGAGTCTTAATCAGCATGTAAAATTTTCTTGTATGTACTTGTTTTTATCAGTTGAGAAATATTGCTAAACTAAGGCCAATTATGTCCACAGTAGAAATGGAGATTATTATACATGTGTTCATTTCCTCTCGCCTTGATTATTGCAATTCTCTTTTTACTTGTCTTAATGCTGCATCCTTGAAACGATTACAAGTGGTTCAAAATGCTGCTGCCAAACTTTTAATTAAGTCATCAAAGAGATCATATGTAACACCAATTTGAATTTCTTTACATTGGCTCCCAGTAAAATGTAGAATTCAATTTAAAATTCTTGTGATGGTGTTTAGAGCATTGCAGGGTCAAGCTCCTGCTTATATAAAAGAGTTGTTGCAATCTCATAACTCCAGCAGGAATCTGAGATCTTCGGAACAGGTCTTGTTAGCTGTTCCTCACTCTAGACTTAAGACTACAGGTGACTGTGCCTTTGAGGTTGTTGCTCCCAAATTGTGGAATGCTCTCCCTTTGGATTTAAGATCTGTGGACTCTGTGGTCATTTTTAAAAAGCAGCTAAAACCCACTTGTTTAAAATTGCTTTTATCTAATTTGTTGTTTTATGTTTTGTTTTGTTTTTTATATGCTCTTTTGGTTTTATACTGTGAATGTTAATCTCTTTGTGACATCTGTCCTAGAAAGGTGCTATAGAAATAAAAATTACTTACTATATTTTTTATTTATTATTATAAGTAGTATTAAAGAAAGTACTAAGAATGGAGACAGGAGACAGGACGGGAAAAGGGGGAAATCAAACACAAGATGTTCACTTGACAAAACTCATCCACACCATATTTGCACACTACACTACTGCATTGACACTAAGAGTTGCAGTTTGACTTTAATTTCCGTGTTTCCACCAGACTATTGGAGTGCAAATAGCCTCGCTGTGTGGCAGGTGCTATTTACATCTATTGCAAACACATACTCGATTTTTTAAAGGGATGAGATTTTCGACATTCCTGTTCCATATCCCAATTCTGGTTTTAGTATGGAAAACGTCAAAACACCAAATAGAACTGCATTTGTCAAGGCAATTTACTGCGACTTTAAGAAGATAGATAAAAAATACTCTGGGTCAAGATTTTATTTTGCAAACATTAAAAAGTAATTTTTGTCTCATTAGCATATGTTCAGTTTATTCACAACTAAAGGACAATTTGGCAGATGCTTTCAATCAGATGGTCTAATGGGTACATCTGGCTCATGGACCTGACAGCCAGACTTCAATCTGTTAGTTGCCAGCTCAGAGTCTTGTCTCTGAAAACCCCAGCAAAGTTGCGCGCACACACACACACACACACACACACACACACACACACACACACCTACCTACCTTGTTGCAGTTAAAGCATAAGTGGGTAGAAAAGAAAACCATGTCCTTTATTAATATTTGTGATTTTCTGGGAAGAGCACATGTAGTAACTGAACTGATAAGTTACTAAGTAAGTTAATGATCCAATCTCCCTCATTAAGCCATATTTGAGGAACCATCTGTATCAAAAGATGCTCGGTCAGTTAAAATGTATACAAGCCAACTAAAATGGTGATCACATGGTTCATTTTGAAATGTATTCCACTTCAGATTGCAGAATACATGCTGTAAAATGTCATTTGTAACAAATTTCGTTAGATTAATCAAGATCAGTAACATATTCTAAATACTTTAGATTACTTCTTCAGCACTGGTAGATTTTCACTTGTTTTGACTATTAAATCTCTAGTACATTAAGACAAAATACACATGTTAAAAATACATTCTCTGAAAAACCTAAATATCTTATGCATTGTTTTTTCTAAAACAAGATTAATCAAATTCATCTTGTTTTACGGATTTTTAGATATTTTTACAGGAAAGAAAATATATTATCAAGAACATGATATTTGCCCTAATATCAAAGGTCTTACTAGAAAAATAAATGATGATCCAATGTGAATTTTCTTGATAAAAAAAAAGACTGTGCCTGGTAACATGTGCATGTAAAATGGATAAAAATAGCATTGTACCTTAGCGTTTATTTCTATTTCTTCTGCTCCAAACTTACTTCAGACTTACTTCAAATCATACTACTCTGTCTGCTCGTATGAATTTAACACATTATAAGAAAGTGTTTCACCGCTGTTCAAACGCACTTTGGATCGCATCATTTATATGTATTAATGTTTTCCATCTGAAAGGACTAAATATTAAATGAAACAAATGACAAAAATAATGCAAAGTAATCTCTTCAATAATCAAAATACTTTTTGAACGTAACTGTATTCGAATTACCAATGATTTAAATTGTAACTGTAGTGGAATACAGTTACTTATATTTTGTATTTTAAATACGTATTCTCATTACAGGTATTCTGTTATTCCCCAACCCTGCATATCATACACTCAATGAACACTTTTTTAGGAACACCTGTACACCTACTTGTTAATACAATTATCTAATCAGCCAGTCGTGTGGCAGCAGTGCAATGCATAAAATCAAGCAGATACAGGTAAGGAGCTACAGTTAATGTTTACATCAACAGATCAGATCATCATCATCAATCAGAATGGGAAAAAAATGTCATCTCTTTGTTTTTGTTTGTGGCATGATTGTTGGTGCCTGACAGGCTGGTTGAGTATTTTTGTAACTGCTGATCTCCTGGCATTTTCACGCACAACAGTTTCTAGAGTTTAATCATAATGGTGCCAAAAACAAAAAACATCAAGTGAGCAGCAGTTCTGCAGATGGAAATGTGTTGATGAGAGAGGTAAACAAAGAATGGCCGGACTGGTTTGAGATGAAAGAAAGGCTATGGTAACTCAAATAACCACTCTGTACAATTGTTGTGAGCAGAATAGCATCTCAGAATGCACAACATGTCAAACCTTGAGGCGGATGGGCTACAACAGCAGAAGACTATGTTGAGAACTTTATTAGGACCATAGTGTTCCTAATAAATTGCTCAGAAACAACAGTTACTTTTAACATAGCTCAGATATAGCTCAGGTAACAACTCTGTTCAATATCAGGTTCAATCTTACATGTAGTTCTCAAGTTTTCCCTATAGTATGCATTTCAGGGTTTTGCTTTTTTTTTATGTATTAGAAGAACTCTGATACATTGGCATGCCTCTTGATATCTGGCCAGCCAAATACAAGAAAAACTAACAAATTGGCGAGCCAGCCAGTAGAGACTGATAAGAACAAACTCATCAACTTCAATAGGACACAACTCATCAACTGCAACTCATCAAGTGAACAGAAAAATCTTGGAGAATCTACAGTTGTTTCAAGTTGAAAACAGAACACAACTACGTCCATGGACACAATTTATTTGTAACACTTGGGCTCTATCACAAAGATCCTAATTTGGTGAGTGAAACTTAACAGCTCTCTTAAGGAACAAAGAACACACTTAAGTAAGCAGACCAGTAACTTTATGTAGTGGAGTCACAATATACAGTGTAGCACTGTTAGATTTAAGCTTGGTCCTTTTTCTGGAATCTTTAAGAACTGTTAAAAGAGAACAATTTAGGGTTTGTAGGAGCTTAGTCCTTTCTTTGGAGATGTTAGGCGTTGTTAAAAGAGAACAATTTGTAGGAGCTTATGAATGTAACACTGTAAATTGTAAGCTTGGTACTTTCTTTGGAGTCTGTTGGAATTGTTAAAATAATTTGGTACAGTCATACAGAGATTGTAGAAGCTAATTAATTGAACACTGTTAAGTTAGGCTTGGTCCAGTCCTCTTGGAGTCTGTATGAATTGTTAAAGAGAACAATTTGGTCAGCTCATCTAGAGACTGTAGAATCTGAAGAAAAATAGAAATAGCTTGAGACTGAAGCTTCTGCAGGAATTTGGAATTTCTGACTAGGTGCTAAACAGTAGGAGCTAATAAATTAAACAGAATGAATTACCCTGCTATATTTATTCTTTGCTGTAAATGAGCAAAATAATTATATTATTAATTGCTAAAGAATTGTACTATTCTTTATTGTGAGATTTCAGAGGTACAATTTCTGGTATAATTGTGCATAAAAAGAGGTGGTGGTGGCATATTGGCTAGAGCACAGGGCTGCTAATCAGAAGGTTGCTGGTTCGAACCCCACAGCCACCACCATTGTGCCCTTGAGCAAGGCACTTAACTCCAGGTTGCTCCGGGGGGGGGGGGATTGTCCCTGTAATAAGGGCTCTGTAAGTCGCTTTGGATAAATGCGTCTACCAAATGCATAAATGTAAATGTTATACCAGTATTGTAAGTTGCAAATTGAGCTGTTTATCATCCAACTATGAGAAGTTTGGAAATACATTTTAAGAAAAAATTGCATAGATGAAAGTTTGTGCAACTTAAAGTTAACATGCCTTCCGCTGAGAGATATGGAAAGAGTCTAAAACAAGTTATTTAGCCTTCTGAACTAGGATTCAGAAAGAATTGATAAGTGTGATTTCTCACAAGTGTGCAAAAAAGCACAATAGCCTGCATGTGGTTTATTTGTTTTCTTAACTGCTGAGTTAGAATTGAACAATAAGCATAGGCTAAACCTATTAAAATTAGAATAACATATTGAACTGTTGGAAATGAAGTGTACACTGGACAGATTTATACAGAATTTGATAAGTTTGTATTTTGTAAATGTATGTTTGACTTGACTGTGTATGTCAGTCTGATTAGTCAAATAGATAGCTGTGTATTTACCTCTGAATAGGCACCTTGAACAGCTCTAACACCCTTCAGTTTTGTTAACACACATTTTGACACAGCATCTAAGAATGAACACCAAGCGAGATGTATGGTCTGTGATTTTGGTCAAACAAATTGGACAGCATCTGCAGAAGTGTGAGATGGACATATTGCAATGTGAGATCAAGGTAAAGAAAGCAAAAGTTCGAACTCTAGCTGAGCAACTGCAAAATGAAAAGAAGGATAAAGAGAGACTTGAATAAAAATGACATGTTGCTAAATTTACTTTCAAAACAACTGGAAACGAAAGACAGTTTTGGAATAATGATTCCCTCCACAATACTTAGCAGCAATGTTAAGCAAGAGTCGCTTTAATTTTTTAAAGAGCTTAAAATAATGCGGATCAACAACACCATTTTCTCAAATCAAATCAAAATTTAGGCTTGCGGTTTTGAGGATAACAATGAAGAGGAGTATGCGAATATACCATAGAAAACAGTGAACACAAACGAAATGAAATGTCCAAAGAGCAAATTTTGTCATTAATGGAAGATAATGGCAACTTCATGATGACCATCAATGCAGGAAGGACAACCAAAAAGAAATTGGACCAAGCCCTCTACAAATGTCTCAGGCCACCCCATATTCTCACTCTGAACCACAGACTTTTAAAAGGAGATGTCAATCTTACATCTGACAGCCTTGTCCAAAACTGTGAAACACTGCCTGGCAGTACAGGATGCTAAGGTTCACATTTAGAATACATGTGAGCTGCCTCCAGAGGGTGATCTTTGTATAGTCAGTGTGTAATGATTCAACAACCTCAGACAATACCATCAGAATCCACATGGGAAGGTCTATCAACTTCTTTTTGTAACTGAATCAGCAGTGAAGGTGCATAAAATAGATAAGTAGATAGACATGAGCCATTGTGAGTTAACTAATCCCATGGCTCTGCCTTCCATGGCTCTGCCTCTCTTCGTTGAGCCTCTCCCAGCTCCACTTGCCTTCGTTGAGCCCCTCCCAGCTCTGCCCACGGAGTCTTCCACGGCTCTGGCCACGGAGTCTTCCACGGCTCCGCCCACGGAGTCTTCCACGGCTCCGCCCACAGAGACTCCTCCTCCAGTGGTTCTGCCACCTGACACAGTCCCTGTCCTGTGGCTGTCTCCCTGGCCTCCTGACCCTGTCTAGGTCCTGCTGCCACCTCCCAGACCTTCTGACCCTGTCTCGGCCCTACGACTGCCTACTGGGCCTCCTGACACTGTCTCGGTCCTGCGGCCACCTCTCAGACCTCCCGACCCTGTCTCCGCCCTGTGGCCGACAACCAGGCCTCTTGATCCAGTCCCTTCTCTTGGTCTCCTGGCCATCCACCTAATCTGCTCTGGTCTCCTTGGTCTCCTGGCCATCCACCTGATCAGCTCTGCTCTCCTGGCTGTCCAACTGACCTGCTCTGGTCTCCTGGCCATCCGCCTGACCTGCTCTGGTCTCCCTGGTCTCGTGGCTGTCCACCTGATCTGCTCTGGTCTCCCTGGTCTCTGGTTCCATCCGGTTCCTCTCATCCTCTTGCCTCTTGTGCCCCCTTGAACTGCCTGTTTTCCCCACACCCCATGGACAATTTTTGTTTTTTCCTTTTTTTGGGAGCATCTAGAATCCACTCCTTAGAGTCACGATTCACTGTTGTCTGTCCTGTGTTTCTCCCCTGTGATCTGTTCCCGGACTACACTTCCCAAAATAAACAAAGAGTGTCATTCGCTGTCAGAAGATCCAGGCAGACCGCCAACGTCTGCCATTTCCTGGTCTTCACCTGGGTCAGAGAGTTTGGCAGTCGACTCTGAACCTCAGGCTTCATTTTCCCTGTAAGAAACTCAGCCCCAGGTATGTGGGTCCTTTCAAAATTATTAGACAAATGAATGAGGTTACGTACAAGCTCCAGCTACCTGCTCATTGTCGTATTCTCTGATACATTGGCGAGCCACTAGATATCTGGTCAGCCAAACAAAAGAAAATCTAACAAGATGAATAATTAAATGTAGAGTGTACCACAAGTTGTAGTATGCACTTGTAATGTGTTAAGAGGCACCAAAACAACATGTATTAACAGCTTGTTCCTAAGATTTGAATACAAAGCCTCCAGATGGTGTCCACTTTTTTGGAAATTAAGCCAAGAGCCAGGCTTGAAAATATCACAAAATCTGTCACTTCTCAAAGCATTGGCTCATTTTTAAACCATCAGTGAGTTCAACAAGATTTCTAAACATTCATCCCCCAAGCATTGATCATATCCATTAAGCTTGCATTTTATTTTGTTTTGGTAGTTTTCTCTTTCAGATTGGTGTTAAAACCTGGGGGATTAAAGAAACCTCAAATGTTTTAGGAGTATGTTAATAAGCCAGGATGATTTTAAAACTAACATCCTGCAATGACTGGTTATCAGATTTGTTGCAGTGTACATCTGTCTTATAAAGCACCACTAATAACTGTGATTACCTGTTAGTACAATGTTTTTTGACAGCAGGATAATTGGATAATACACCTCACATTCATCTTCATTAATGAATATGCAAATTACAGTATACTATATTGGAATATTAATGGAAGGAACTGTAACACCTTAAATGAATATTCCGGGTCCAATAAAAGTTAAGCTTAATTGGCAGCATTTGTGCCATAATGTTGATTACCACAAACATATTTTCGAGAAAAAATACAATAAAAATCGTTGATACAGTGATGCACTTACAATAAAAGTGAATTAGGACAAATTCTGGAGAGTTAAAAGGCAAAATGTGAAGCTTACAATTTTATAAAAGCACTTGCATCAATTTTTCTGTTAAAACGTTTGTATAATTTGAGCTGTAAATTTGTTTAAATCGTAATTTTTTAGAAGTCGTTTTAGGGTTTGTTGAAGTTGAATCATCATGGTAACCAACAAAGTTGTGAAATTGGCTATAACTTTACACAGAACAGGTTAGCAATCGATTTAATCACACTAATATCATGTTTACGTCTTGTGGCAATACATTTGAAATAGTGAATATTTTAATATTTACGGATTGGCCCCCCATTTACTATCAATGTAATTGCATCAGATTTTTTTTTTTTTTTTTTTTTTTTTTAGGAAAGGAGCAACAAGTTACAATAAATTGTGGTAATTAGCATTATGCCACAAAAGCTTCAGATTGAGTTTAATTTGTATTGAACATGGAATATTCCTTCAAGTCAAAACGTGGAGAAAATAAAATGTGTTCAAAGGTAAAAGCCATAAAATTAATAAAAGATAGATAGATAGATAGATAGATAGATAGATAGATAGATAGATAGATAGATAGATAGATAGATAGATAGATAGATAGATAGATAGATAGATAGATAGATAGATAGATAGATAGATAGATAGATAGATAGATAGATAGATAGATAGATAGATAGATAGATAGATAGATAGATAGATAGATAGATAGATAGATAGATAGATAGATAGATAGATAGATAATTGGACAGTATGGACAAATATACTAAACGCAATGTTAAAAGTAAAAAAGCATTGGTTTACGAGTCACTTTTTCTGTTTGCGCGCAGTAGTTTCCATGTATTCCACTTGTCTCCCCACGCAGTTGGCTTTTACACCAGGGGAAAGCGTGAGCGCATCACAACAGAGCGCGCAGTTGGAACTCGAGTGCGCTCCAGAGAAGAGGAGAACAGAGCTCTTCTTTACTGAACGATTATCACAGCAGCATAAACGGACCAGTGGAGTTGGTTCTTACAACCGCTTCATGTAGGAAACACAGTTTGATACATAAAATATATTGAACATTTTCCAGTCTACTTAATTTAAAGGTATTTGACACTGTGCAGCTTATTAAAGCTTAAAGTCTTGTCAGAGAAGGAGCATAATGGAGCTTCCAACTGTGACTGTTAGCGATTCCTTTGATTATCCGTTATTTCGGCACAACACAACCTTTACGGCGGAACCAGCGCGACTGCTGTCTAACATCAGCGGAGACAGTGAACAGAAGGCGGTGAGAGGCAACACGGCAGTCGTTATCGCTGTGTGCATTACCGCCCTGTACTCCGTCATTTGCGTTGTGGGACTGTTTGGAAATGTTCTGGTTATGTACGGTGTGGTCAGGTAAGATAACTTGTTTATTAAACAACATTTTCGATAAATTCTCAAAGTCTCCCGTAGTGGGAAAAACATCATTATTTAATTGACAATATGTTATCATAGCTTTGAGAATAATAGACGAGAAGTATAACCCACTTTAATGGTTCACGATCCAATGCTAAGTGCACTAGGTAATGCAGACCGAATTTTATTGATATAAAAAAGCAGCTACCAAGAAGCTGCATCTGAAATAGGGCTGCACGATTTGGACAAAAAGTAAAAAAAACAAATTAAAAACAAATTGCAATTGCGATTTGAACAGCGATTAAGATAAATAATAATAATAATAATAATAATAATAATAATAAAATGGTAATTTTTTCACGTTCTACTGTTTTTTTCACAATCGATTCCTCTTAAAATGAATCAAACTGTGACTTTTTTTTTATTCACCCACAAGCAAATACATTTATAAACAGTCAAACAAAGAAAAACGCTCTTCTTCATATTCAAATTGTACTCATCCTCTGTACCTGTTTTTGTCCATTTTATGATAGGGTCTCAGCAGTTCAGACTAATCATCGTTATTAGTTTTAGAAATCTAGTCAGCTTAAATATTAGGGATGCTCCAATCAGGATTTTAAAATCCAATAATGACCCTCCAATTCTCTTTTCATCTAATCGTCCGATGCTGATCATTAAAAATATTTTATCAGCAGCTCTGTCAAAACTGGATATGTAATCTTTCTGCTCAATGTCACTGTTAACTGAATTTCCCTGTTGGTAATACTATAGTTGTTGCTTAGATTTTGTTGTCAAAAATACTTTTGGTTATATATATTTTTTTTACCTCCCTTTTCTCCCAAATTTGGAATGCCCAATTACCAATGCGCTCTAAGTCCTCATGGTGGTGTAGTTACTCCTCAGTCCAGGTGGCAGAGGACGAATCTTGGTTGCCTCCGCATCTGAGATGTCAATCCGCACATTTTATCATGTGGCGTGTTCCTCCCAAGCCTCCTGACCCTGCCTTGGCCCTGCAGCCACCTGCAGGCCGCCTGACCCAATCCCTGTCCTACGGCCACCACCCAGGCCCCCTAACCCAGTCCCTGTCCTGCGGCCACCTCCCAGGTCACCTGACCCAGTCCCTGACCTACGGCCACCTCCCAGTCCTCCTGACCCGGTCTCGGCCCTGCGGCCACCTTCCAGGCCTCCTGACCCAGTCCCCAACTTGAGGTCATCCCCTTGGTCTCCTGGCCGTCCCCCGAATCTGCTCTGGTCTCCTGACCATCCCCCTGATCGGCTCTGGTCTCCTTGGTCTCCTGGCTGCCCGCCTAATCTGCTCTGGTCTGCTTGGTCTCCTGGCCGCCCACCTGATCTGCTCCCTGACCTTGCCTTGTTCCTCTGCTCCCCTTGTGCCCCCTTGAACTGCCTGTTTACCTCTCGTGCCCCCCTGAACCACATGTTTTCTCCTTATTCTATGGACAATTTGGAATCCGCTCCTTAAGGGGGGGGGGGGGGGGGGCTCTGTCACATATTCCCTGTTGTCTTCTTTTCAAGAAGAAAGCGAGACCACAGCGAAACAGTTTGTAGGTGTAGCACCCTCTGCCATTTTTAACCGGCTAGTGAGATGCTGGCTTCAAAATACTGACAAAGATCTTGGGCTGGTGCCAGTTTATAGCGGATGGGGCTGCTTGGCCTGACACTGCAAATAGAAACCAAGTGATTGGTTGTCTCATCGCTCTTCACAGCTGGTTAGGACAAAAGGTACCTTTTATTGATTGTCTTTTGGTGACCGATTAGGATACGGTGTGAATGTGGCTGCTTCAGCTTCTTCCGTTTCTCTGTGTTTTATTTCAGAGTACTCTGGTTCAAACAAATAAGGCTGGGTATAGAAATGCATCTCCACTTCGACATGTTTTGTCATTTCTGATCTGTTCGCAGCTGTGTTGTGTTCTGTTGTTACTATAGCTGTGGTGATAGATAATCATAGCTAATTTCTGTTGAACAGCCCATCTTGTGAGGGTTGGCTGTATATTCTGTTGCTCTTGTGCACTCTCATGAATGCGCTCAGCAATGCTCAGTCAGGATTTTTACTAAACAAAACATTAGATTTTGGTTTGTTTCTCACCAAACCATTTCATATTTCTTCAGAATAAGGCATGAGTCGCATACAATAATTTATTAGACTTATAAATTATACTTTTGCATCCTTTTGAAGCTTGAAGAAGTGGTTAACATAAGCTGCTATTCTATGACATCACTGAGCACATAATTTTTTCAAAATGTCCCCCTTTGTGTTAAGAAAAATAAAATCATATGGGTTAGAACAACACAGGGGTGAGTAAACAATGACTGAATTTGTGAGTGAACTTTCCCTTTAACTTGGCTGTGTAAAGGAGCCTTAACAGTTCTTTTAAAAAAAAAGCATACCTGCGCGATAAACTGAAATAACAGAAATGCAGCGCAACCGTCAAAAGACGTTCGTCTAGCGCATGTTAACATTAAAAAATTATTTAAAAAAAAAACAGCACATAAACGTGTTTGGTGTGAAATTCATCTAAAGTGTAACATAAAAACTAGTTTCTACAGACAGTCCAAAAAAATCTAAACATTGTTCAAATATAACCAGGTTTGGATTGGTAATCTGGCATACCGGGCATTTTCCCAGTGGGCCGACGCACTTTTGGGCCGATCAGGGGCGGAATGTCCAATGGGAGAACTGAGCGGCCACAAAACGTGCCGAATGGGCCGCGATAAGCAACAATGAGCCGCCACGTTATGCAGAACGGACCACAAAACGGTGCCGCGATATGATGAAAAGGACAGCGACCCCCGATATATTTTTATAAACTAATATAGCTAAGATTATTAAATGCTGTAAATATATATTGTTCATTGTTAGTTCATGATACATAATGCATTAAGAAATGTTAACAAATGAAACCTTATTGTAACACAGGGCTGGACTGGATCTGGCATACGTTGAATTTTTCTGGTGGGCCGACGCACTTTTGGGCCGATCAGGGGCGGAATGTCCATCGGGAGAACCGAGCAGCCTCGAAACGTGCCGAATGGACCGCGATAAGCAATAATGAGCCGTCGCCCCTCCAGTTGACATGTAAAATCCCGGGGTGATTTCTCTTCCCAGTCCAGCCCTGTATATAACCTAAGGAATATAGCATTTACTGTATATACAAAGAAGATGGTGGACATGGAGTTTTGATACAAATATAATCAATTTGTGGAATATGTAATTGCTGAAAAATGAGAGGCTGTAGATGTGCTTTCCTGAGGGTGCCCATGACAACCTACCACTCAGCATGGACACAGAGAACAAAACTAGTCCAAACAGCATCACCCTACTGATTTAGCTTAGAAAAAAACAATTGTAGACTAGTTTATTTTAGATAAACAACATATTGATTCGCAAAACAGCATTTACAACTCAAAGCCTCGTTGCACAACAGCTGGCTGACATGCTTGACAATTATGCAATAATCTTTTGCTGAGTGATTCATGAGATTGTATAAGCAAGCAATAATCAGATTTGACCTTATGTGCATACTATTATCTCTGTTTGACTATACATAATTTTTTAAGAATTTGGTGAAGGATTGTATGTTAACTATTGAAGTATAATTACACTAACTGAGCACTTTATTAGGAATACTTGTACACCTACTTATTCATGCTATTATCTAATCTGCCAATTGTGTGTCATCAGTGCAATGCATAAAACCATTCAGATATGGGTCAGGAGCTTCAGTTAATGTTCACATCAACCATCAGAATGGGGGAAAAAATGGGATCTAAGTGATTTTGACCGTGGCATGATTGTTTGTGCCAGATGGGCTGGTTCGATTATTTCTGTAACTGTTGATCTCCTGGGATTTTCATGCACAAAAACAAAAATCATATAGTGAGTGGCAGTTCTGCAGACGGAAACGCCTTGTTGATAAGAGAGGTCAACGGAGAATGTCCAGACTGATTTGAGGTGACAGAAAGACTATCAGATAACCATTCTGTATAATTGTAGTGAGCAGAATACACAACACATCACAACACATCAAATTGAGGCGGATGGGCTACAACAGCAGAAGACCATGTTGGCCATTTTATTAGGACCGTAGAGTTCCTAATAAAGTGCTCAGTGTGTGTATGTAGTCCACAGCTTTCAAGTCGTACAGTACTTGCTATATAAAACAAAACAAAAAATAATCAAGCTTTTCCCAAAGAGGCCAAAACTATCCTCTTATCAACTAATTATTAGAAACACTACTGAAAAAAAGTGACTCCAAATGCACAAAAATGTGGAGAACTATGCATTTTTCAAACTTGACAACCCTGAACTAGCTGAGAGTCTTTGATCTACTCCCTAAAGTGGTTTAGAGCACAGAACCATTACAATTCATTCAGCTACATCACATCTTGCATATCCATTCACAATGCATTTCATATTATGTAGTGAATCTTCAAGAGTTCAAAGCTGTTTCCTAAGAGCAACAGACTGAATGGGCTAATCATATGTCTGGTTTGTCTGCCTTTCACAGTTGCCTTGCCCATTATAGGGATATTTCAAAAATAAATTGTACATTTTAAGCTATGAAGATAAAAGTAAAGGAGGAAAAAGAAAGGAGCAGAAGCACACCAATCGCTGCAGCCTCCAAAGCAGAAATGTTTCAATATTAAATAAGATCATTAACAATTCTCCCTAAAGATTTAATTAGAAATAAGAACATGATGTGAATAGATTTTACATTGTAACTCAACCCCTTACATTTTTATTCATTGAACCTCAAAAAGTTGGCAAAATGCTTTAATTACAGTATTAAAATTAGACTGAATAATGACAAGACAAAAAATAAAAAATAACCTAAAAAAGTGCTTCATGTGGTGACATCTAAATTTGTTTTATTCAAGTCAATAATATGATTATGACTAAAACAAACTGACTACATTAGGTTACACCAATAAAACAAATTTCTAAGGGTCATATCAGCTAACAAGAGAAGGTTAACACTTTTTAAAGTGTAGAGACAGTATATTCCTTGCCTTTTTCAATAATAAACATAACAAGATATGACAAACACCCATCCAAAAATCACAACCCATCTCAAGCTATTCAGCGCTAAATAAAAAGGGACCACTCATTAATGATGCAAACATGATTTTATTTTCCTAAAATACACCTTTCCAGAGATATATTCCCTTAATGCAACAAAATGGTGTGGAAAAAAAGTGATGGATGGCATAGTACACATCGACAACACGTAGAAAACCAGCATTTCCCTATGAAAGCGGGACTAGTGTAAAATTAGGAATACAAACATGAGTCATGTATATGCAACAAAACATGTTATACACACAACATGAATAATGTAATGGAAGATAGAATAATGGATGTCTTCTTCTTACTACTCTTATGGCCTTGTACAAAGAGAGCAATAAACTAGCAAATGGAAGCTCTGAGAGACTTCAAAAGCCAAGTCCTCAATAGAAATCACAGTGTGCAGGAACCAGACAAATCTCTAAAGCTTTGAGAGGATAATCAATGAATTATAATTTATGCATTTAGCATTGGTGTTACAGGGTATTTTCTTTGTGTTGTTGCATCCTTTTATGCTCCATCATTCAACAAGAGATGGCTCCCAGATAATGATTGATTATGAGATGATTATTGCATGATATCACAGAGAGACACTTGAGTCACCTTAATTTAATGTTGTTACGAATGGATAGATTACAAATGAGACAGATGTTTATTTGAAAAGCTGCTGTAAATATTTTTTTTGGAATTTCAAACATAAAAGGTATACATGTATATTTATTATATATTTTTGCCATTCTGTTTGATGCAACTACTGGTGCATACATCTTTAAAAATAAAAACTGAGCGAGATAAGTTTTGAAAGCAATGCATTAAAAATATTGACTACTGCATGGGAAACGTCTACTGTGCAATACTGTGCAACTGAGGTAACAAACAAACTACTGAAACCAAAAAATATAAATGCGTTCCATCGTTTTTACATTTCTAACAAATCAGTGGAATCAGAAAAATTATAAATGTACCAATTCATGTCATATATTTTTCACAATTTCAGATAATTGCAGATTTAATTACTGAAATTAAAGGAATGTCCCGGTTTCAATACAAGGTCAAATCAATCTACAGAATTTGTGACATAATAAATATACAAAAATATTTTTTTGTTGTCCCCAATTTGATTTTATTAAAAAATAAATAAAAAACATTTTGGTTACAGGAGGACACTTATCATGGAATTGAATGGAGCCAGTCCATAAACATGAAAATACACTCTGTTTCAAAAGTATAGCCAAAAGACATAAATATTATACATGCTGACATGACTTTAGTGTGATAAAATTGCTTATTTCTGTGATGTTATACCCAAAACTAAACCTTCATTGCTATGACACTGAAACCTCGGTAATCCATGTAAGGTATTTACTCACAATTAAATAATTTAGAACAGAGATTTCATCACACTAAAATAATGTTAGCATCTATAATATTTGTTTGGTGGCAAATTCATTATTTTATTTTTTTAAACGAGGGACGAGTCAAAATACATTTCTTTGGTGATCAAAATCATGCCACAAATTCTTTCAATTGAGGATAACTTGTACTTAGCCTGGAACATTTCTTCAAAGGAATTGCAGGGTGGAAGTGTATTAAATTAGCACATATGGTTCTTTTTTTCCCCATTTTTGGAGTAGATCATGATCTTTGTTAATCCTATGTGATATTCATAATCAAAAGGGGGAAGCAAAGAGGAGTTTCAAATCATGTGCAATCAGTGCATCCCATTCATCTGCATATGCATTCATAATTTATGTAAGCTCATATCTTAATTGCAAACCCAGGTGCAGATGACACACAAAAAAATATGAAGTGCTTGTGTAACTAATCTCTCAAGCTGAGTTTTATGCTCTTTTCTTTAACAGGTACACAAAGATGAAGTCAGCTACCAACATTTACATCTTTAACTTGGCTCTGGCTGATGCTTTAGCCACCAGCACTCTACCCTTTCAGAGCACCAAATATCTAATGAACACCTGGCCTTTCGGTGAGCTCTTGTGCAAAGTGGTCATTGCTATTGACTACTACAATATGTTCACCAGTATTTTCACGCTGACAATGATGAGCGTGGATCGTTACATTGCCGTGTGCCACCCAATCAGAGCTCTGGACTTTCGCACACCCGTCAAGGCAAAGATCATCAACATCTGTGTATGGATTCTCTCGTCATCCATCGGCTTCCCAGTCATGGCCATGGCTGTGACTAGAGTGACAGATACAGGTGAGAACACTTAGTTTGGCTAAGGCATTAAAAAAAAATTCTCTGTAGTTGATTTGACAGGTTTTTTTTTTTTTTTTTTTTAACCCAATCAGATCTTTATTTCAAGTTTCACTGATATTCAACTCATATTGTTTCTCTAAAGCATCTGTTTGAAAGTGTCAGAAAAGCTGTGGCATATGAGGTTCTTGGAATTTGTGGCATTTAAAAATCGCTTGACAAGCACAGCTTTCTTTCCTGTGTTGAAGAATATCCTATTGAACCAGGAAGTTTGGGTGGGCATATCAACAGTATTAAACAGCTACAGTATTTAGCCAATTAGCGATCAACATATTTTAAATAGTCACCATAAACCATGATTTGCTAGTTGGTCTCAGGCGGTATTAGGGGGAGGGACTCATTCAAGCAAGGAATTGATTGGACAAACATCCAACCTAATCTCATAGAATCTTTTCACAAAGAATCACTTTCCTGGTGAAATAGAGGCGCTTAAATTCAAATGCCCTGTTCCTCATACTTAACACATTATGACACTTTAACTATAATACATGACCTGTAATGCGATATATTTAAAAATTAGCATTTTGCATAACCAACTACAATTGCAAGCTTTTTCCAAATCAAATGAACTGAGGTAGCTCAACTAATATGCCTTCACACTTTTCTGGCGAGGGTATGTGTCCTGAAGAGTGTCATAGAAGTACCACAAAATGACGTGCATGATACGGCAATTGCGATTTTCTTGTCACACTTTGCTTTTTATGGCACTAACACTTAGGTTTAAAGATAAGATTTAGGGTAGGTTTTGTTGAGATAAAACTCAGAGCATTAACCTTTAAAACCTCATCTGTTTGGGAGAAAATTAGGATATTTCATCTGCCGCGATACATGTAAGGAGCCACATAATGTAATTTTTGCGGAAATGTTGCCACAGTCATGTTATTTTCATGAGCTCATGCTCAAAAATGTGTGTCGTACAAGATGAGTTATCAGTGTTTTTGGACTCCAATTTTGTAATTTGTCCTGTATTAGCTATAGGTTGATTTTGTAAACTTTAGGCATCCACTATAGATATGCATGGCTTCAAACTAATAGACATGGACTAAAAGTCACAAAACTCCTATATCACAACTTAAAAAAAATATCCTATGTCAAAACATCTGACTGCCCTTTAAAAGAGTTCATGGGAAATTTGCCTCTCAACATTTTCACAGGCAAAAAGCTTGTGATTCGCTGCAAATGCTTGCCAGAAGTTTGCAGCTCTTCTTCGGTAGTGATGAACCTGCAGAAAAACCATTGGCAACAATAGACAATTTGCAGCAAGTTTGCACCAAAGCACATTTGCATGTGAAAATAACCAGTGGCGAATTTGATTGCCATGAATTGCCGATTTTTGTATGGGTGTTCATTCAAAAATATTGATCATGAAAGTTTAAAACAATCAGTATTTTCAAATCAAGAAATGTTATTAGGCCAAGGAAATCTTTTTAAATATTTATGTTATTATTCTAATATTCCGGGGTTCTCCTTAGGCAAAACGGTCTGCATGCTGAAATTCCCAGACCCAGACTGGTACTGGGATACCGTGACCAAAATCTGTGTCTTCATTTTCGCCTTTGTGGTTCCTATCATGGTCATCACCATTTGTTACGGCCTAATGATACTTCGCCTTAAGAGTGTGCGCTTGCTCTCTGGCTCTAAAGAAAAGGATAGAAACCTTCGTCGCATCACTCGCATGGTCCTGGTGGTGGTGGCAGCCTTCATCATCTGCTGGACCCCCATCCATATCTTCATTATCGTCAAGACCATGGTTGAGATCGACCAAAAAAATCTGCTTGTGGTGGCCTGCTGGCATCTGTGTATTGCTCTGGGCTACATGAACAGTAGCCTCAACCCAGTTCTGTATGCGTTCCTGGATGAAAACTTCAAGAGGTGCTTCCGAGAATTCTGCTGGCCATTTTGTTCTCGCATGGAGCAGAGCAGCTTCTCCAGAGCCCGTAGCACCACCAAAGAGCCCATCTCAGTATGTGCCAAGACAGAGTCAATGAAGCGGCCAACATGACTAGGCCTGGATCAGATACCTCCTGGTATACAATCAAGGACTCCGAAAGACCTGCAGTCTGAGGTCACTCAAATCTCCACCACTGAGTTCTAAGCTCCACTGGAAACCACATGAGGTTAATACAACTTGATGGCAACCACATCCTGAAGGCAAATGTTCTTTTTGGATTATTATCATGCTTTTTACCCCCACTTGTTTCTCTTTCTTGACCTAACTGAGTAGGAAACGCTGTGGATGGCTCTAAAATTATCTTCAAAATGTTATCTTAATTGAGGAAAGCAGATCATTTTGGGCCATTAAGCTTCTAACAATTTATTGAAAAAGACATCAAAGATGTGGCCTGGAATGGTCAATAGGAAATCTATACTCATTAGTGGTATACGAGCCATCAAAGTGGATTCTCGTAATCGTATTTTTAAATGAAACTGAATATATTTCCTTTGTGATTTGTGGGAACTTGAAAGGGTTATTGATCATAGATGACTTTTGCTTATTACACAAATTGTCTGGTATATTTCCCAAAACATATACCAAAACATCAAAATAAGCTTTAAGATGGGTTATTTCATTTAAAGATACACTGCATTAGAATATGTGTATTTCCCTGCTTTAGAGTATGAAAAAAGCAGTCCATCAAATGAGTAGGATGTCCGATTACTCCAAGTATGGATGATGTACTACATTTTCTGAGATTCTGAAGTGTGAAACTAGCGGACACTATCCCTGTAAGGGCACAAGAACTGAGGAGCCATCGGATTTGAATAAAATGGTAAAGAACTAGAAGCCAGACTGCTGTTTTAAAATGTAAGTTGTAAAGGTACCAAGAAATGTATTTTTCATGTTTAAATTGTACTTGTGTGACAACACCAGTCAATTTTGCAGTTGTTGTTAGTACGTCATAAGTCAAACAATGCCAATATAGCAGATGTATGTGCAGAAATGTATTTATACTACACACCTGTATATCTACAGAATGTATCAATGCAGTGCTCTATACGACATTACAGGAATTCGGATGCAGTCGGGACAGTCTCTGCCTAACAAAATGCACAGAGGCTTCTTTCCTTTACATAACAAAATTATTTAATTAAACATGAGGATAAGGAAATATGGATAAAGAGAACCAGGTACGCTTCAGAGTGTGCATTCAGAATAATTATTTCAGAAGGTTTACAGGTTAATTTGAGCGCCGCCTCATATATGCTGTTAAAACAAACTTTAATACAGAATCTTAACACATCATTTCTTTAAATGGTGCATGGTGAGGTATCATTATTGAAATGTTGTTATTGGTAAAGGTGTTTGATGCCCTCTATAAAGTACACAGTGTTAATATTAGAAGCAGTTGTTTGTTGTGAATCTATCACAGAGTGTTCTTAGATATTTTCTTAGCGTTTTCACTGAGTTATGAAGAATTTTAGTGTAATCATTTTAGCATTTCATTGCCAGAGTTAAATGGCAAAAGTCTTTGAGCTTTTTCAAATCATAAAATTTAAGTGACATTTAACAAATTATTTTAAGTTATAAGAGTTTGGTATGAAATGTCTGGTTTTCTGTTAACGTTTCTAGAGTTGTTAGACATACTTTCTCTAAACTAGGTGGTGTGTTGATGTATTAGAGACGGTATTCGCTTTGCAGATGAAAAATGTGATTTACTTTTGCATAACTGTTAAATTTTTCCTCATTCATATATTTTTAATGGATGCAAGCCAATTATAACAAATTTGAACTGTCAATGTTGTGAAAGTAAAAAAAATAAAACATTAAAATGGTTCTGTAGATTGCATGGATTTCTGTAAAAACAACAACAAAAAAAAATAAAAAATCAATGAGTGAGATGACCGAATATGTAAGATATACATTCATGATCTCGTCTTTGATTAGGTGGTAATGAACAATATTTTTTAGAATTTATTAATCTTGGCTAATGTCAATTTCTGCATATACTAATACAATCTTTACATTAAACCTCTTAGACCCTACAGACTCTGGACCCGCCGATGGGTCCTGTATCATGATAAAAGTTTACGCTTAAAATGTTAAAGTCATGCATATGAGGTAATAATCACTTCTGCATTTATGTTACATAAAATAACAAAATAAGGACTCAAAATATTTGTTTAGCAAATTAACGCCTCTAGAGGTAATGGGGTAGAAATATTTATATGAAAATAAAAGTCTTTCACATAGCACATCAATGGACAAGTCATATATCAAATGAAAGCTCTTTCTGGGCAATGTGACAGTATAGTTTTTATTGCCTGAACATCACAAAAATAATGAGTGAAATTTTAGTTCTGTAAGTCATCAAATACTTATTTCCCTTTTAATATACCAATCATTGTTATATATTCTTGTCATATGTTATATTTATATCTTTAAACCTTTATATCTGCTCCTACCTTGGGCAGTTTTCTAAAACATGAGGCATTTTTTTACTTGTCTGTGAGCTTGCTTGTCTGAGTAATCCAATGTTATATTTTAGATGTCCAGAACAAAATATGTAATCCAGCAGGAAAAGCACGCTAAAATTAATCATCAGAAAAATATTATTTTGTTTTGAAGACATTTTATTTAATTTTGTACAAAAATCAGTCCACAGTATGTGCGAATGGTGAGCTTTAAAATTTGAGTGAAAAATTGCAGGCAGCTGGCCAACATTTTTTTAAGGGGTTGTATATGTTGACATTAATTAATGCATTATGAACATTAACAATCTAAAATAGTTTTGATAAATTATGATTTACCAAAATTAATAATTACTGTAAAAAAAAAAAAAAACATTAATTGTTAGTTCTGCCTTGATACCTAATGTAATAACTAACATTAACATAGAAACTTATGTGTTACCAGTGAGGTTCACACTTGCTCTCTGTGACAGGTTGTGGACTGCACGTGTCTAGAACAGGAAATTAAAAACAAATTGTATAATTGCCTCAAGGAAACAAACTGTTAAACCAGTTTTGAAGTGACAGAGGGAACAGGCAATAGGATGTTACAACTGGGATGTATTATTTATGATATCCTTATGAAGTCAGGGCAAGTTTTTCATTTTAGCCATATGCAGGTATACGGTGAAATGAATGGCCATTTCACCTGATGCGCTTATAATAGTCAGAGGTTTTTTGCCGATTACTTATTTTGCCAAGATGACAATTTCATGCTGTGTTTGCATGGTATGTTCATCTAAGTTCTGTTTTGTCCATGTGCTGCTTAAAGCAACTTTTATTCGTCCCCAGTAGCTAGGGAGACAAACTATCTAAGGGTAGATGGATTTAATCATCAGGTTGGGGAAAAGAATATTACTAACGTTAATCTGAGTTTACATTTTCTCCCCGTGTTCATGTGGGTTTCCTCCGGGTGCTCTGGTTTGCCCTACAAGTCCAAAAACATGAAGGTTTAGCAAATTGGAGACTCTAAATTGCCCCGTAGATGTGAGTGAGAGTCCACCAGCTACTGGGGGTTGTGTCAGGGAGGGCATCCGGCATAAATCCTGTGCCAAGTCAAATATGCAGATCACAGATGGTCTGATGTGGTGACCCCTAACGGGAGCAGCCAAAAGAAGAATAATCTATGTTTAGAAATAAGAGAGGTGCAGCATAATGGAAAGGGGGATCCTGTGTGCTTTGTAGATATATATTTAATTACATTTTTGTTTAACATTTTTCAAAATTCTAAAACTTCCAGGTTTAAATTAAATTTTGAATTCCATATTTTCAATGTGGTCCCAGAATTGTTGTATCTAAAATTCAACAGAGAGAAGGTACATTATAGCAGAGTCAGTCTATTTTTTGGCAGATACAATTTTTTTTTTAAACACAGCACCCTAACAATTAGCACCACAAAAATAATCAATACCTTGTGCTTTAATAGGGGAAAATGGACTCTGGAAATTAGGTATGGAGCGTCACAGAGTCTTGACTTGCCAACCTACACAAACATACACAAACTTGGCTAGTAAATGGCCTGAACAACAAGCACCATCATTATGGTCAGCAAATCTCTTTTATGTGGTCCTCCGGTTCCTCATGACTATGGTTTGGAGATTCTGTTACATAATGACAAACAGTGGATCAGAGAGCAATGCTGTTCTATGGCTGTTTACAGAGTGGGTGGAGAGAGGCATCACAAGGCACAATAATGACAAGAGACGCAGCATGTCAGCTAGTTTGAACAGGAAAATCAAACCCTGCACAATATTTTCCACTACCCTTTCAAGACACTTTATTAACATGCTGTGGATTATTTGGGTTTAGTCAGATTGATGGGATATTTAAAGGGTAGTACACAAAACTATTTCTTGTAAATAAAACATTGCAAGTGATGCAGTCTGTCTATGCTCAATCAATGCTCAAATCAATAACTGGGAAACTATCAGCTTACAGTAGCCCCCATAAGTATTTGGACACTTAAGCCACAGTTGAAAAAAATTATAAGTGTTTCTGCAATAGATGACAAAACATTTAACAAAGATGCATTTATTTTGAACAAAGATAGCACAAGGACACTTTTCAAACTACATTTTTTTTTTTTTACAAAAAGCAGTTTGTTAATTTTTAAATGACAAAACAATTGATGTGCTGTTCTACAAGGAGACAAAAGTATCTGTACAGATTCTGGTTGTCAGATGTTAGTGGAACATTAATGTGATAACTACATCAGTGGTTACTCTGCTAGGATACCTATGTGAATTTGAGGGGAACTGATTTTAAACATCCATTAAAAATTACCCTGAGACCAGTTGGTTTGCAATACTTCAGAATACAATCAGAACAGTTAGTTCTGAGAAAAGGTCTAGCATAATTAGTTTTCACTTGGTTTGATATCTTGTCATCTATCATAATGTAATTCATACAGACCCAGAAGGAATGCTGACTTTTTGCCAGTTTCTGTTCTTTTTTTTTTTTTTTCTTTCTTTGAAAATCTGCAGAATTCTATGGAATGATTTAAACATAATAAACTGTGAAAAGTTGAGAACTAGAGTCCTAATAGTGGCTGACAGCATTATCAAATTTACTAGAATATTTAATAAACAAAACACAAATGTGTGACTCATGGGTGTCCCAAATCTGCTGACTTTTCTGCTACATTCTGCACACACTGTTTAAAGTAAATTAAAGTAAATGTGCAGTGAATTGTGAAAACCGCCCTTTTAAAATAAAAATTACAACTTAAAAAAGTGCTGGGTAGCCTACTTAAAAATAGTAATCCACTACAAATGACTAATTATTTGTCTAAAATTGTAATATGAATACTTTACTAATTACTTCATTAAAAGTAATCACATTACTGATTAATTTAAAGTTACTTTTTAAAATGTTTTTCCACTCAACAAATTTAAAATAATGTCTAAATTTTTTCCTTCATTGTTACACACAAGCCATACACTCGGCACCTCACATTTCTCCTTCACAATGACTCTTAATGTGGCCATAATTCATGTATTCTACTTAAATAATAATAAAAAAAACAAACCTATAAATTTACTTAAAAATAAATTAATTGAAAGTCAGTATCTGATTACAAGAATTTAAAATGTAATACATTACACAATGCAATTTGTTTGACTAAAAGGTAATTAGATTACAGTAACTAATTACTTTGTAATTGGAGTACACTCAAAACTCCAAATACTTTTGGGGTCACTGTATATGGAATAATCAATTCAATGACAATAATAATATATATAATTTTCTTGGAGTTACTAATGGTCTCTTTGACTTTTGTAAACTTATGCTAATTTAAGATAGAAAATATATATATTTGTTACTTAGCCACAAAAGGTTCAACAATTAAAAGACCAGGACCACAACATGAGATAACGTTTAAAAATTGGTGTTTGACAAACATTTTTGAAATATGTTAAAATTAGACCTGTCATGCTCCAAGACTAACAGTTCCTAAACATAGCTGCAAGAAGCGATGACGGGCCCAAGCACAACTGGTCCATTTCCATCCGGTTGCTTTTGGAAAACAATGCAAGGTGGACACATGCATTTGGCATTATTCTAAAAAAAATTAAGCAATTTGAGTAAATATCAGAGGACTATCTTAAAGTCTGTTGCAAGAGCCACACTTCCTTCTGCCAGGTGGTGGTGCTATGACCATGACACAAAATAATCAAATCTGTGTGATTAGCCCACAAGTCTAAACGTACATCTCAGTTTTGATCTAAATCAAACATTGCACACAACAAATATGAGACACTTCCTGTTTCCAATTTTTCACCATTAATTTAATGCCTCACCATGGCAACACAATTGGATTTATTAAAATCTGTTTGCAATTTAGCATCTTCAATGTCATAACATTATTGGCATAATTTTGTCTATGAATCACCTAGGATTATTTAAAAGTTCAGAGAATGCAATAGGCCTATTAAAAAAAATCCCAAATATCAGACTTCTTTTGGGCAGACCTAATGACTATAATTATGAAAAATGTCCAGCTTGATGATAATATGTACAAATTTTGGTCACTGTAGGTGAAAATGGGGGCTAATCAGGCTAATCAAGCCTCCGAGAAGGATAAAAGCCGATGGCAGACGGTGGTGCAACGAGAGAGAGAGATCACTTATGGACAAGTCCGTCATGTGTGTGTTTGTCCTTTGTTTTAAGTTTATTATTAAAATATTATTTATATTGTCAAGCCGGTTCTCGCTGCCTCCTTGCCCGTCGAAATCCCTACACTACAATACAATTAGAACATTACAGTGAAAACATATTTTAAATGTTAAAAGAATGCATTTTAAAACATGCAACATGTGAGCGACAGCATTTATATATCATGTTCTCTGCTTATGATCCGATCCAATTGACTGAAGAAAAAAAAGAGTATGCATTTCAAGTCCACTGATGAAAATGCAACAACCACATCAGGTTGGTTAAGTAACAAAGTTCTGTTAAGATTTTTGCATCTGTGATTATTTGGCAGCTTTAATCACCTGAAATGTTTGCTAATATTATGCCAAATGTTTCTAATGGTAGCATATTATACAGGATAATCTTTTATGTAAATATGTTTGATGCCATTTGTTAAAATAAATTTATACATAATATTATTTAAATGTGAATCTATCTATCTATCTATCTATCTATCTTGTGGCGAGCAGGACATAGCCGAGCAGCATCGGGGCACAACGAGTCGGAAGAGTTAAATGGTAAATGGGTTCCAACTGTGCACCACACTAGTCTTGCATTCCAGTGAGGAGCAGTGGGAGTATTTAAGGGGAGAAGACAGTGGCAGATGGGGAGAGAGAGACACACACGGAGCTGTGTGTGTGTTACAGTGATTGCTGAAAATCAAGGCTGTTGTGTTTTTTAATGTGTTTGTTTATTATGCTGAAAAGCACATTTATGTTTTGATGTTCACTTTTCAGTGAACATCAAAACATAAATGTGCTTTTCAGCATTAAAGTACTGGCATTAAAGGCTTACATGGATTGTTCACCCGGCTCCTGCTTCCTCCTCATATAGATATATACATTTATACGCTCAGTTATTGAGCGTGTCGTTGTTATTTTGCTTGCCATCTTAAACTGATCTTTAACTTTAAATGTTGTTCTTTTGATAAAATAACTGATAAACGTAGTTACAAATACTTAAGACTATACATAACGTACGAAAGAGGGATCCCTTCTACACACGACTTAAAAATGTGAAAAATTACTGAGTCACATGATGCCATATGAGGATCGGACGTGTGAACGGCAAGCTCTGTGTACTTTGCTAGTTTCTAATAATTTTTATGTCATAAACCGTGAGATGTGTTATGAGGACAATATGTCAAATAATTAAAAATGGTGGAGATATTAAAAGACACTTACGTGCTCAAGCTGATACCCCAGACAGTGCCTCAGGCCAGGGACTCGGTTTGGATGGTGCAGCGTGAGAAATTCAGTGGCAACTGGCGAGCATGTCTGCAATGCTGGCGAAAATCATCAGACTTGGAGGATCTGGCTGTAATACGTCAAAATTCAAGGTGGTTACAAGATTGTCGGATGTCAAAAAGCTGACTGATTATCTGGTTGCATTGGAGAGGGAATTAGCTGCTAATCTTCTAGTGACCAAGACAAAATTGCAGCATGTTTGGGAAAAACTGGAGGATTTGGAGAATCGTTATCGATGACTGCTTTCGGAAAAGGTCATGAGGCATCAGTGTATTACTCCCTGCTAATTCAGAGTCTGGGGGACAGAACTTAAATTTTTCTCAAGAGATTATGGGAGAAATATTTAAACTTGGCATTGGAAGAGTGAGTGTGGGATAGTATTCTAAAAAAACATCAAGTCTGCTTCTTGTGTAGTGGGCTAAAGCACTAAACTGTTAAGCAGAAGGTTGTCGGTTTGATTCCCACAGCCACCACCATTGTGTCCAATGCAAGGCACTTAACTCCAGGTTTCTCTGGAGGTTTCCGAGGGATTGTCCCTGTAATAAGGGCTCTGTAAATCGCTTTGGATAAAAGTGACTGCCAAATGCATAAATGTAAATTTGTTGCTTCTATAGATTTTTTATTTCACTTTAAAAACTGCTTTCACTTATAAATGACAATGGCAGTATTCAAGATATCAAAGATCCCTTTACAATTTTATATCAGCAATGTCTTACATTATTCAAAAGAATTTAAGCAATTCATGTAAACACAAGAGAGCTATTTCAAGTCTGATAAAATTGCCTTACCATGACCCATAATAGCCGCATAAATGTGATCAGTCCCAATTACCAATCACACAGCTGAATTTATCAAATTCATAAAATGCACACAGAAGACAAGGAACGTCCTGTTTCACATTTGTGCCCTTAATTTATTGCATTGTCATGACAACACCGTTCAATATATCAAAAATGTATTCCCAATTTAGCAACTTCAGTGTCTTTGAATAATATTGCCGAAGTTTGGTGCCAGTAACATGAATACCCCTATAATTTTTCCCAGGCCTAATGGCCGACAACCGTGATGTGTGTGCAAAATATCATAAAAATTCAAGTATGCCAAATACTTCAAAAACATCTGAATATACATAAAAAGGAATAATGACATTTAATGCATTGCCATGGCAAGACTGTTTAAGATCAAGTACCCCTTCAGAATTTAAATCTGCACGGTCTATACGTTATTCTAAAAATATTTGAAGCAATACAGGTAAACATAAGAGGGATATTTCAAAGTCTGTTATACGTGCCACACTTCCTTCCACCAATTGATGGCGCTATGACTATGACCCACAATAGCCAAATCAATGTGATCAGCCTACAAGGCTAAACATTTGGCTCAATTTTTATGTAAATAGCACGATGCACACAGAAGATATGAGAAACTTCCTTTTTCCCATTTTTTTAAATGATCACGTCACCATGGCAATGACATTCGATATATCAAAAATCTGTTCGCAATGTAGTATCGCCAATGTTTTGGCATGATGTCACCCACATTTGGTACCTGCAACATGAAATCCCTAGGAGTATTTCAAATTCCAGAGCATGCATTTTTCAAACAATCCAAAATATTTGGATTTCCTGTTGGGCAAAGCTAATGACTATCAACGTGAAAGTTGTCCAGCTTTGGATGAGATCTAAGTGTACAAAGTTTGGTGATGGTAACTCAAAAGGAATGTGCTACAGAGCCCCCTGAACATGCCAATATTCTAGGGGGCGCTACAGAGCTCCCTCTACACACCCATGTATGAACATTTTCCAAGACCTAATGTCTGACGACTGGAAGTATTTTCAAAAACATACCCATACCAGTGAGACAAATCTACGCTCAGTTCAGTTTCCATGGTAACACGTGGTTGATTATGAAACAAGATGCTACACAACAATGTCTGGTCTAATGATTAAAGATGACATATTAATAATATAAACATTTGATGCACATTATACAAATATACTCACCTAAAAGAATAGAAAATACAACTGTAGCCCAAACATTATTGATGACAACAGCAGTGCTTTTCTTGCATAAAAGAAAGAAGTATATGCTGGTTATAACTGGTTTTCCAGTCTGGCCAAGGTGCTGCTCAGGTTTAGCTGTTGGCCAGAAAGTCTCTCAAACTGACCAGCTAAGACCAGCTTATGCGGTGTTGTTTTTTTTTTTTTCCTTTTCCTCCCCACCCCAGCAGGGTTGGATTTTCAGATAATGTGTTTTGCTAATCTCAACATGCTGTAAGAACTGTATGCTTTTCTGCAATTTATGCACAGCCTGGGGGGAAACATTTTAAATATTTTCTTGACCTTTTGGAAATGCAGAGAGAAATCGGTTTCAGCTAATCAAGACACATTTACAATCATATGAATACAGATGCTTCATCGCTTTCAGTTTGCTAACATTAATAACAACAACATTTAAAGGTCTCATGTAAAGCATGTGCATGCTTCCCGGTGCAGCTACCTCATGCGGTCTCCCACCGGGCATCGAAAAACATCGATAAGAGCACTAAATGATGGTGTTCAATTAAGTGCTTGTACAAGAGGATGTTAGCATTTCAAAGCTTCTAGAAAAAAAATACTTTGCCTTGAAGGGCTTTTCAGCGGTCTCTCAGCATGATTCACTGTGGGCTGTAGCATGAAGAACAGACCAAGAGCACAACACCTCTACATGGGTTCTGAAGTGGTGCTTTGATCTGCAAATTTGATCAATAGGGACCAAACCATTTCATGCTTCAAGTAGGCCTACTTTCACAATTCAGGAGGACAAACGATATACTGCTTCTTATATAACATTGAATTTTTCATAAATTGATATCTCTTGGTATAAATTTATGCTAATGATAGCAGGGAACTACTTACCACAAGCTGATAAATGTATCGATACAGTGCCTATAGAGGGTCATCGTACCTTGTCAAAATCCTTATAATTTAACACATTACACACCCAGGAAATTTATAGAAATTCATTCAAACCTTTTATAGCAGTATTTACACATTATAACCTTTAACATCAAAGTGTAAACAGCAAGTAAAAAAAAATCTACGCAATGATTAATTTAGTAAAATACCTGGTTTGGATAAGCGATCAGCCACCTAAATGTAACCATTATAAACTTGCTCAGGTGCAACCAATAGCCTTTCAGATCACGTAGCTGGCTAATTGGCCCCCAACTGACATACACTGTAGTAGTTTTGATTACTTTGATTGATTGGCTGTTCCATGAGGATTCCATTACTAGTAGTGCATGGTAATGAATTCAAGAATAAACTAAACTCAGCAAAAAAGAAACATCCCTTTTTCAGGACACAGTATTTTAAAAGATAATTTGGTAAAAATCTAAATAACTTAACAGATCTTTATTGCAAAGGGTTTAAACAATGTTTTCCATGCTTGTTAAATGAACCATAAACAATTAATGAACATGCACCTGTGGAATGGTTGTTAAGAAACTAACAGGTTACAGATGGTAGGCAATTAAGGTCACAGTTATAAAAACTTAGGAAACTAAAGAGACATTTACTGACTCTGAAAAACACCAAAAGAAAGATGCCCAGGGTCCCTGCTCATCTGCGTGAACGTGTCTTAGGCATGCTGCATGAGGACTGCAGATGTGGCCAGGGCAATAAATTGCAATGTCTGTACTGAGAGACACTTAAGACAGCGTTACAGGGAGACAGGAAGGACAGCTGATCATCCTCGTAGTGGCAGACCACATGTAACAACACCTGCACAGTATCAGTACATACGAATATCACACCTGCGGGACAGGTACAGGATGGCAACAACAACTGCCCGAGTCACACCAGGAACAGACAATCCCTCCATCAGTGCTCAGACTGTCCACAATAGGCTGAGAGAGGCGCTGGACTTAGGGCTTGTAGGCCTGTTGTGAGGCAGGTCCTTACCAGACATCACCGGCAACAACGTAGCCTATGGGCACAAACCCACCTTCGCTGGACCAGACAGTAGTGGCAAAAAGTGCTCTTTCACTGATGAGTCGCAGTTTTGTCTCATCGGGGGTGATGGTCGGACTTGTGTTTATCAAAGGAATGAATGTTACACCGAGGCCAGTACTCTGGAGTGGGATCAATTTGGAGGTGGAGAGTCCACCATGGTCTCGGGCGGTGTCACATCATCATCGGACTAAGCTTGTTGTCATTGCAGGCAATCTCAACACTGTATGTCATCCTGACATGACCCTGCAGCATGACAATGCCACCAGCCATACTGTTTGTACGGTGTGCGATTCCCTGCGAGACAGGAATGTCAGTGTTCTGCCGTGGCCAGCGAAGAGTCCAGATTTCAATCCCATTGAGCACGTCTGAGATGTGTTGGATCTGAGGGTGAGGGCCATTCCCCCAAGAAATGTCCAGGAACTTGCAAGTGCCTTGGTGGAAGAGTGGGATGACGTCTCACAGCAAGAACTGGCTAATCTGGTGCAGTTCATGAGGAGGAGATGCACAGCAGTACTTCACGCAGCTGGTGGCCACACCAGATACTGACAGTTACATTTGATTTTGACCCCCCCCCCCATTCAGGGACACATTATTCAATTTCTGTTAGTCACATGTCTGTGAAACTTGTTCAGTTTAAGTCTTAGTTAAATGTTTTTGTTTATACAAATATTTACACATGTTAAAGTTTGCTGAAAATAAAATCGGTTGAAAGTGAGTTTATAAGGTTGGAAATTTGCTTTCAAAAGGGCTCTGGGATAAAATTGTGGAATGGCACAGGTTAGAAGGGTACAAAAATATTTCAAAAGTTTTCCATCCCTCACCGTTCAAAGCATTATTAAGTGGAAAATGCATGGCACCACCAAAACCTTGTCTTGATCGGGCCATCCCTCCTAACTTGACCGTGTCAGGATGCTATTGATCAAGGAAGCTATCATGAGGTCAAAAGGCAACGTTGAAGGATTTATAAGCCCTTATGGCTGATATTGATGGGTCTGTGCATGTGACAATCTCTCAAGCTTAACACAATAGGATTCTGATGCTATGTGGAAAATGGTCAGATGAGAAATTTATTTTTACACAAATATTTCCCCAATCCAAGTGCACAACGCTAGTAGAGGCATTTCCAAACAGACTGATGGTCGTCATTTGAGCAAAAGGTAGTTCTATGAAGTATTAAATCATCCAGGGGTATGATCACTTTTCAAACCCTGTTATTCTAGTTTTTCAACAATTTTCAAAAACGTTTGGAACGGTTGCCTTCTATTCGTTACTTGTATTTTGTAAGGCAAAAGGCTTTTCTATCAAAATCAAACAATGACCAGGACTTTTTACAATTTACAAACAATTTACCATAAAGTAGTCGACAAGAAACACTCAAATTTAAGCCATTATTCACAAAAAAATTTTCACCTCCTGCCCATTCAAATCTGGCATATTCTAAATAAATGCAGGAATAAATTTGATAAGAATATTATTGTTGTGCATCTTTATCAATCTACTAATGGTCTTAAATTTGATGATCAAATTTTGGTCCGCTCCTCATACAAAGCTACCATATGGGTTTAGAAGACTTGAATTGCTTATAACTTGTGCAGTATATTAAGTTTATGGTACATTGTCCTTAAAAGTGCTTCACAGCTTCACCTTTGCTTTATAGAATAGCATGTTTGTGTATTAGCACCATGGAAGCTTATCCATGACTATTTTATATAAAACAATAAAAATCAATAAAAATGCAAACAAGGCATAGTAATTCAAAAACATATTTTGGGACATTCTGCTACACGTCTTTGTTGAAAGGAAAAAGAAAAATCATACAGGATTTGATCAACCCTTTTGGGTAAACTATTCCTTCAGTCTGGATAGTAAGCATTTTTTAGAGCAAAGCACTGCCACCCAATGGATGTAAAACCTTGCATTCAAAGAAATGCAAAAAGGAAAACCATGCATTTATAAACGGCTACAGAAAGCCATATCAATATAATAAACAGCAAAAATAACTTTGTAACCATATGAATTTCTGTAAAGATTTAAATTTTTTATTAATTGTCCACAGGGACAGCAACACATGAATACAATCATTCAATTATATTAAAATTTTTAGCGAAACCGTTTAACACTGCAAAATACAGAAATACCAATTTTTGTGATTATACCTGCTTTTGTAACATTTTATTGCCAAGATGAAAATGTGGAATTAAATTTTTTTTTTTTTTTTAAAGAGAACACTATCTGGGAATTTGCTTTCAGTTCATACATGCATACAATCACTCACAACAGGCAGTCTCCAAGAAAGTGTACTACAGATTGTTGTTAAAAAGAATTAAGAAAATAAAGCAAAGGAAAAAAGTCCATTAAAAAAAAAAAAAAAAATTATCATCTACCGGACCATATCCAGTGAATGTTTCGTTTCCCATAAAGTGGAATAAAAAGTTTAATTAGATGATACTCATCCTACCCTATTCGAAACCCCTCATCTTCCCTCAATTGCTGGCTTAGCTCAGCATAGGATCTTGACCTTGATCTTGATCAAGCAATAGGTTACAGATACCACTGATACAGTAGTTTGGCTCAGCTCTCTTCAGTCAAAGAGATCAAGATCAGCTCTCCTGCTTGTCTTTAACCAGCAGGACTGTGTGTTGCCCCCCACTGGACACTGAAAAGACGACACGATTCTCCAGCTGCTTGCCTGTCATCTCCACAGGGCTCCATTCATCATCCTCCTCTCCTGTGCCTAGCTGCAGGTTGGTGCCCATGCCCCAGGCAAACACAGAGCCTGACAGAAAGATACCAAAGTTAGAATGGACTTGGGTATTGCTGATGAAAAATGACTATTTGCCTTTGCCTTTGCCTTGTGTAACATTTATTTAAAAGATTGAGTTTATCATTTCTGCATCACTAATGTTAGCAGAATTTCCAGGCTGCTCTTCTCCAAAAAGGTTTTTCAAACTGGTTATAAAACGTTAAACAAATTTAACAAAAAACAAAGCCAACTAATTTCAGAACTAAATCGCACATCCCATTTTGAACCACAGCGACAATGTCATACAAGCCAATTCATAGTATGAGAAACCATAAACACTCTTTAAAAAGAACCAAACTCATATCTCTTAAAAAAAAAAAATGGACCAGATTAAAATTATTGAATTATTGTTTATTTGGAAGGGACAATGCACAATACGTATATTGTATAAGATATAGCTAAAAGCTCATTTTCATCAGCAGTCCCTGAGGAGGCCACCAATGATGCGCAGGTTTCTGAGATAAAAAAAATCCTACACACACACACACACACACACACACACACACACACACACACACCTAACGGTTTCACAAATTAAACAATTTGCTATTTTCAAAGTAATGATGCAGCTTGCGGTTTAGAATTAGCATGTACATAAATTACATTTGGATATTAACTTCTGGACAGATGGATGGTAGATCATTATTATAAATACTATATAAGAGAGGGCCTAAAATTTAAACCTTGGAGACACCAATAGGACATTCTAAAGATGATGATATTTCCTTCAATTCTTGTACAGTAGTGTTGTCTTGTTCAAATATGATGCCACCCATTCAATGTTTTTTTTTTTCTGATACATTGACTTCATAATTTAGATAACAGTACACTTGTGATTGATTGTATCAAATGCCTATTTCAAATCTATAAATATGGCTCCTGCCACCCTCCTTTATCTAACATGCATTTCAACTGTTCAAAAAAATAGCACAGAGCTTATTCTGTTGAATGATGTGATCTGAAACCAAACAGAACTTGATTATGAGAATGATTCAAATGGTCTACTAGCTGTTTAGCCACCACTTTTTCAATCACCTTTGATATTATTGGAAGGATGCTAATGGGTCTATAGTTGGCCAACTCAGACTGATCTCCTCCCTTAAAAATTGGTCTGATAACTACAGCTTATAAACAATCAGGAAAAGGTGCTTCCCTAATAGAACTATTTATCAACTGTGTCATTGGGGAGCACAGGGTTGTGACATTCCTCTTTATCAAGCTGGAGTCCATCCCATATGTCCTGAACCACTGAATTCTTTAGACCTTTTAAAATGTTCATTACTTCATGATTAGGAACCTCAGTTAGAGATAGAACAGGGTGGGCAAAATCTGGTGGCATTAGAACAGTTTCTCTACAACCAAATTCAAGAGATATGTACAGAATTTTTAAACAAATCAAAAGACTTGCAATCTTCATCCTGTATTAGTACATTATTGATTTTAAGATCATAACGCTTGTAGCTTTTATTTTTCTTTCGAGAGAGGTGCTTGATATGCTTCCAAAGTAACTGATTATTTCCTTTAGCCTGTTTAATAAGATAAATAAAAAGTTTGCTTTAACCTTCCAAAGTTAATTTACTACGTTACAATGGTCTTTAAAGAGACACATATCAGTATCAAGACCAGATTTCAATGAATTTTTAAGCAGAAAGTCTCTTCTGCATCAAAGTCCAGGTCCTCTGTCAACCAGGGTAGGTTTGGCTTTTTGATTTCTTGATAAAAAAACAAAAACAAATTCCTCGCATTATTTACAATGTCCATAAGACTCTTACAAAACACATACGTTTCCTCAATGTTGGTTAACCTATTCCATTCTGAATTTTTCAGTTCAGTATGAAATGACCAAATCTTTCTTTGGTATTCTATAAAAAAACTCTTTGTCTTGTCTAAAATTATACCTTTTCTTAACTTCAGAGCAATGAGTACTAGATTGTGATCTGAAATCCCTGCAATAAAATTAAAAGATTTAATGATTCTCTCTGGTTTGTTGGAAAATACAAGATCAATTTGGGTGTTAGATGTTAAGAGTTATTCTAGTTGGTCCATTCTGAGAAAAAAAACAAAAAGGTCAGTGATTCAGTGATCTTATCAGCCCAATTCACATGGAAATCCCCTAAAACCATCACTTCCTTCCCATAACCGTTTAATACCTTTAACAGTTCCTTAAGAGTTATACAAATTAACATCTGAAGACAGTGGTCTATAAATGCCAACCAACATAAATTACATTTGAGGTGATAAGAGTCATAGTAAATGACAAACATTAAATTTCAGGCTCCAGATTACCTTGTATACTGTTCACACATTATATGGTCTTTTACAGAGAAGTAACCCTCTATTTTGCCTAAATATGCTGTAGTCTTGGATTACAAAAGCCACCTGTGAAGAGGTGTTAAAAAAAAAAAGTTAGTCCGTGAGGGGTTCCTCCACTTGATCCATCTTTGAGGCGATACTTCTTATATTTAAGTATCATGCCTCCATCATTGTATTTCGGTTTGTAGTTTTACCTCACATGTCTGCAGCTCATAGATCCGCATTAATAAACCTCATTCCTACTGAATGTCTTGTCTGTGATCACATCGATCACAAATTTCTCCAATCGTCTTGTTACCTCCAGGTCTGATTCCCTGCTCAGTTCCAGCTAGCCCATTTGCAGACCTGTTTGCCCCGCACCACATGCCATTCTCTGCGCAGCCTTCACCCATGTTCGCCTCAATCGCCTTCAGCACAACTACGTATTAATTTCTCGCTTCAATTAGAGGACCAACAGATGTTTGGTCAAGGTGGTATTTGCCACATTTATGATGTATGCCAAACTGGATAACTGAAGTGTCCTTTCCATTTCAATTATTTTTATCATCTGTGCTGTACATAGGTCCAGGACACTGGTGAACATCGGCAGATAATCATAGACACAAAATGATTATTAGGTCTTCTCCGATAGATTGGTACTTTTTCCCCTTTTAGTGGAGGTAAGCAAGCTTGGGAACACAAACATGGCAGCCGTGGCACTCTTCCTGTATCCAAAATGTTTTGCCCCAGTTTTATTTTCTAGAGGGAAATAGGTTCTTCACTCTGAAAGATTAAAACAGTGTATCTTTGCATTCTCCAGACCACAAGTCTTTAAGCAGTCACGGGTCTAATGCCAATACAAATACACATACATGCATATAATTATTTTTTTTTTTTTTTGAACAGCACGCCACACCTGCCTGCCACCATTTTTCACCTGTCAATCTTAACCCTTATGCTGTGTTCTGGTCCAATGTGGAAAAGAAACTAATTCTCTTTTTATATATAAAATATTGGAGGAAAATGGCTATTAGCCTGATATATAATGCCAGAACCATCAATGCCTTGAAAATGGACTTGGATCTCTTTTTGGTCCACTTTAGTTTAGATTAGTTCTCTAGCCACTTTCCATTCACACTGTAATTATAATATAAATTCTTATTAAACGGAGTCAGAATATTTGAAGGGAGTGTTCATAAGGTATACATACTTAACATCCCAGAAAGCTTTCCAAGTTGAGGTATTAAAAAACAAGCACTGATGACTCCTGTTCTAGAATGTGGACAGGTTGTATATTCTGTTTTACCTTGTTTGGTGACAGCGTAGCTTACTGAGGCACCACAGGCGACCACTTGAGCGTCACTGACACCAGAGACTGATGTGGGCTCACTCTTCTCTCCTGCATCCTTCCCAAGGCCCAATCGGCCATACTCGGCCCGACCAAGACTGTACACTTGTCCTGTGGATAGATTAAGATCTAACTTCGTCATCTCTGAACTTGTGTAACAACGTCCAGTGCCCCCAGCCATGCAAAATCAGAAAATACTCAATCTTAAAAAGGAGGCTTTTCAAAATCTCAACAAGGTTCCCACCCTTTATGACCAATGAATTTCCCTGAATTTTCCAGCCATTTGTAATTACTAGATACATATTTTTAAATGATTATATTTTTTGATTCAAATCAATTGGAGAGTGAATCATTTAGACAGATTTGTGAACCGTTGAGTACCTCATTGAACAGAACGGAATCGAAAGAACGATTCACTGACAGACTGAACAACACTATGGCTTGAGCAAGTTTTACAAGAGCAATATCTTGCTCATTAAATATTTTAAAGAAAAAAAAAACTAAAAAAATATATTTACTACTGAAACTCCACCGGTGACTTCATACAGTCTAGATTGTGTTTCTCATGGATTCATTACCTTCAGAATTCAGACACAGAGTGTGGTGCTGTCCCCCAGAGAGACCCACCCAGGAGGTGGTGGAGTTCTTGAAAGAGGTGAGCTTGACTGGAACAAAGCAGGTGTTTGTGTTTTGGGTACCTGTAATAAAGAGCAAGAACACACTATGAAAATGATGGCAAGAGGGGGACCATTTCAAGGAATAGTTCAGCCAAAAATGTAAACACTAGGGGTGGAATAATATTGTTCTCTCACATGAGGTTCACGAATCAATATAATCTTGGTCCGATCACTTCAATGACAAAGTATGATAGGAAATTGTGTTTATTTCTTAGAAAAATGCACATTATAATTTCTCAAAATAAAATTCTCTAATACACAATATGAATGCTCAAAGTTGATAAATAAGAATAAGAGAATAATATATCTTTCTCTAAAAGATCACAAACAAACCTTCAAAACAAAATGAACCTTCAAAAATAGGTAGCTACATTCAGGCTGATCGCAATTAATCATGCCTCCTGACGTGTATGTAAATTCCGTAATTTATGGATTTTCCTAAAATATGGGACGCAAGTGGATGAAGAAATTCACAAATTTTAATTACCCAAGTGAGCTAGTTGAAGAGGTGATGTCAGCAAGCGAAATCACTGACTTTTTCCAAGCTTGAATTACTTCTGTTTTTACAAGCTGCGTGAATAGATGGTAGCATGCTTCAAACCTCAAAAGCAAGGAAGCCAAAGAATCAGAACCGCTCACTGAGGAAGCACAAGCGGTGGACAAAACAACAGAATACAGGAATCTTGAGACGTGATTTTCAGTTTCTACTACTTTTAACTTGACACAGCATCCTAAAAATGCAGCGTTTACGACATTCCACTCATAGCTGGAGGAGCTTGTGACTGTTAGATGCAGACCTTTTTATTTACCATGGGAATTCACCACTGTTATCATAACCAGAGTTTACATTCCCCCAGCGCTAACGCTAAAGAAGCGCTCTGTGAACTGTACAGGGCTATGAGCGAACTGCAGAACGCTCACCCTGACAGACTGTTTATTGTCACCGGAGATTTCAACCATGTGAATCTCAAGACAGTGCTCCCTAAATTCCATCAGTATGTGGACTTTGCAATGAGAGGGGCGAACATGCTTGATCTTATTAACACAAACATCCCAGGCGCATACCGGGTGGAGCCCCGCCTCTACCTCAGCTACTCAGACCACATCTCTGTTATGCCAATTCCAGCATACAGACCGCGTCAGATGCAGGTGAAAACCTGGCCAGCAGGAGCCATCTCTGCTCTTTAGGGCTGTTTTGAGTGTACTGACTGGCACATGTTCAGGGAGGCTTCAACATATTGCGACTCTACCAACTTGGAGAAATACCAAACGCTCCAACCAGAAGCTGTGGATGACTGCGGAGGTGCACTCGCTGCTGAGGACCCGAGACTCTGCCTTCAGAGCAGGCGACAAGGCAGCCCTAAGAACAGCGAGGGCCAAACTGTCCCGGGCCATCAGAGAGGCAAAGCGCGCACACGCCCAGAGAATCCAGTCACTTCCAGGACAGCGGTGACACGTGGCACATGTGGCCGAGCATCCAGGCCATCACCAACTACAGGACAAAGGCCTGTGACAAAGATGCCTCCCTTCCAGATGCGCCGAACCACGTCTACGCTCGGTTTGAAGTGCAGAACGAAGTGGTGGCGAGGAAGACCACCCCTCCTCCCAACGACCAGGTGCTCTGTCTTACCAAAGCTGATGTGAGGAAAACTCTACGTAGAGTCAACCCACGGAAGGCTGCTGGACCAGACAACATTCAGAGTGCTCAGAGGATGTGCAGACCAGCTGGCAGATGTTCTTACTGACATCTTCAACATCTCTGAGCAGCGCCATCGTTCCAACGTGCTTCAAGGCCACCACCATTGTCCCCATGCCAAAGAAGTCTTCAGTGTCCTGCCTCAACGAGTACCGTCCCGTCGCACTCACATCCATCATCATCACAAACTCTTCACCCTCCTGCAGTTTGGCAAGAGGTACCGAAGCATTCGGGCACTCACGGCCAGACTGTGTAACAGCTTCTTCCCCCAAGCCATCAGACTCCTCAATACTCAGAGACTGGTTTGACACACACACACACACACACACACACACACACACACACACACACACACGTCCTGAGTTGCACTTTAATTATTGTCACTTTATAACTGGCTGCTACCTCAATAACTGATATGTCCATAGAACACTATCTCATAGTATGTTATGTTTACATTTGGCATTTTTAGAAACTGTCATCTTTTGCACTACCGTGTACTGGTCGGCGCTGCACTGTAACTTCCTGTTTCTATTGTCAGTAATTTATTGCACTGTCCCGTAATTTTTGCACGTTTGCACGTGCACTTTATATAAGTATTTTATTTAGCCTGTGTAGTCTCATGTGGTTCTGGGTTTGCCCTATGTTGTTTTATGTAGCACCATGGTCATGGAGGAACGTTGTCTCGTTTCGCTGTGTACTGTACTAACTGTATATGGTTGAAACAATAAAAACCACTTGACTACCAGTGAGAAGCTTCCATCTGAGGCACGCACATCTAAATAGAGCGACAATTAAATATAGTGCAGACGGAATGCAAGAACACACATCGTGAGACAAACTCAATGTAAAACAGATTACTGTTAACTGTAGGCTTGTTCTATGATATGAGAATAAAACAAACAATATATGGAGTTCTTAAGCCACTTTTTGTATTGTCTAAACAATACTACCACAATAAAATATATTTATAAATGTTTGAATTACTATACATTATTCATATGAATTCTTTATTTGGGGACCTTTCTCAGAAAATAATGATGCATGTGATTAATTAGTCGGCATGTCATGTAATTAATTGAAAAATTATAATCGATTGACAGCCCAAAGTTTTTGACATTTATTGGTTAATTGCATTTGTAATATTTACACATATTTACAATAATTTGAAGAACACGTTTTAAAAACCGGCACTTTCTTTAAGAATTGAAATCATTTCTGTAAAGTGTATGTAAATGAGCGCATGCTAATGAGAGAGCCTCCTGTAACTGATCTCATCTGTGCTGAGTGATTTCCTCTCATTGTAGAGGGGTGCACAGAGTAAAAGATTGATCTTGGGATTTAAGAATTGAAATCGAGAGAATTCAAATGAAGATCACGATGTATAGGAAAATCTTTTTACACACCCCCGTGGAACACGTCTTTGATGGACACATTACATGGAAGAAATGTTCCATTTTAATTTCAAGCACTTAAGCAAGGGGATTTCTGAAGTATTCCAGTACTCAAAATTCATAAAGCTAAATCCAAGCACTTCAAGGATCTTGTGCGAATCCTGCGAACAGTGAAGAGAAAAAAAAAAGCCATAGAGCGATCTTATTGTTTGAGGAGTCATTTAATTTATGATCACATGGACCAAAAAAAAAAAAAAAAAAAAAAAAAAAAAAAAAAAAAAAAAAGTTAATTTTGCCTCTATATGGTTCACAATATTTTGAAATTCAATACATTGTAACATTGCTAGTAAACCACCAACATTAACTCACTTAAAACCATGACATTTTCTACATGCATTGCACATAATTCAGTCATACAGAACTTATAAATTAACAATTCCTTCAATATTCAAGAATGAGTGAACAACAAGCTTACCAAGCTGGTGATAATTGGACAGGCCAAAGCCATAAACATGACCCTCTTTAGACACAGCAAACGTGAAGTATGCACCACAAAAGACATCAGTGAAGACAAACTTTCCCCGTGGTTTCATGGTAACCATCTGCGGCTCCAGGAGCCTCACTGGGCAAAATGTATGTGAAAAATTACATGAACACTTTAAGAACTCCCATCATAACTCTAGAAAAGGATAGGCTCAGATTCACAGTGATGCATTTAGTCTCTAAAGCTCAAAGTGACAATTCAAAAAACAAAAATACATACTCAATCCTTTCCTGCCTCCACGGTTAGCGAAGTGCTCAGCCACCCTTCCTAGCTGGCCTTGTTCTCCACATCCTGATGTGTACAGTTCTCCATTCACAGTCAGCATCACCAAGTGATCATTTCCTTTAGATTGAATTCAGAATATTCTTATAAGAGAAATTACATAATGACTTCCAAAACCACATGCACAGTGTGAATTCATTTGACCCACCTGAGACTATTTTAACCACGGGCTTGTCAAAAGGAACTTTGACAGGCAACATGCACTTTTTCATGGGCTCCAGGAGTCCAATGACACCATTATTATCCTGTAACAAATCAGAGAATTTAAATCAAACTACCACAACATTTCTGCTCAGCTATAAGCAACACAGATCCTTCAAGGTTAAAACACTCACTCTAAAAGAGCCCCAGATATAGACAACTCCCTCCTCTGTGAGGGCAGCAGTGTGGCTGTCCCCTGCAGAAACCTGTACAACAGTCTCTCCAAGGTCCACCTTGGCCGGAACCATCTCGGTGCCCTCCTCTGATGTGTCGCGACCCAAAGCGCCCTCATCATTACAGCCAAATGTATAAACCTGCACAGGGATGAAAAATAATTAGCACCTGTTACACTAGACCAATGATGTGGCTATGGGGGTAAAAGTTTGCAAACACTGCACTGGACAATAGGTAATTTCAGACCTCTGATGTTCAGCTAAATATGGATATGACAGTATAACATTAAGAGATTTTTTAGAAACAGGGCTGGGTATTGATACAGCTTTCCCAATTTAATTTTATTCTGATTCCAAATAATAATATTAATTTTAAAGAAACTGCTGTTTAGACTCTCCAAAAACACCAGTAACGACCTAACTGCCAGCCACTGATGACAGGCATTGACAAAGTAGCTGGCATTGTGAACACAGCTTAATCGGGAGCATTAGTTTTATCGCATCTCTCGCTTATAAAGACGTGGTACAACACCATTCGCATGTCCAATTAACAAGTTTATACATGTAAAATCTGTAGTTCTGTAGATCCGCGCACTGCTCGTGCTCACAAGTTGCTGTACGCTGCACCAAGAGTGAAGGTGAGAGAGGACGACACGATAAAGGGAATTCCCGGCATTTTGAAAGTGAAACATGCAGGAATTATTAAAATCACGCTCAATTCCAGCTGTCGCTGTCCCACTCTATTGAGCTAACATTCATTATTGAAATTTTAATCAGGCCATTTGTCCAGTTGGGCAAATAAAAATCTCTAACTTGCCCGTTCAAAATTTCCATTTTCTGGACAAGTGTTAATATCAAGCCCTGTATTAAAACACCTATTAGCCTCAAGTAACACGTAATCTTCACCTGTCGCATTCTGCTCAGTGTTTACGGAGGAGCTGCCTGAGCCCCACCTTTATTCTGGCACATGCAGTGTTGTCTTTTTTTCCTCATCAGTGCTGAATAGAATGTCGGGTCTGTCCAGCTTTTTGAGAGGCTTAACATCCTCGATAGCACTTTAAACTAATAATTTTCAGAATTCAAATGAGTCTTTGAGGTCTGCTCCACAATAACAAGATAACCTTATGATCATCAAGGGAAGCCATGGTGATATCAAATGATAAGCTCTGCACCGTCCCATCTCTGGTGCGCTGACAGCGAGGGAAGCCCACTTGAAGCGTGCGATCCAGAAATACACTGGGATAGAGCAGAGCACATCACTTGCAAGAGCTTCTGTGATGTCTCGCGCCACACTCACTTGAAAACCAGGCTTCAACTGCACTGCGCAAATGTGTTTAATGCCAGATTCTGCTGCCCGATATTCATCACGTATTCGAAATTTGGTTGCATATGCGTGTGCTTAACTCAAATCTATCTTAAAATTTAAGAATCAATATTGGGGTTGTTGGAATGCAGATGGCGATGCAAAGTGAAATCTATATTTTTACCCATCCCTATTTAGAAAGATGGTATTACACAGAGATGATGGGTGTTGATGAATATGCAAGGGTTTTGTTTGTACTCAACTTACATTTCCACTGTCACTGAGGCAGACTGTGTGCATGCCCCCTGCCACGGCCTGCACAATACCTTCAGGAAGAGTCAACAGGGCCGGTTTTTTCCTTTCAAGCACATCCTCTCCCAGACCAAGCTGTCCAACGTCACCCTGCCCGAGAACAAGCACCAGGCCCTTTTCCTGGCCATGACTACTGTGGGAAACTAAACAACAACCACATCCACAATACATAAATAGGTTCTCAGATATACATAAAACCGAATTTGCAAAAACAAAAAAGTTCTACTCGTTTCACAAGTTCTAATTTGTTTCCAGAAGTCTACCCATGAATTGTACTCCCATGCTTAAAGAGATCCTTCATATAAAAATACAATTCTGTCATTTATTCATCCTCATGTTGTTCCAAACATGTAAGATTTTTGTATTTTTTTTATTTAAATCGAACACAAAAGGAGATTTGAGACAGAACATTAGCCCAAGTCACCATTCACTTTCGTCATATGGGGAAAAAAAATACCGGTAAATAAAATGCATGGAAGTAAATGGTGACAATCATAATTTGATAATCTTTCCATGGAAGAAAGCCACAAATTTGGAACAACATGGAGGTGTGTAAATTGCTGTAAAACATTTCAAATGCTGTAAAGCTCACTATAATGTCTACAATCCCAGAAACATTCAATAAGCTACAAATAAATGTTATATTACCTTATTCAGCCCAACCCCTTTTCAGCGCTCTGCTCTTCCGAATTTTGTCATTCAACTTCCTGTTTGTATTGAAGCTACTGTGAAGAGTCGATCAAAATGGATTACGTGTGGGAGCACAGAGGGTATGGTGAGTTGATGGTGAGTCTACAATAACCTTTTACTACGTGAAAATGTCACTGTCACTGCTCGTTTTTCAGACACCAGCGAAGGTAAACTGGACCTGGCAGATCACATTCAGACAGCACTTTTTCGAGATACAAGCATTTCATTGTCATATGTAATACTGCTTCATTTTTTTGTTATTAATGATTTTGTTTAAAATGTGTAGTTGACATGAAATTTCAAACAGGACAGCTTGTATTATTTTAAGTTCATTACATAAATGAAATTTTGTTTTTAAAATGTATTTGTCACTCCACATTTTTAAGAGACTTAAATGTGATTAAAATAGTTCTAAATACAATATAAAATAAAATGTACACTTTTATATACAGTTCTGGAAAAAATTGAGATGACCGCAAACTTAAATTTCTTTGGATTAACTATTTATATGCATGCATTTGAGTAAAATTAAAATTTTTGTTTTAATCTATAAAGTACTGACCATATTTCTCCCAAATAAAAATAGTCATTTAGATAATTTATTGGTCAAATATAACAAAATATGCAGTGTTTTCAGACCTCGAATAATGCAAAGAAAACAAGATCATAAATATTTAAACAATACTAGTGTTTCAACTTAGGAAGAGTTCAGAAATCAATATTTGGTGGAATAACCTTGATTTTCAAATCACAGCTTTCATGCATCTTAGCTTGCTCTCTACCAGTCTTTCACATTGCTGTTGGGTGACTTTATGCCACTCCTGGCGCACAAATTCAAGCAGCTCGGTTTTGTTTGATGACTTGTGGTAATCCATCTTCCTCTTGATCACATTCCAGAGGTTTTCAATGGGGTTCTGGAGATAGGGCAGGCCATGACTGGGTCTTGATCTTCTGGTCCTCCATCCACACCTTGATTTACCTGGCTGTATGCATCCTTCACAAAGATGAATCTGCCCGATTCCAGCCTTGCTGAAGCACCCCCATCTAATGGTTAGCCGGAGACCTGGAGAGGCCTTCAAGCCACAGAGTCTCACACCAACTGTGAAATTTGGTGGAGGATCAGTGGTAGAGGATCGGTGATGGAGGATCTGGGGGTGCATCAGCAAGAAGATTCGTCTTTGTGAAGGACACATGAATCAAGCCACATACAAGGTTATCCTGGAAGAAAACTTGCATCCTTCTGCTCTGACAATGTTTCCCAACTCTGAAGATTGTGTTTTCCAGCAGGAAAATGCTTTATGCCACACAGCCAAGTCAATCAAGGTGTGGATGGAGGACCACCAGATGACCCTGTCATGGTCAGCCTAATCTCCAGACAGGAACTCCATTGAAAACCTCTGGAATGTGATTAAGAGGAAGATGGAAGGCCACAAGCCAAACAAAGCAGAGCAGCTTGAATCTTTGCGCCAGGAGTGGCATAAAGTTACCCAACAGCAATGTGAAAGACGGGTAGAGAGCATGCCAAGATTGAAAGCTGTGATTGAAAATCAGGTTTATTCCACCAAATATTAATTTCTGAACTCTTCCTAATCAGTATTGTGTTGTTTAAAAATTAATATGAACTTGTTTTCTTTGCATTATTCAAGGTCTGAAAACACTGCCTCTTTTTTGTTATTTTGACCAGTAAATGATCAAATAAATGATCTAAATGACAATATTTTTATTTGGAATTTGGGAGAAATTTAGTCAGTACTTTATATAATAAAAGAAATGTGTTACATTTACTCAAACACATACCTATAAATAGTAAATTCAGAGAAACTGGTAATTTTGCAGTGGTCTCCATTTTTTTCCAGAGCTGTATGCATGTGTGTGTGTGTGTGTGTGTGTGTGTGTATATATAAAAAGTTGCACCCCTTCCCCCGTTCGGGTTTAACACTTAAAATCTGCTCATGAACTATAACACAACGAGTGAAAGACATGAAAAGATGGTCTGAGGTGTCATTGAGAGATATTTTTATGACTTTATGTAATCTCTTGGAGTTTTGTGAGCACAGAGGTATATCAATACGTCCACAGCGGTAGGATCTTGTGCACTGAATTATGAATTACTCTTTGTTTTAAAATCTCCCTGCTCTGCTACCAATTATTATTACATCCCCTAAACACTTTAAAATTCTCATGATAAATTGACAACTATATAACCTGTAAATACGATAGCTAATTACACATTGACATCAACACCACAGTAATCTATATAGAATCAAATAGACTGAAAGATCAAAGACAAAATTCTTAAGAAGGCTGCATGCTATATTATCTGTTATAAAGATAACATGAGCACAAACAAGTTTCACACCACAATAGCTTACCTTTTAGTCTTTTCACAACCACCAAGTCCACAGTTGCTGTAACTCTTTGTCTCTTTACAGGTTTTTTCGCCAGCATAGTGACTATAAATTCTTGGCAAAACCTAAAGCAGAGATGTATGAATGCTTTGTTAGCAAAGTAACTTGAACATTCATCTGATTTATATTAACAAAATACACTTACAAGGACAATCAGACCTGAACTACTATAAATGAGATATATATTAGATATACGTTTTTTTATTTGACTTTTATTGATGTCATAAAACTAGCCTGAAACAAAACTCGTTATGCCCAGCGGAAGAAAAAAACAACAACTTTCCACTGCATTTACACATTTATAAAAAAACAAAGGACGATTGGAGTATGCTTTGGATAGCTGAATCATGGCAGATATGCCGTGTTTTAAAACTCAGAGAGCTGGCAACAAGACAGCATATTTAGTCATCTTGTGGTTTGAAAGCGCCTGTGATGCCCAAAATGCTGTTTATGAAGGCCACTCACTCGGCTTTGACATCCAGCCCCTGTATTTTTGACTGACAGCAGCAAATGTTTGATGGCATAGACCAAATATGGGATTAAAATGAACAGGTGTACTTTTCACTCTTGGACATATTTTAAATGAGCGGAATGGATGGAACCACGGCGTCAAATATCCGACTCCAAGTGTAAAGGCAAAGGGAGAACCGCTAAAAGTTTAAACAGATGTAACCTTCCGCAGTGAAGACACAGGGACAACTACTACATGGTTTAACACCGTAACATTTTGCCTTTATAACTAATTATTATTTTAAAAACAAAGGAAATCGGGTAGCATATGATTATCAAGAATTGTGGTGAGATATTAAAGCAAACATTTGAATGAAACCGCCTGGTCAGCGATATCGAGGCAGCAAACATCTCTCTATTTGCATTGCCACTTGTGTTTTTTTTTAATACATACCGTCACTAAATAGCTGAGATGATAACCAAAGCTTGAGTATTGCCCAGTTTCAAAGCTTTTACTTGCTCTAACAGGTTTGTAAACATCAGTAAGTTCTCCAGGAGGACGTGTAACGCACGCGTGTTTCACCACTGCTGCTGTATTTAATATTTCACTTGATACGAGTAAATAAGGGCACGGCGTCACCTATTGGATTGGCGGGTAAAGTAAATGTCGATCATTTTTATTAAATTTATTATTTTTACTTTACAACACCAAATTAATTGTCTGTTTCATTGCATTTCGCATTTGTTAGAATCTGCGTTTTTTCCGGACAGCTAGATAATGGAAATGTGCCGTTTTTGGAAGCGATTGTGTTTTGTTGTTGTTCGAGGCTAGATCAACTGATTTTCTTTTGTAAAGGCATCTCCATCGAAGAATGTTAAAGAACTGATTTTACCGTATGATTTCTGGAGAACAGCAGATATCAGTATATTGACGTATCACTCGCCGCGCTTAACCGTTAATTTTAATCAATAAGATCCTCATCTTCATAATTAAGCCAAGTTGTATTAAATTCTAAATGTAATTTTTTTTAAAGTAATATTTCAGACTCAATAAAAGTGAAGCTCAAACGACAGCATTTGTGGCATAATGTTGATTACCAAAAAAAAAAATAAATCTGGGTCAAGGGCTAATCCATAAACATTAAAATACTCACTGTTTCAAAAGTATAGCCACAATACGTAAACAAAATGTGTGTTAAATATGATTTTAGTGGGATAAAATCGCGTACAATCCTTTTCTTTTAAGTTATTTCCAGATTTAGTACTTCGTTGCCATGACGACGTAACCTTGTAAATCCCTGAAATAATTGTAAAAACAATTTACAGTACAAATACACAAGATTTAAAAGATCAATCAATGTAAGCACTTTTTTATTAGCATATTTTTGCCATTAGTGGCCCATTATGTGGTGGGAAGATTTTATTTGATTTTTAAATCTTAATCTTTTTACAAATCTTTGACCTGTTGTCAGTATTCTGCTCTTTAGAAAAGTAGACAAATCATACCTCTAACACCTTTATTCCTTAAATTCGTTAACTCATACAAATCGTGCACTATTTATTTAATCACAGAGTATATGACTTTCAAATTAGGTCATACATGTAAATCAGTAGCTTCAGGTCCTTATAGGCTATGGACATTATGCGCCTGTTGATAATGTAAAAAACATGCAAGTGAGACAAGACAGACATTATTGGTAAGCATTTTAATTTAGATTTAAATGTGTTTACATCTAAACAGAAAATGTATTGTCAGTTTCTAAAAGTTCACATATAATTAAATAGCAAGAATATCAAACACCACATTAAAATGGAACAGGTACATCATGCTCCCATTCTTGTAGTGTTGAATAATACACTTATAATTTTGTGCTTAAAAAAATAGTAACCTATATGAGTTTCAATATATTTAAAATAGTTTTCCAAATAAAAGGAAGACAAGATATACACAAACAGTCAAGTTCATCTACAGAATGGATCTGTACAACAGAGCAATTGCTATTATTCTACTGGCCAAAAACAACGCTTGATAAAATAAATGCAAAATCGAAGAAGAGTTCCTGCCGCAATAATCTCCCTGTCAAAAACACTTCATTTGATATAACACTTTAGAGCCGTATCAGTGCGAGCCCTGACTATATGCATTCTTCTTGAAAATGGATAATAACCAGAAAATATTTTTTATTAAGAAATAATATATTTTGTAAACTAGACTTGAACACTTTTTCAAACTGAAATTGGTGGACCTCACCTTTACTTTAGAGAGTACAAATACCTTGAATTAAAAATAGCGTAAATGATCAGAAAATTTGGTTTTGATGTAGATACATTTTGTGATAAGGAATATCACCTATTAAGAATTACAATTAATCATATCTTCTTTTCTATGGTAAATGAATGCTAAAACAGTAAGGACCAATATGTCGGGAAGAATCCGAAACAAAGTTTTGAATTAAAGAGGGCCAAAATAACTAAATAATAATAGTAAAAAAAGTATTGCCTAACGGTTTCTAAAATGTACAACATTCCAAAGAGTCAGACTAAGAGAAAATAACAGCAGCCTATACAAACATACACAAAAACACAATTAACTTCCAGGCTCAGGCATTATCTTGCAGTTCTTCAGTTCATACCTATGCCCTGCTATGCTCAGTAACTAACACTTACTGTATTATTACTGTATTTATTATTGTCACATTATTATTACTATAATAGTTTTTTTTACTTTGTTACACTTTCCTGAAAGGAAATTAAGTTTGTCATACGGAGTAAAAGCAGAAAAAAAGGCCATTCTCTATGCTTTCCATTGGCACATGTAACACTCCACTCATCCTCTATAATAAGTCCTTCGTGGCCTCTCCTTTTTGGCACATGGTTCCCATAAAGTCCAGGAGAAATACTGCATCAGTCCCCCAGAGGTCACCCCTCCCATACTGACTGTTCACTGGTCAGCAGTTGGAGGACTGAGGAACAGTCCATATATTTGTTTGTTTTTCAATTGAAATATGTTAGGTGTCCCTGTGCATTTAAAGTAGTACATTCAGAAATATTAAAAGCAGTTTGTAAGGAAACTCTGACACCATGAGTCTCCTCACCAGAAAAATTGCTTCTCCATATCCACCAGCCTTTAAGTGCTTAATTTTCCAGTTAAAAGATGATGTTAAGGACGATGGAATCTAGGAACAATAAGGGACAAGACCACATAAAAACACATATCAATGGTTAGATGCTTTGCAAAAAAAAAACAAAACAAAAAAAAACATAAAAATTATATTAATCTTTAATGAATGTAAAAAAATGTACCTTGTGTAAATTCGGCTCTCCTCATGCACTTCCATCTCAGAGCTCTTAAACTCATTGAGCTCTTTACGAATAGCAGCCTAAACATACAGCATATAGATGTTTAAGGAGATAACAAATGAAATGTAAAGCAGAAAGAGACTATATATATATAAAATGCAATGCAATCTATAGTGCCTTGAAAAACTATTAATAATAAACAGACAAATGTGTTATCAGGTGGCATGTACAGTATATTTCTGTTCTTTTAAGATATGCAGATGTTAATGAGATGCATGTGAGAAAAAGCTGTTACCTTGTCTGCAGGAGTGAGTTTGGTCCATGGCTTGTCAGCACGGCGGTCATAGTCCTGGGCGCTTGTGACTTCCACATATTCATGGAAACGTAATATTTTTCTGGCCTGTAGTTCAGCCACTGTAGGGCGCTCACTCAACTGAAGAGTGTAAAAAAAGATTTTTATTTTCTCTGCAAAGCTTTTTCATAACATAACACATTTCCAATTTAGAATGAATATAAGATGGTTTATATTTAATTGTAATTTGTTTTTAAAATAATGTTAATAATATACTGTGGGTTCACCATAATGTAAGCATACTGAAGCAAACCTTTCTGGTGAGTCTGCGCTTGATCTCCCTGACCTCTGCTTGTCTGTCTGCTTCATTTTTGGCTGGGGGGAAATAAGACACACCATCAGCACAACAGCACAACTATAAATTACATTCCATGTGGTTTATTCACTTGCAAATTAACAGGGCAATAATGACAACATTGCATAAATCACATTGCAATACATTAAATCAAAGGCAACGATATCAAATACAAGTATACTGATAAAGCGCAAAAAAAAAAAAAAAAAAAAAAGGTCTACAAAATATTTTGATCTTCTTCCAGTTGATGTACTGTGGATACAGGAAGGGCAGTGTAATTAGTGCAGTTAGAGTACAACAAGCTAAGCCTTGCTTGTTGAAGAGCAAAAAGTTAAAAAATAATTGTTAAATCATGTGATTAATAGAACATAAAACAAAAGAGAGCATCTTTCAACCATAAAGTAAACACTCTGAGAATGAATAAATAAAAAATAATGAATAAGTAACTAATGAAAAGAGAGAAAAGGGGAGATCAAGACGGAATGGAAAAAGGGAAATCAAATTAAATGAACAAGAATTAATAAGAAACTAATGACACGAGAAGAACAGAATGGAGGCAGGGAAAACAAATCCCAATGAAATAACCAGACTATAAAAAGTATAAAATAAGGCTATTTACGCTGGAGTATGTTTCTCTGTTCCAATTCCTCAGCAGTAGGTCTCTGGCTCAATCGTCTACAGACAAAAAAATAAATTAAATATCAGCTTATTCTTTATATATTGCACAACATATAAAATAAATTGATATAAATAAGTATAAAAATTAATTTAGCAAATATTCATGTTTAATATAAGCTTACAGGTGAAACTCGAAAAATTAGAATATCGTGCAAAAGTTCATTAATTTCAGTAATTCAACTTAAAAGGTGAAACTAATATATTATATAGACTCATTACAAGCAAAGTAAGATATTTCAAGCCTTTATTTGATATAATTTTTATGATTATGGCTTACAGCTTATGAAAACCCCAAATTCAGAATCTCAGAAAATTAGAATATTGTGAAAAGGTTCAGTATTGTAGGCTCAAAGTGTCACACTCTAATCAGCTAATTAATCCAAAACACCTGCAAAGGGTTCCTGAGCCTTTAAATGGTCTCTCAGTCTGGTTCAGTTGAATTCACAATCATGGGGAAGACTGCTGACCTGACAGTTGTGCAGAAAACCATCATTGACACCCTCCACAAGGAGGGAAAGCCTCAAAAGGTAATTGCAAAAGAAGTTGGATGTTCTCAAAGTGCTGTATCAAAGCACATTAATAGAAAGTTAAGTGGAAGGGAAAAGTGTGGAAGAAAAAGGTGCACAAGCAGCAGGGATGACCGTAGCCTGGAGAGGATTGTCAGGAAAAGGCCATTCAAATGTGTGGGGGAGTTTCACAAGGAGTGGACTGAGGCTGGAGTTACTGCATCAAGAGCCACCACACACAGACGGGTCCTGGACATGGGCTTCAAATGTCGTATTCCTCTTGTCAAGCCGCTCCTGAACAACAAACAACGTCAGAAGCGTCTCAAGCACTCTCAAATTCCAAATTTGAGAGCAAATTTTGCATCTCATTTGGAAACCAAGGTCCCAGAATCTGGAGGAAGAATGGAGAGGCACACAATCCAAGATGCTTGAAGTCCAGTGTGAAGTTTCCACAGTCTGTGTTGGTTTGGGGAGCCATGTCATCGGCTGGTGTTGGTCCACTGTGCTTTATTAAGTCCAGAGTCAACGCAGCCGTCTACCGGGACATTTTAGAGCACTTCATGCTTCCTTCAGCAGACAAGCTTTATGGAGATGCTGACTTCATTTTCCAGCAGGACTTGGCACCTGCCCACACTGCCAAAAGTACCAAAACCTGGTTCAATGACCATGGTATTACTGTGCTTGATTGGCCAGCAAACTCGCCTGACCTGAACCCCATAGAGAATCTATGGGGCATTGCCAAGAGAAAGATGAGAGACATGAGACCAAACAATGCAGAAGAGCTGAAGGCCGCTATTGAAGCATCTTGGTCTTCCATAACACCTCAGCAGTGCCACAGGCTGATAGCATCCATGCCACGCCGCATTGAGGCAGTAATTAATGCAAAAGGGGCCCAAACCAAGTACTGAGTACATATGCATGATTATACTTTTCAGAGGGCCGACATTTCTGTATTTAAAATCCTTTTTTTTTATTGATTTCATGTAATATTCTAATTTTCTGAGATTCTGAATTTGGGGTTTTCATAAGCTGTAAGCCATAATCATAAAAATTATATCAAATAAAGGCTTGAAATATCTTACTTTGGTTGTAATGAGTCTATATAATATATTAGTTTCACCTTTTAAGTTGAATTACTGAAATTAATGAACTTTTGCACGATATTCTAATTTTTCGAGTTTCACCTGTACAGTACATTTAGACTTTTTCCAGTGTGCCAATCTCTTTTTTTTCTATATTTTGCACAATATTTAAAAAAACACTGATGTAAATAAGTGCAAAACTTAAATTCAGCCAATTTTATGTTTAACCTTAGCTTACATTCAGTTTTTCCCAGGGTACTACTGTCTTATTTCCTATATTTTGCACAATATATAAAATACACTAATGTAAATAATAGGGCTGTCAATTTAACATGTTAAATTAGTATGATTAATTATATAAAACAATTATGTGTTTAAAAAGTAATCATTCCATTGTACCAATATAAAGAATATTTCTACCAGTCAGTACCAGTCAGTAGGAGGCAGTAAGCACAACTCACAGCTGTACAGGCAACAAACCACACTTACTTACTGACAGCAGACAGCACAAGACGAGGATGGATGTGTTCTTGCACATAGACAGCTTAAGCAAAGTGCAACTACGAATGCAGGGGTCTTGAGCATGTTTTTCTAAAGTTTTAAAATACATTTATCTGTGACACAACCAAAACGAGACACTCCAAAAGCATCCGTCTAATGCATGTGTACATAGTGCACATCTTTAGAAAAGCTATTATAATAAGTCTACCTTGGACAGACTGATGAATTCAATTGTAAAATGGAAAAAAAACAATATTTTGCCTTCTAAAACCACTTTTTATATAGTCTTATCCAGTTTTTGTCAACATTGTACCCCTACAGCTCCATCAGTAAGGCTGAAGTACACCTTAATCGACATAAAACCAAAGATGTGTAATATATCAGACTATATCAATGATAATATACTAATATATATATATATATATATATATATATATATATATATATATATATATACCTTCTAACTTTTTAATTTTTTTTATTTACATTTATTATTAGCGTTTCATAATTTAAGCCACATTTTTTTCTTTTTAAAAATGTACAAATTCCATGTGTTCCATCAATAAATGTGTCTTGGAATTGCATTTATTATATTGCATACATATGTTTTATTTTAAGACGCCTAATTTATAGCATTTACAAGTATTTACACTGATAGGTAGAACAAGAGCTAAAATGGTATTGTCTCTTTAAGACTATCGGTGGTAGTTCAGCCAGTGAGCGCATATTAACGAGAGAATACACACAATTTCTTTAACTGCTTCCTTTCTTCCCTGCTTGTTTAATTATAATTGTTAATTTTTTTTGTTTTGATCAATAAACTGTAAAGAACAGAAAGGGTATTAAAAGAGACATTATCCAATAATAAATGGATTGTGTGAATGGATCTCATCTTTGGACACATTACACAGGATGAGTCAAAACAAAATTTTACTCTCAACATGCAGTGAAAATATCTCTGTGCCAAACTTTGCATAGAGTAAAAAGATTTGAAAAAGGACTGAACAAATGAACATCATGATTAATTGGAAAACTGATATTTTTACCCATCCCTAATTTTATTATATTTATTTTAAGCCATACATGTGATTAGGTATAAATATACTGTATACATATATAACCACACAACATGTTGCCACCCCCATGCTTCACGGTTGGGATGGTGTTCTTTGGCTTCCAAGCCTCACCCTTTTTCCTCAAAACATAACAATGGTCATTATGACAATCAGTTACATTTTTATCAATTAAACCAGAGGACATTTCTCCAAAAAGTAAGATCTTTGTCCACATGTGCACTTGCAAATTATAGTCTGGCTTTTTTATGGTGGTTCTGGAGTAGTGGCTTCTTCCTTGCTGAGAAGCCTTTCAGGTTATGTTGATATAGGACTCAATTTACTGTGGATATAGATACTTGTCTGCCCATTTCCTCCAGCATCTTCACAAGGTTCTTTGTTGTCATTCTGGGATTGATTTGCACTTTTCATACCAAACTATGTTCATGTCTAGGAGACAGAATGTGTCTCCTTCCTGAGCGGGATGATGGCTGTGTGATGGATGGCTGTCCTATGGTGTTTATACTTGCATACTATTGTTTGTACAGATGAACGTGGTACCTTCAGGCATTTGAAAATTGCTCCCAAGGATGAACAAGATTGTGGAGGTCAACATTTTTTTTTTCTGAGGTCTTGGCTGATTTCTTTTGATTTCCTGATGTCAAGCAAAGAGGCACTGAGTTTGAAGGTAGGCCTTAAAATACATCCACAGGTACACCTCCAATTCAGTACACCTCCAATCAGAAGATAATTGGCTAATTGTCTAAAGGCTTGACATAATTTTCTGGAATTTTCTAAGCTGCTTAAAGGCACAGTTAACTTAGTGTATGTAACTTCTGACCCACTGGAATTGTAATATAGTCAATTAAAATTGAAATTAAAAAATTTAAACTATCTGTCTGTAAACAATTGTTGGAAAAATTACTCATGTCATGCAAAAAGTAGATGTCCTAAATGACTTGCCAAAACTATAATTTGCTATTATTAGATCTGTGGAGTGATAAAAACAAATTGTTTTAATAAAGTATATGTAAATAATATGTATTTAATAACCTAAGTGTATTTAAACTTCTGACTTAAACTCTCTCTGTCTCTCTCTCTCTCTCTATATATATATATTATCTGAGTTTCTGTAGACTTAGTTCGAATCAGTCTGGCCATTCTCTGTTGAACTCTCTCATCAACAAGGCATTTCCATCTGCAGAACTGCCGCTTACTGGATTTTTTTTGTTTTTGGATGTCTTTTGTTTCTAGAGACTGTTGTGTGTGAAAATCCCAAGAGATCAGTAGTTACAGAAATACTCAAACCAGCCCATCTAACATCTAGGGGACCTACACATTATTAGGCAGATGGTTTTAATGTTCTGGCTGAATGGTGTTTATATTTGTACTTATTTAAATAGAATTACTTATAATTATTTAATCATTAAATATTTGATTATTTTAATTTACTTTCTCTGCAAATATTGATATATACAATTAGTTGTGATTAATTTTAATACAATTCTTAATCGATTGACAGCCCTAGTAAATATCAAATTTAAATTATAAATGTTTTTTATTTAACAGCTTAAATTCAGAGGTTAAGTATATTAATCTTTTATTCACTATATTTTGCACAATATAATATTCACTGATGTAAACAAGCATACAATTTGTTTTTCAGTGTAATATAAATATTTATCTATGAGGGATTGAGTGTGTGTGAGGGCCATTACCGTGTGAGTGCGGTACCAATCTGTGTGCGGATGGCCTCCCACTGCTCCTTGCTCTGCCATGACAGACTTGTGTGCTCCACTTTGGCTTGCCTCTCGGGAGCCTGCCTGTCTGGGGCAGAGGGCCGACTGCTCAGCTTTAGCGCCAATGTGTCCTTCCTCTTCACCCTGCTGGCCAGAGCACCTGCAGTGAGCACATACACACATGCAATCAGAAACTATGGCTCTCTATTACATGGACAGATGTCTGGATGTACAATCCTACTAAAATTTTATGAAATTAAGAGGGAAATTAACAGGACCGCAGAAGGCCCATTCTTAACGTACAGTATACTGTACACAAATGTAATGTGCAACAAAACAAGTAATTTACAAATAAATATATTAGGCTAATTAAGCCTGTTAATAAAAGTTTAACTTAGACTCCTATTCTGTTTTAATAATAGCTTTCTTATTTAAACTTGGATAAACAGAAGTTTTTGGCCATTGAAACCAGTCTCGTCATTTTTTTAAAAGCCTTATGCAATGAATGCAGCATTTTGAGCTGGGTCAAGTTTATTGACTTCAGCGAGAAAAAAAAGAAAATTATCAAAATGTCAATAACTAAAGTCTTGACCAACACAAAATAGGTTTTAAAGCCTAAGGCAGGAGTACATGGTGTGATTTACGGCTGTCGATTTTTTTTTTTTTTACAGTCGGGAGAGATCGTGTGGAAATCATTGGTACTCGTGTGGTCATGGCTCGCATCGTGTGAGAGGAATCTAAAAAATTGGAAAGCTGTCGGCTTGAATTCTTGGTGTGTGCTGTTTGGTAATCTACCTGAAGCTGACCAATCAAGAGAAGGTTTTACAACTCAAACAATTATGAAAACTGAGTGTTCATTAAGTTTTTACACATTTGGAATGTTAAAGCTGTGTTTTCCCATATTATTCACAACCACATCACTGGGAAGGATTCTACAGAAATGCCATGCTGTTCTCTGCTCTTCAAACAAATAATTTGCCATACAGGTTGTGCTAGAAACAATCTTTATCACTCTGACAGAGTTTTAACATTACAATGCATGTAGGCATTATATCCAAAACTGAACAAGTGCAAAGAAATTTGCAGAAAAACCAGAAGTGTTCCATTTTGATAATTTATAAAATAGCACTGTACATATTATTGTAATCTGTAAAAACAACAAACAAAAAATCTAAATCAAATAGACATACATGTTGTTGGAAAGCTCTCAAAGAGAAGAATGCAACCACCCAATTTGTTTTCACAGACAGAAATATAGTGAGTAATAGCTAAGTTAATGTCTTTGACATAAATGTTTCATTTGAACAGGTGTTTCTCATATGCCACTTTTTTACTTTTAACTTCACAAAAAATAAACAAACATAAAACATCACATACCAGACGAGTATCTATAAAACAAGCCCACACACAAAGTAATCAAATGCATAAATCATTAGATAACCCACACGAAGCACAATGTGCAAACCATCTGGCTATAATCATGTTAGCTTTCCTGGATCAGATGATGTCTTCAGAAATGCTGTAGTGTTATTGAATGCTAAACCAGTCAGATTGGGTTCAGATTACTCCAACCAGTGGTGATAGTCCTCCATATTTAGGTAGAGTCATGTGATCAATCACTCTAATTACATATGGCCACCAGGAGATGGTGCCAAGTATATAACACAGCCTTAATGATGACTCAAATGGCACAGAATGAAACTCATTGTTCCTTTATTCATTGTTGTGATTGCATGTGTAATTACTTCTTATGTACAATTATTATTTTTGATTTGTTAGGAAAGGTTTGGATGCTTGGATGCTTGGAGACTTTCTGGACACCAAGATAAATAATTTCTGTAATGCTATAACTTTTGATTGCTTGGTTGTATCAACACAATGTACTCAGTAACAGGTGACATGATTGGGAACAAAACAATAGAATTATATATATAAAAAGTATTCTTTACAATACTACAGAACACTTGACCCAACTTTTTTTATCATGTCACAAGCCTTAAATTTGTTTATGCCACTGAAACAGGTAAGGCCACTGAAACAGGAAAAAACACTGTGACGTGGAGGGCGTAGCGGGCCGTGATGGAGCGTTGTGTGTGTCTTGTTTGTTTTATGTTGTTTTAAGTTGAGTTATACATTAAACCTTACTGTAACAGGGTTAAAATGGGCAAGGAGGAGGCGGGAATCAGCTAATCAAAGTTTTAATGAAAACTTAAACAAAAAGACACAAAACTCAAACAGCAGCTGCATTTAGTTCTCGCTCTCTCGAACTGCCATGTCCAGCTCTGCCTTATCCCTCTCTTTGGATGATTAGCCCAATTGGGGGCCGGCCATGCAGACTCCTGGCCCGACCCGCCCTCCTCCTAGTCACACTCCTCCCTCCTTTGCCTCAGGCAAGGGAACCCCCGGCATGACTTACACCCCCCCCCCCCCCCCCCCCCCGAGGTTGCTTTCCCCACCTTTCGAGACCTGAGAGGGAGACAACGGGAGGGAAAATAGGAGAGGGAAAGAGCGAGGTGGAGTGACAATGAGAGAGGGAGAGAGAGAAGAGAAAAAAAATTGCTCACTGGTTCCCCAACATGCCATCGCCTGGTCCTCAAACACTCCTCCAAACTCTAGCGGATGCCAGACGCACCTCGCCGGGTAGACAAGAGCGAGTCCTCTAACCCCTGGTGGATGGAATGCCCCTCCACCCCTGACAGCGGCTCCACCACTCCAGGTGGCCGGCAACGAGCCCCTCCTCCCCTCGAGGACGGCAGCCATTCCTCCGGATTAAGGCGGCCGGCAACGACTCCTCCGTACCCCGGCGGACAGCTGCGACTGCTCCTTTGGGCAGATGGCAGTGGTGAGGACTCCACGACAGTGCATCCCTCCTCCTTCCCAGGTTTCGGCACCAATGCAACAGGATTAAAATGGGCAAGGAAGAGGCGGGAACCGGCTGAATTCTGAAATATTTTAAAGAAAACTTAAGCAAAAAGACACAAAACACAAATGGCAACTGTGTGTGTCTCTCCACTTCAGCCGCATCCGGCTCAACCTTATTCCTTTCCTCAGCTGATTAGCCCAATTGGGGACTGGCCGTGTGGACTCACAGCCCGCCTCCACCCTTCTCCTCATCATATTTATGTTTACTGTTTAGCTGGTTCCCGCCGCCTCCTTGCCCGTCCTTGAACTGCTACAGTGGTGCCGAAACCCTGCGGAGTCCTTGCTGCTGCCATCCACCGGGGTGCAGCCACGGCCATCTGCCTGGGGACGGAGGGGTCACTGCCATCTGCCGGGGTAACTGGTGTCCGCCAGAGGGCGGAGGAGCAGTTGAGGACTGGCCGACATAGTTCCGCAAGTTCTTCAGGAAGTGGGATGGACCACCTGAATCAGGTAGGGAGTACTGTAACGAGGAGGGCTGACTCAGCTGATCAGCGGGAGAGCGAGATAAGGGGCAGTCGGAGATGACGGTTCGGGAGAAAGAGAGAGATGTACGCAGCCGCGCTGTGTGTGTCTATTTGTCTTATGTTGTTTTAAGTTGAGTTTTACATTAAACCTTACATTTACTGTTCAGTTGTTCAGGGTTAAAACAGTTAAACTTTTTAAGTAGAGTGTAGTGTCTACTTTGAAAGCCAAGAACACTCAACTGTGCGTGTTGGTGTCCTAACAAGCCGTGGTGAATCAATCTAACAACCTGATGAATCAAACTTCCCAGAGCAATGCGAAACAAACCAAAACCATGCGACTGTTAAATGTCCTGTAGCTCTTTGTGAGTGTGGCTGCTTACGACAAAACTCAGATGAACCTTTCAGAGATAGCTTTAATTGCTTGTTGCTTATTGTTATATTTATTCATGGCTGTTTAGAACATGGTATAAAACAGTTTAGTGCTCTGTAATGGCAATTAACATACTTGGTGGACTGTCATCTTCCTCCTCTTCATCTGATTCATCATATTTGTAGAGCACAGGTCCATCCGAGTCACTATCCACTGGCTGCTGATCCTCTTCATCCTCTTCTTCTTCACTGCTGTTGTTTCCTTCAGGTATGACACTGACACTCAGATCCCCCACCAGACACCTGCGGCTACGAGGCTCGAGTTCTGGCTGGGACTGGGGGGACGGGAGGTGATCAGAAGTGGGGTTTTCTTCATCGTCATCCTCCTCTTCTTCTTCTTCTTCTTCATCTGAGTAATCATCCTCATCCCTGAACAGATAAAGGCAGGGAGAAAAAATAAAAAACGTAAAGAAAAATTTGATTTGTTAAAAAAAAAGGTTTATGCTTGCCTATCATATATAACATCATAAACCACAATAAAAACTATGCTAGTTTTGTCACTTTTTATTGATATCAGCCATAATTTAAGTATTTTGCGAGCAAATAACGGGGTTACTGAGATAAAGTGAGTTGTATTCTGCCGGTCATGTGCTCTCAATATGGCGGCCCCCATGAGGCAGCCCAGCTCCATGTAAAATAAAACTTAAAATAAAAAGTAAAAAAAATAGCTTTTTTTATACTACTCAAATGACTGGATTCTTATGTGAAATTACATCTTTTTTAATATATTTTTCAAAAGTACTACACTTCTTTATGTGTACAACCTTTTAATCAGGAAAAATGACTGAGTTCATCTATATTAAGTAATTACACTCACAGTTTGAGAGGCTGGATAGTGACTGGCAGAGGGCGGCCACCTTGGTACTCTGGCGGGGTTTCAAACAGCAGTGAGTGGGCGTGCTGGGAGCTGTCTGGGTGTGGGAGGGTGGGTCCTGGGCTACTCAGAGCTCTCTGGATCATGATGTGTAAGGGAACAGGTGCTTGACGTGCATGTGGTTCCTCCGGCGGGCTGGGAGGGTCAAAGTGAACAGGTAGTGGCTGGGGCAGGGGGTAGGGGTAGGAGTGTTGGTGAAGGAGATGATGGGTGTGGGCCTGTGGACGGGATGGGAGGATATGTATGGGGAGAGGTGGGGATGGGGGAGAAAGGGGCAGCTGGTAGCCCCCGGGGATGTTGGCCCTCATGTCCTCAGATAGAATGGAGGGGAGGGAGGAAATGGTTAGGGGGGAGTCTGTGTTGCGTTTGGTGACGGGCGTGGTCCTCTTCGGGGGCATGGGCGGTGAGGGCTTGGCTGGTCCTAGGTTTCCTCCTTGTGTGAGTTCAGCTGTAGAACATAGTACAAAAAAATGATATAATACTATAAACTAAATAACAGTTTTTGAAGAAATTTCACAGTCTGATCACAAAGTTTTCTGAAGTGACAATACTAAAATCAAAAGCCTCTTCTGTTGCTTCATAAATATCATGAATCTCACTGGTCAACCGAGAACAACACATTTTTATAGAGCCATACACTCTAAGCAAGCATGAAGTGACATGTTTATTGACAAAAACCCATGTGACAGCTTAATCAATGCATACATTAGCCCATGTCACATGACTTCAAATGAATAATTTCACATTGAACAGCCAGAAACAGAGTAAGTATTTATGCAAAACCATTATTTATGCAAAATAATCAAAACATAAATAGATAATGGAATTTATGGAATGGAATTCCAAAAATGGAAATTCCCATCATCATTACCTCATGTTGATCCAAACCTTCAAAATGTATCTTTTTGCTTTCCATTGAAAAATATTTACTGGTCACTCCATTCATTCCCTGCGATTAACAAGAGCATTCAAGCTATTCAAAAAAAAAAAAAAAAAGAAAAAAAAGAGGACACAAAAGCAGCATCTGAAGCCATACAGTTGCTTTGTACAAGGAACAGAACCAAAGATTATCAGTAAATAATGAATTCAAGTTCGGCCTTTTTGACACAAGGACAGGGTTTTTCCTGGGCCAAAAATGGTATTTGGTGGTGACTGATGTATACCGTCTTCCAAATGCTCGAAGTAGGTTTATAACTTAATTGCATTGAATTAATATGTAACATAATATATTAATTATGTTTTATGTTTACATTGGAATGCATATTACATTGGATTAGAGTTACTTTTAACCTTTTAAATTCATCACAGACTTTTCTACTTGCCTCTGTATGTGAAATCAAACTATACTTAATTTAATTAGCACCTTATTTCATAATTATTTTTTTAGAAAGACAAGCTACATTGACCAAACCACAGTAATGAGGAGCCATCCATGGTCTTACTTGGATAGCAGTGCACTGAAAATATAAGGGCAAGTACATACAGGGCTTTAAAGTCTGGAACTTCAAGACTTATCAAGAAATTATGGACAAAGTTTTCCTACTGTCTAATATACATTCTGCATACTAATATACTTTTCAAATGATTTTTTGATATTAGGATCTAAGATATTCCTAAAGATTACTTAAATTATTAAGAGAGTTTATTTTAGCCTGATAAAAAAAAAAACAAAAAACAAAAAAAACAAACAAAAAAAAAAATCTGTTATGGAGTAGGAAACAAACATCTTCACAAACACAGTCCCAACTCAGTAGTGTTCTACTCATGGGAACTGTCAGAATATTACAACTAGCCTTGCAGAAATTATTTATGAAAAATATTTATGAAAAATAGTAGCCTAAACACATTTAGAAACTTTAAGTACAACTGCCACTGTTGTAATAAAAAATTCTCAAAGATTTCACCCAGTAGATTGACTTTTTTCTAAACAATTTTGACCTTTTGTTTTCATACAAAGTCATACAGTAAGTCAAGTAAATCCAGAATTTACATTTTAAGGTGAACGGTTCCTTCAAGATAAACACTCTTCATGCACATTGTGCCATCTTTGGGTAAAGCAGTTAACCACTGCTATGACACTCCAAAACAAATGTGTGAATTTTCCTCTAAAACCAAGCAACCTGCAGGCTTTCAGCATGAGATAAAGCAGATTAGATTCATTCCCCAATCTCTACTCTTTGGCATTTTGATGCCTTTTCTGCAGTGGTGGCTCAGGCCAGTTAAACCAAACCTGTTAAAAGGATAGTTGAAAACTGAAATTTTGAATTCTGATAATTTACTCATAAGACTTTTTCCCTTCCGTAGAACACAAAAGGAGATGTTTGGCACAATGTTAGTCTCAGTCACCATTCATTTTTGTACGGACAAAATATGTAATGAAAGTGAATGGCGACTGAGGCTAACTTTTGTGCTCCACGGAAGAAAGTCATACAGGTTTAGAATGAGTAAATAACAGAATTTTCAGTTTTAGGTTAACTATACTAAGTGTGTCAATGTGCTGCACACTCAAGGCAACTTCAATGCCAGAAACATGCAGTTTACCAAATGCACACCTGAGAGAAAGAGAGTTAAGAAGCAAAGCAAGGGGGGCAGTCAGGCTTCTGCATTTTCATCCCACTCTCATGCTGTGCTAGGGATGAGGAAGATGAGGCTAGCACACACAGCAGCACACGAAGGACGCAAAAGACTGGGGCAGCTTTGGCGACAGGCCTGGCCTCGACGTTTACCTGTGCGCATGCCTCCTACCCGCCTGCAGAGGTAGACAGGCAGGGACAGGTAGACGTCATAGTCACCCTCGCGCTTCCAGCAGGACCAGTAGAGAGGGAAATTGCTGCTGTCAACCCCGTGCAGGGTGGAGGCTGGCGGGGGACAGAAACACACAGTCCCCGGGAGTGAAACAACACAACACCAATACCTTTACAAAAGCAGGTATGACTTACTGTTCTACACAACTGCAAATGTCTTATAGGTATGCACTGTGCACAAATAATGGATTTGTAAATGGATGTGATAGATTAAAGCAGCAGCAAAAACCATAAGGCTTGTTTGAGGTCAAATGCCTCGCCTTGAATGTAGACCAGAGTAGGTGGCTGCAGTCAGGGTATGAGTCAAAAAAGCAGATAATTTCCACTTCCTGTAGTAGACTAGCAATCTACAAAAGCAAAGGCATTTATTGCATTCTTTGCAATAAACAATATGAAAGTGAGTACATGATAACTACTATTTTGGGGTAAACTATCCCTTTAATTAAGCTGTTTTAAGTTGGTAAATGGACTTAATTATTAATCTGTGAATGTCACAGTAAAGAAGACCAATGCATTTTAAAATGCTGTAGTTTTGTAAATACCATTTTGAATCGAGTCTGCAAGAAATACCTTTGTACAATATCAGCTACTATAATGCAACAGAGCTACGACCTGGTGGCTTCTCAAGATCTGGACACTTTTAGTGTATTGTGACCCCGTGTAATGTTTAATAAAGGCCCAGCATCCAATACAACACACAAGATGCACAGCTCTCCATTTCAGAAGCAGTGACTGACATGCTCACTAACTGTTTTATAAATGGACAGCAGGAGGCAGTGAAGAGAATCAATGTTTGCCTCAGTGACTGGATAAATGCAGTTATTTAAGACACAATGATGAGATGTTACATAATGTAGCAGAAACTATAATAAAGCAATATTGAATGCATAGGTTTCATTCAACATCTTGTTTTCCTTAAAGGGGTCACAAGATTCCATACCTCAGTTCAAGCACAGATAAAATTATCTGTTCATTTCGAATATTGATTTAGGTGAGATGGAGCTCTCCTCAAAAAAAAAAATGTAATTACAATGCATGCAGGGGGACAAATTCCCTAAAATAAAATAAAAGAGCATTGTTCAAAATCTGTATGACTTTTCTTTAGTAAACATAAAAGGAGATGTTAAGCACAATGCTAGCCTCAGTCACTGACCATTCACTTTCACTGTATTGAAAAAATATGTATATAACACATGCGTATATACATGTATGTATATATCAAAGGGAACAAACATGGAAATGCAAAAGCATTAAAGAAACCTCCTGAACAACAATAACTACAACTGTAACAAGCAGTCATTAGTCTGAAGTGTAATAGTAGTAATAATAGTTTAAACTCCTCAAAAATGTTGGGATGCAGGGAAGAATGCATTAGTTAAAAAATAAATAAATAAAAAACACAGACAGTATGGTTTGTAAAGGGGGAGTTAACACATCAGAGCTTTTTAGTAAACACCAAGATTTTAGGTTTCAATTTAAATGACTATACATTGGAAAGTCAAAATTTTACGTGATGTCCCATTTCCTTTTTTACCATTTTACATAACTTTTTGCCTTTACTAATTCATTTTAAAAAGTTCTGCAATGTGAAAAATAAATTTTTAAATGCACAAATTAAATTTTACAAATTACAAAACTACATTCCATGTTGTCTCTCAATTAATGAGGCCATAAAATGCATAATGCATGTATAATAGCTAATGCTGTGAATCTACTAATCACTATAATTAATCGCAGTTTTCTGTGGTTAATAAAACTTTATTAGGAACAATATGAGCCTAATAAAGTTCCGATGTGGTCTTCTTTTGTTGTGCCCATCAGCCTCAAGGTCAACTTGTAGTGCATTCTGAGATGCTATTCTGCTCATTATAATTGTACAGAGTGGTTATTTAAGTAACCTTAGCCTTTCTGTCAGCTCAAACAAGTCCGACATTCTCCGTTGACCTCTCTCATCAACATGGCATTTCCATCCGCACCATCCGAACTGCCGCTCACTGGATGTTTTTTGTTTTTGTCACCACTCTGAGTAAATCCTAGAAACTGTTGTGCATGAAAATCCCAGGAGATCAGCAGTTACAGAAATACTCAAGTATGGCACCAAAAATCATGCCACGGTCCAAATCACTGAGATTACATTTTCTCCATTCTGATGATTGATGTCAACATTAACTAAAGCTCCTGACCCATATCTGCATGATTTTAAGCATTGCACTGCTGTCACACGATTGGCGATTCGTGTGATATTTGCACGAATAATTAGTGTACAGGTGTTCCTGATACAGTGCTCAGTTAGAGTATACAGATTGAATGCTAAAATTTAATTTGCTTAAATGTAAAATATCAAAAGATAATTTTTTTTCTGGCTACTGTTCAGTCTCTATCACATGGTTTCACTTTTGACACTGGATCAGATGACAGTCAGTGAGCATTTTCGGGTGATGCGAAGAGATACCGCAGTTTGCCCGTATCTCTCCCACACCTGGTTCACCACTTGCAGGTTAAGTTTCCATTCTCCTTAAAGTAAATCCGCTCCCATGTTTATTATGCCCTAGACATGCATCGCGCGTATGAATAAGCGTGCACTGCTCTACATAATCAGTTTCTGTGCTACAATGTGCAGTCGAGTCGAGCATGTACCTCATGTAAATTTAGATATGCCAATTTTAGCCACAGGAGGTGGGGGAAAAAACATTCAAGAATTTTCATAGAGCGTTTCATAAAATGGACAACTATTACTTACAAAATTATTGTATTAAATTTCACAGCCTTGATAATAACAATAAAATAATGAGCAAACTACTGATTAAAATATTTTTATGCTGGACATCTTTCCAAAAATATTTCAAGTCAATGACCCATATTTGAGATGCTAGTGTGAATGCTTAAGACCTTTAAAGAAAAGTTATTAATCATGAGGACTCTATCTTGAAACTTACAAGTGAAAGAGAATGAATTGCTTCTATTAATTCCAGTGACTTTAATAGAGGTCATGTCGCATAATTTATAACATGTTTGTGAACACTCACCCAACATGGCAGGGTTACTGCTACGGTTGATTGGCTTGGGTGGAGGGAGGGGAGGCTGTTTGGTTGGGCCAGTCCCCATGGAGGATGGTCCTGAGGAAGTGGTGAGGGGACCTCCACTGGAGGCCTGTGTGTTAGTGCCAGCTGATGAGACATTTCGGAGTGCTTTTCCAGCCATGCTGACAGCTGAGGAGGAGTTGGAAGAAGCAGATGAAGAGGAGAAAGCAGCTGTGGGTTTGTGTACAGGGGTGCGGGCCGAGCTGTCTGCACCGTGTTCCGGGGTGGAGGTCATTAACCATTTTGGGGGCATGACTGAGTGCTTGGGAGGCAGAGCCTCTCGAAGTGTGTCCCTCAAAACCTCTGAGTTGGGAATGTATTGACTGCTGTCAAACTCTGTTAGGAGGGGAAAAACTAATTCAGTTAACTGAAAAATGAATTCAAGTGTCCATTTTATTTGTGCTTCATATGTTGACATACTCCTTACAGGGATAGGTCACCCCCAAAATAAAAAGTCTACCATCATGCACTCAACTTCACATTGTTCCAAACCTGTATAACTTTCTTACTTCTGTTGAACACTAAAGGAGATGATAGGCAGAATGTTCATTTTCAGTCATCATTCACATTCATTGTTTGGAAAAAGCTGTAATTACAGTGAATGGTGACTGAGGCTAACATACTATACTTTCTAACATCTCATTTTGTGTTCCACAGAGTCAAGAAAGTCACACAAGTTCAGAACAACAATTGAACATTCAATTTTTATGTGAACTATCCCTTTAAATGAAACAATATGGACGATATATTGATCTCGTTTACATGGACACAGAAAGGCGTTTATTGCGAGAAAGCTGCTTAAGAATCGAAAATCGGCACATGCATTTACATGCGTGTTATCAGCTTTCTCTTTACTCCAGTATATATTTGGGTCACTCAGAAAGCAGCTTTCTCCACAGCAATGTAATTTCCCCTTGATGCTTGTGTAAAAAACAAATGTGGGGGCCAACTAAGATTTGCTAGTTTATTCTCTGTTGCTTGCTTTATTCCCAGATATTCCAGAGTTGTTGCTGTGTTTGTTTCCACTGCAACCTTCAGCGGAATTGTGCTGCATCAGTGAGGTTTCCTCTTATGTAAAACTCCCAATGTACTTACCAGCATATATGTGGATGTGAGGGAAGCCTGTACTCACAGAAATGTTGAATTCCTTTTGCTGTGTTGACTTGTTGATATGGTTTTGGGCTCCATCCTATGACGTTAGTTATCTGCAGTGCTGTCTAGATAACTACTGAATTGTAATTTGGTACTAATTACAAACTACATGACAAAATTGTAGCCAGTAAAGTAATCTCTTGATAACATATTTAAAGTAATCTAATCTGATTACTTTTTGATGACTTCTGTCTTAATTCTTGTTCATTTGATGTCAAATACATTTGAGTTAGATAAGCGTGTACAATTGAAAACTTAAAGGCTCAAAATATGAGATTATGTATGTATTGTCTTTTTTCTGAGTAAAATATAAAAAAGGAACTCTTTCTCCAACAATTGTGACATTACAAATGCCATTCATGTGTTAACAGATAAGATCAGTTATATTTGTGAATTAACATCACAGAAAAAAAGAACAGAGCATTCATGTACATTTTTTAAGCCAAGTACAAAATCAATTTGTTAAAATAAAACTAAATTTACTGCACTATTACAGACGGAAATGCATTAATGTGTGGACTGCAATTCAATCCAGAATTCTAGATTTACCAAAAGTATTTAAACTGCAGGCTTATTTAGAATAAAACATATATATATGTAAAAAGAAGAAAAATGAAAAGGAACAATAAATTATGAACAATTTACTGCATTTCCCGATTCATTTGTAATACTGTAATCCAAAATAAAGTAACTTGAATCTGATTACGAGTACTTTAAAATCATTTAATCTAATTACAAGTACTCCGATTACGTAATCCAGATAACATGTAATCTGATATTACCCGGCACTGGTTATTTGGTATGTTCCACACACGCGCACTTTTCAAAAACCTGTGAGAACGGCGCTTATGCATTTATAAGACCACATAAACCGTGTTCTTCGGGAGAAACCTTGGTGTGTTAAATCGCTTTCTCTTAATCTCCTTAATCATGATTGATAAACGGCAAAAGAAAAGCAGCGTTCTCATTTGCGTCAAGTTTCATAATGCTGCTTTCTGCAAAAACCCTGGAGTAAACAGTTTCCTTAAGTGTATGTGAATGTGGTTATTGATTATAATAAATTCCAATTGTGTCAGTAATTGCTCACCATATACATTTTATGAATTTTTTGTTCCTTGCACTAAAATCACAACTATTTTAACAATTCAACATATATCTGGAATGTCAGTTAAAGAAACATGACTCCAAAGCTTATATCTTGTTTTTATTTTTTTTAGCTGAATGGAAAATATTTACCAATATGACGAAAAACAATATACGCACTTGCTATGAAGGGGTCTATAGGGATGTGCTATTTCGATCTTTTCACTACGAACATGTGTAAATAGGCCAATAGTTATTTAATTCAAATAACTATGAGAGTAAGCTGGATCTGGCATTGGGTGGTTTATAGCCACTGTCTTAGTCTCACACATCTGCAGGCTTTTCTTTATCTGCTCTTCAGCTAGGCTGAGATAAACACAGTGACACGGATGTCATAATTACTTCGCCTCCCTGCCACCATTGCTTTCATTCCACTCGATTCCTCAAAGCTGATGTTTCAAATCAGAGTTATTTATTTATAGTATATTTATTACGTCTTAGTTTCAGGTAAAAAAGAGATCAAGCTTATAGTGTGAGACAGACAAGAGTGTCTGAGTGTGACATACAGTTTCAAAATTCATGTCGGCTTTCCATCAACTTTGAACATTGCAGGACAAAAATTAAATAGCGACTGAATCATCTAAATTAAACCTTGCTTAACAGTCCTGAAGGAGGGACAGATCTGTCTCCAAATGAAGGTTTTGGGACTAAGTGATAATGTTCACTTTGAGGAGGATTGAGGTGACAGTGATTTGATAATTAGGAGAGAACAGGAGAATTCAGTTTAGCTGTGCTCAGTTCCTAAATAAGAATCTTAGCTAGAGCAGGACCCAAGGGAACACAGACACTCATCTCTCCAGCTGGCCCAACATAAGAGGAGGAAGAGGTGGTGGAAGTAACAGAGAAGTAGTAAGAGAGGGAACAAGTGAAATGCAAGAGAACTGATCCTAGATATTAGGGTTGTGAATAACTGCTGTACGATTTCTACATATTACAAATGTCAGTAGCAGACAAGAATGTGCTGCTATTCAGCACAGTTGTGAGTTCAGGTAAGGCAGTGTGACATGATGCCAACTTACTGCGTTAATGCATTTTTCAAATTTGACATTATAACAGTTTGATTCTTTGATGTATCTATAAAACAAATCCATATATGATAATTAACAAAAGTAAAGTAATTTGCACTGTTTGTATAGTTTAAATTATTTATCATTGAAGCTTTGTATTAAGTGAAATATTTATAGTTGAACAAACATCTGATAAGACCATCAGATGGCCCCATTCACTTTCACAAGTGCATCACTGAAGGATTGAGGGACATATAAAAAAATAAATTTTTGTGGTAAAAAACATTACGCCGCAAAATCTATCGATTGAATTTAACTTGTATTGAACCCGGAATATTCCTTTAATGTTTGAAATTTTGATCCAGTTTGAAAATTATAGAACTTGTGTGAGCGGTACTTCCTTATACAGTATATAGTATATTTCACATGGGGGGCATTCACACCCAACATGTTCTTTTTTTTTTGGTCTGTGCTGTTTTTCTGATATTTTAATGTAAACAGACATTGTGCCCTAGACGGACGTCTTTGACCACTGCTTTGCATCTTGTTGTTTCGTCAGCATCTCGTGCAGGAACACCGCACCGAGTTGAAAAGTACTTCAACTTTTAAAAATGCGTCTTGAGGAATCTGCGTTTTGCATCTGCATATAGTAGCACTAGTCTCATTTCATCAGTTGCACAAGGTTTAATTGTTGCTTTAGCTACTAGAGGCTGGCACCATCCCAAAGGTAATATTTTTGGTATTAATCCAACCCAATTACACACCTCGTCTTCCCATTCCCTCCTCGACAGACGAGTGGCGGGGGAGTGTAGGCTTCCAGTCTGGCTCAGGGCGAGTCCTACGCCCATCCTCGGATGGTGCTTTGGTGAGCCCAGGCCTCCTGTCCACATCAACATGTGGTCTTCCTCCACGTCGGCCATCATCTCCTTGCCAGTCCTCTGTCCCAAGAGCCCGTCCACTTCTCCTGCCTTCCCTGATTTCATCCTGGCTGGGGGCCCAGGGGCCCAGTCCACCGCGATGATCCCCGTCGGATGGGACACGACCTCTGCGGTCATCTGGCTGTGGAAGCCAGACTGGATTGACCCTGAATTCTGATTCGGAAGGTGAGTGAACCTTTTCCAGCCCCAGACCAACTCCGCTGCCTCCTACAGGTAGTGTATGACCATTCTTCACATAATGTGTCTTATGACCATGGGCTTCACCAGCTTCTGAAAAAAGATTTTATAAATTAATAAAAGACAACTAGAAGTAATCTATTTGTAGGTTGATTTCCATGAGAAGTATAAACACTGGCACATTCAAACCATTGCTCTGTTTATTTGAGAAGCATGATATAGCAACACTGGTTAAACCAATAGCATTAGTATGGAAAACTATATATTTTTTGAAAACATTATATTTTAAATTCTGTTTGGTGTTTGAGGAAATTGCACACTTCATCTTTAAGTACATAATCTATTCTACAAATATTTGTTTCTCTGACAGACAAAGCCTCACAAAATTCAAAATGATTAGCATTTTCATTACTAACAGAGATGTGGTTTACAAAATCCTTTTAAATCAGGTCACAGAGAGAAACATGGATTAGTTCTTAAGTTCCACATGAACAGGTAGGTCTGATTAAGCACAGGTTATCTCTACTGTCACCTCTCAGAGCAGCTCCCAAATAAATAGGACTACAAAGCAGCCAATTCACAGTACATGACTTTCAAAGCTTTTTTGCCGCAGTCTACAATTTGCTCCACTTTCCTTGCCTCAAGAAAAACTGCATGTAATTTCCCTCCCAAAAAAAGTCAAAGAAGGCATCAAATTGAAATTTCCACTCCTTGTCTGCTTCAAAAATTGCTAAATTTGTCTCGTCACCCCAGACTGCTGTCACATTAAACGGGGCTGAGATAAAATATAACCACACTGAGGTGTCTGTCTTTCTCTGTCTTGAGATCTAATGCGCTGCTGAAATGAATGTATAGCACATGTATCAAAATAGCAGGCGCAGAACTGTTGTGATTCAGCAGTAATGGACGCCTTATATGCATAAATGAGAGAGGCCCCAAATTTTCTATGTTGGCATGTACAGTACCCTTGACCACAATGAGAGGAATGCAATAAATACAGTAGGAATAGTGAAAGGCGAAATGGCTAAAATATATTTAGAAATGTTTCAGCCTATTGACTACATTAAATATATAGTAAAATACTTTCTCCTATCCCAGTTTAATATGCAAAAGCCATTCATAGGAAAACTGTAAGAACTGTGTTTTTGTAGCGCTATGAAAATTGCTGTTTGTTTTGAGACACGCTTAGACCAGGCCCAGTAACATTACTCAACCAATGGAGTGAGTTGGGGGTGGAACTATCTCCTTGTTTGACCAACTGCAGATGCAATTCCATTTGGTGGCACTAGTGAAATTACATGCTTCAGCTTTAACAATCATACAAGGCCATTTTACTATTTTGATTGTGAAGTCCTACAAGGAAGGATCACAAAATCAGTGTAATGCTTAAGGAACTTAAATAAAATTATTATTCAAATAAGTTTATTTAAAATATATAATATAATATATTGTTTACTCAATATATCGACTAGCCACGTGGTACCACTCTGAAATTAGAGGAGCTGATCCCTGCCTGACACATATTTACTCATATATACGTTCGTCTCAAAAATGATTGCGCGCACACACACACACACACACACACACACACACACACACACACACACACACACACAAAGTTTATCTCCTACCATTCTCAGGAAGATCCTTGAGAACTCCCTGCTCGACCAGTTCCTGCCTGGGCCTTCTCATCGACATCTTTCTATCCAAAACTGTGAGAAAAACAAAAATACAGTTTATAAAAAGAAACTCAAGACTACACACTGGTACCTACCACATATGGATTTTAAACCACATAGTTAAAGCTAAAGTATGTAACTTTTTCATTGTTAAAATCCCAGCTTAATATGCTAAGACAGCCATAAGTAAGCCATGCATAGGTTAATTTTCTTGAAAACGGTAAACACTTTCTCTCTGGGCTATAATTAATGATACGTTTCGCTGTTTGTTTTGAGAGACCCATCTTAAGAGAGACAATAACATTGACTCGACCAATGGAATGAGCAGGGGGATGGGACAATCTGTTTGTTCGATCAGCGGAAAAAAATCTCTTTTGAAAACGTTGTTTATATTTGCAATACCATTTGGTGGTGCTAGTAGCACAGAAATTACATACTTCAGCTTTAAAGCATTAGTTCGCCCCAAAATGAAAATTCTGTCCTTGTTTACGCACCCTTATGTTGTTTCAAATCTGTATGCTGTTATTTTAACTGTGAAACAGAAAAAGCACATTTTGTATTCTCTTTTCCACACAATGACAGTTCGTAGTGACCACATGTGCCAAGGTCCAAAGATATATATTTCAAGTCTTCTGAAGTCAATAGCTTCGTGTGAGGAACAGACAAAAATGTAAGTTCTTATCCTTCAAAATTTCTCCCTTTTGTGTTTCACAGAAGAAATACCAGCAGATGGGTTTGGAATAACACAAGGGTGAGTAAATAACACAGAACTTACTTTTTTTTTTTTTTTTTTTTTTTTTAAACTTTAACTATCCCTTTAACACATCTACTGCAAAGGTCTTTGATGATTAATGCCTTCAGAGTTTAAAGATTTAGGCTAATAGATATTATTCTCTGGTTATTGTTAATAAAGTAAATTAAAGTCCAAGAAACCCAAAAACAACTTTCATATAAGCAAATGAAAGACAACAAACATTCAGGTGTGACACAAAAAAAGTGAAGGAAAGGCTGCAACAAGACTAATATTTTCCTTCACACAAGAGAATAGAACAAGGGACCTTCTGATGTTTCCTTAAACTTCTCGCTGCTTTTCTTCTTCCTCCATTTCCAGGGTTTGAAGATGTTCCCCAGAGTGGAGAATTTGCCTTTACATTTGGAGGGAGGGGTGAAGTCTCCTGCCATGCCCCCTTCGCTTCCTGTGGTGCTATGCTGATGGTCACCTTCATCATCTGGAGGAGAGACAGAAAATTTGATATCTGGCTGACCAGCCAATCACAAGACATAGAGCAGAGCAGATTAATGTCTCAGAGAGACCTTGGGTCAGATGGTTTACGTCAGTATTTCTGAAGTGGTGGGATGTGACCCAAGTCAGTTCTGATAGGGTCACGAACAGTGGGGAAAGACCGATGCTAAATGCAAATAATAAAATACAGCTAACATTATAAGCATACATAGATAGAATAGCAAAATAAGTAGACTTTAAAATGGGAGTAGTATACGCTTCCCATATCTTGAAGTCAAAGAACTTGTGTCCAATCATCTCTGCAGCATTTTGCAACTAATTCATCTGTCATTTGGTAGAAGCTTAATGAATATGGCAGATGCTGACATGGGTAGATTGCGTGACATGTCTTCATCCTCAAAGATCAAAGAACAAAACTATGCAAGATAAAATAAATTGTGACCCAGACTTTACTTAATATAGGTTAATTTGCAGCAAGCATAAGCGTGGGCTTGTCTGACATATGCTAAATGTGCTTTGTTTAGTTAATACATTTCAATGTTTGACTTTAAGAACATTTGACTTCTGTACAATGTACAATTTCAGTACTCTGTTGGGTCACCTCTTGATGTCCAATGTAAAATCTGAGTCCTAAGAGAACCACTGGTTTCCATAATTCAAACTGTATGTTCTGTGCAAAGAGTTTACATAAGCATATTATATAAAATGTATCAGATCAGGGAACATTATAATATTGTGCTACCATATGTTAACGAAATATGCAAAATACTACAAACATAGCTGCATATATTCGTAATTTTCAAAGAGCAGCTGTGTCCAGACATGTGCACTGGCATTGATCCATAGACGCCATCATGCGCAAAATACTTGACACCGCAACCCTTCTCCAACCTCAATATCAAAACATACTAAACTGCTGAGACTTATAAGAGTGAGTGTTGTTTTAAACCCCGACACTGATTGTTTTCTGGCACACTCGTGAGAAGACCAGCGGCTCCCCAGAATGGATCTCAATTTGATCTCGGCATGCTGAGCTGGCCAGAGGCCAATGCTGTCCCATGTTACACACTCACATTCCTCTGAGGTCCAGCACTTCCAAGAGACTCACAATCTCACATCTTTGGCCCATTCAAGTGGGTGCTGAATGTGGCTTTGATCTTTCTAGTGTTTGAGACTGGGCCACAGTGCGCTCTTTTGTATGCTGATGAAGAAGCTGTGTGTCCTATTTGGTACAATTAGCAAATGGAAAGCAATGAACCTGCAATGATGGATATTGATTCCACAATAAAGGACTAGTAATAGACTCATACAGTGGTGCCCAACTGGTCAATTGCGATCTACCAGTCGATTACGTTATCCTTGCAGTCGGTCGCAAGATGGTTTGGCCAAAATAGTAAAGCGACCATATCCTACAAATTTTAATCATACACATTTTAATAAACACAGACAATCGCCTCGCAGCTCGCAATATGTCATATTATACCTTCATTGCTCATAATTGTGCATGCTTATAAAATAAAAATAACTTAATATTTGTTCTTTTCTTCCCCAATTACGATACATTATGCATATTGTGGAATATTTGGAGAATACACTTGGAAATGTAGGTGATACTGGACAGTGCCTTTACTCGCAATCATTATTTGTCCTTAACGTGCTACACAGCAATACATTTTTAACTCCATGAGCCTGCTTGGTTTAAAGATCAGACTACTCTGCCTGTATAGAAAGAGATTTCATTAATATTACAGTTATTGGTTCAGTAAATGTTCCCGTGATGATATGCAATTCTATTACGCATAATCCACTACTTACTGTCTGTATGTGTTAGTTTGCATTAAGTCAGACATGATATTAACCTTTATTCATATTGGCTCTGTTTAATTATGAGCCAAACCTGCCTTTACTACATAAATACAAAGATTGTTCAGAAAAGATTTTGAATCTTAGTTTGTGCATTCCTTGTTCAACAAATTTTTTCTTATCTAAAATTAAGATTTTGAACCAGTGAATGTGACCTAAACTCAGGTGTTTTTTTTTTTTTTTTGTCAGTTTTCCTGTAAATTATTCCACCATTTCTATATTATGAATATAAAATAATTTAACAGAATTTTAAAACAAACTATTAAGCCTTATATTTTCATTCATCATTAAATTAGCACACACTTGACATGTTGTGATTCATTCTAAGAAAACGTTACTGGGGTGTGTTCCATTCAGAAGTGATCATCCCTTAGCTGCCCTATTAACTTCGAAGACTTTATCATTATAAACTATTATGGCTATGGATGGCAGAAAGGTGTTGCTCAAAAATATTGGTCATTCTGTCTTTTGGTTCTTTGTATTAAATTGGTTTTCATTTTGAGAGTTTTAGGGGCTGTTCAAACCGAAATGCACCCGTCTACACTGTATTTAAATTGTTTTCCTATTTTTGCTATCATTAAATTGTAGAAAATACTCTGATACTAAAAACCGATACCATCTGACATACAAATGTTCTTACGCAAACATTCAGCACACAGATTAATATCAAATTATGTCCTAGTGATTATCAAACCGCAAAGCTAATTCACTATGTAGTGCATAGCACATACAGACTACATATTTAATGAAACAGCAGCCTTTTGTGGTTTAATAATCACACTGGGTCACGCAACAACCTTCTGTTTTGGAGGTGAGAAGCTATCGTCAAAAATGAACAGAAAAGGATAGGGTTTCACTCCGAAATAAAATCTTTCCACCAAAATAAGAGCTCCACTTAAATGGAAAAAAATAAATAAATATGACTGCATTATATCACTATTGAATTAGGTTATTTAATATTCACTACTAGTAATAATAATAAATCAATAGTAATTATATAATATTTAAGCAAAAAATATTATGATCATGTGTGGCCCACATCATCATTATATTAGCAATTGGACAGTTACTCTTAAGATTTTGCATTGACCACTGAAAAACCCATTTTGGTTGACTGCTAGTTATGACCCCAAACCATAGTGTGTACTGTATATGGGTAAAAAGTCTGCGCTCACAACAAAACAAATGCATTCCCAAATAAGTAGCTTTCAAACATGTCTACAACACAATATAAGATGACTTTGCCAGATGATGGTAGGTCCCTAGAGATGCATGTACAGCAAATGGCTCTCTTCAGAATTAAAAATTTAGTCCTTAAACAGTGACTCATTTATAAAACGATTTGGTGCAGTTCTGTCTTGTGCTTAATGACAAACTAATATATGCCAGGACAGCTATACACTAACTAATATTGCTCATTAATGTTAAAAGTGGTAGGCATGTAACATCTAGCCCAGTAAACATAGGATGCCCTGTGAGACCAGTGCTGGGTGGCAAATGACAACAAATAACAGATGGGCAAGCAAACAGGCAACCCCCTCAACCCATGTATAATGGGGGCAAAACAAACCAGAAAAACAATTAGCCTTAGCAAAGATGAGCTGATGAAAGAAACAAAGGTACACTGTATGGATAGATTAGTCTACCTGGACTCCAGCTACCGTGGCAACTTACATGTATGTGGAAGCAAAAATCCATAGAAGTGTTCACTTGCTTTCTTGCTTGATGTTACCAGTCATGGAGAGAATAAGTGAAATCGAACAGAAAACAAAAGCACTATTCCTCCAATGCAGAAAAACTGAACACCCAAACATATATCTGACAGTCGAACCTTGAGTCTGAGAAACAGGCAGTATCACAACTCAAAGCTGTGAAGACTCAAAGTTCCTTGAGCACATGGAAAGTGTAAAAGCCAGACAACAGTTTCCTAGTGACACATAGCGAGCCTCACAATGGGAACACTTCCATCAGGAAAAGAGCTGCTCACATAGAGCTAAGAATTCCCAGCAGTCAACTAGAAATACATGATTCTGAAAGTACGGCTGTAGAGAAGTCCCAAATTTGTATGCGTTGACACGTGCACTGACACAAACAAAGTATTTCACAGATATTGTCCAGATGCATTTAAATTGAGCATGAGCAACCTGAGTCATGTTATTAGCCCTTAACCCTCTGGGGTTGATGGACACGCCGGGGCGTGCTTCTGGATTTTTTCGTCATTACAGCAGAAACAACTTAAAATACTCTGTCATTTTGAGGCATACAGATACGTGTAAGACATCATTAGAGACTATAAAGGATCTATTTTTATTTGTGTACACTCATAATAACAATGAAACATTGTGCTTTTGTAAAATAAAGAAAATAAAAAGGGTGAGCTTCCAGCAGTCTGTGTTCACGAGCATTTTTCAGAAACACGTCACAAAAATGAACTGAAACTCCACGAATACTTATCACACAAACATGAAACATATGTCTAAAGAAAGCTTAAAATGTCTACTTTTAAATAGAATAATTCAAATTCAAAACAAATATTCTCCTGCAATGCAATCTGTATGAAACAAAGCGATGTACAGTTTTTACCGGTTCATCTAATTATATGTAATGTGATCCCATCCACCAGTAGAGCGCGCCATTCATACGCTAATGTGCTGAGACGATCAATGCCAATGTGTAAACGCCCCCGACAGTGTTTAGAGGTTTGATGTAAACAATTCATTCATTTTACTGCGCGTTTGTAACGATACACAGGCGATGAAACTTCTGGATATTAAGGAAGAGTTTACTTTTTCCTCAGAAGAAGAGCGGGACTCCGATGAACTTTTGTATTTTGAAGAGAGACTTGATCCAGCCGAGGATACAATTTCAGACGAGTAAGTCAATTAGTTTTAATTAGTTGACATGCTATTTTATATAAACTTGAACATAATTTACTAGTGGGAATGTTTCCAGACTTGCCAGCCAGGATTCAGAGTATTGACATTTGAAATATGTCCTAATAAGCAAGTTTTAGTTTAATTTAAATGCTGTTTCGGCTAAAGCAGGTATTTAAATTGTATGCTGTATGATATAAATGTGATATCAAAATAATATGAATGTTTAGATTATATTTTAACTAGTGTTTAAGCTGCCTCATTATCATAAACAAAGCTTGTGCTTGCAAATATCTGTGCAGGTTAAATGAGTAAAATGCACTTTAAATATGCCCATATTAGAAAATCAGCATATTATTATGATTTCTGAAGGATCATGTGACACCGAAGACTGCAGTAATGATGCTGAAAATTCAGCTTTGATCACAAATTGCATTTTACAATATATTCAAATAGAAACGGTTCTTTTACATTGTAAAAATATCACTATTTTTACTGTATTTTGGATCAAATAAATGCAGTCTTGTTGAGCAGAAGAGACTTATTTTAAACTGTAGTGTAGGTCTAAAATTAAGTCTTTGTTTAAAGAAAATGTATAGTCAGATTATTTATTTTAAATTAAAACTTGATTTTGATCATTAAGTCTCCTCACATTCATTCTCGCTCTGTCACATTCCTCATTGATAGGCCCAGGGGAGGCGTCTTTTGTGTACTCAGGTGTAAATCACCTCAATATTCATGATAGTTCACACCTCCTCGCATATTGCCTTTCAACACTAAAATTGTCTTACAAAAGTTAAATTACTATATTGTTTTGTATGAATGAGTGATCAGAATGGTTTTCACATCATTTTGCAGCAAAAACTGTAGGCTACTTGACCATCAAGGAATGTCAAAACTTCTCCAGGGCCCAAAACACCCTCAGACCCCAGAGGGTTAATGGATTAGGCATCACTAACAGCTCAAAAATAAAAGAAGTAGAAAAAAACTGATCCGGAAGAAATCCCAATGATATGGTGTGGAGCTAAAGAGGTCACTTAGAGTGCAGGGAGTGAGTTGTGTTTCAAGAGCAATCTGTGCTAAGGCTGTACGTTAATGGCAGGGAGAGAATCGGATTGCTTCGGAAAACAGAGGGGGGTAAGGCCTGGGAAATAGAGGGAGGAAATGGCACTCTACCCTGATCCTGAAACAGGGATGAGGGGAAGGGAGTAAGAGGTTAAAAGAACAGAGAGAACCCCCTCCCATTGTCCACTGCAGTCAGTAATTGTACATGCGCAGTAGTTGAGCTAGTCTTCTACCTGTCCAAGTATATGTGACACAATGCACAATTGAGTATTTGAAGGAAGGACGTCAGCTGAAGAAGTGTTAAATACATGTTGCATGTCAATATTATCTTCCGGAGCACGCACATAACAGGCCAATTGTGTTCCGATTAACGTGAATACATGCTGTATGAAGTCGAACTACAATCACATTATCTAGGTCCGTTAGTCCGCCTTCAAAAATCCGTTAGCATGACATTTTAAAAGACAAATTATTGCTTTAGTACAACTGAAAACAAACTTTTAATCTGCATGTAAACATACTCAGTGTGAAGGGGAAACCGGACAATGGCAGACATAGGAATAACACATATTTACTGATAAGTCTGATCAGTTTAAACAGGTGTGTTTTTATTTGAACTAATAGATGGATGCAGATCCGGATGCTAACAGACCAAATAAAGCTAAGGCTACAACAATTATTTCCAAAGAAAGAACCTAATACTTTCAAAAGCAGCTCAACTGTTCCTGAAAGGATGTGACACTGACTACTTACTCCTTTATAATGAGCTTGGCTTACCCTCTATTGAGCAAGTGATTTTAAGGGCCCTCTCTGCCACATTACCTAACCAGACTGAAAATATCAAGTACTTAATCAGAATGCAGAGAACTCAAACCCATTCTATAAAGCACCACCACATAACATACAGCTAAAAAGAATCCAATTGTCTTCCAAAGAGAGACAAAGTCAACAATTCTATTTGTGGGACAGGTAACCACCAAAGCATTTATACCACACACAGTAAAGGAGAAAGGCATCATCTGTAAAACAGATGGAGGCGGCTTATAGTACCACCTTAACGTGTCACATCACTTTAAAGATGCGTACATGAAAGATCCCACCTATGGCACATGTACAACATATGAAATGTATTGACCTATATGAACTGAGGACTGTGCATGTGTGCATGAATATTTTGCTTATGCAAGAGTGAACGCATGCACTGAATATGGATGCATGTACAGTATATGCTACCACAGAATCTGCTAGCCAGTTGTGTTATAGGAAATAAGGCAGGTTGCAGCCTGGAGCAGCTTGTTTCATTATGTAACAGTCCTTCTCCACTGAGTGAAACCTTAGGATCCACAATCACAGCTCTGCCACTACACAACACCCCCTCATATATTGCTTGATAGGTACAAATAAATACAGGCTGTCATCCAAGACGGCCTTGTTTGGCAGGCCTCTTTAATCCAGAGTTGCACTTTGAAAAATCCAACAAAAAAAAGCCTAATACGAAACAACGGGATGAAAAGTGAACTTTAGAATGGCAGTTGTTTGAGGTTAAGTTCAAATTGGGTGCATTGTTGAAGAGATAATAAGTTTCCAATGCTTCCAGCAAATTAGTAAAGTAAAGTAAACGAATACAGCAGTGAGCAGAGCCCATTGAAGGAACAAAGAAGCCTGTTTTGTGACATGAAATTTAGCCATGCCATTTGGGTGAGGAGCTGTACAGATTTGATTACTTCCTCTGTGCAGTAATTGAATGTCAACTGTATTTGGGGTAAACAGAGCTTACAGCATGGTGATTCAGACTTCACCAGTTTCTTCATAAATAAATGGTGTTTGGATGGTGTAGTTGTTGGGGAAGAATCACAGTATATAGTGGGGCAACTGGAAATGTAAATGTAATATCCACAAGACCAGTGCCTTTTGATACAAGGTCAACAGGGCAACTTTAATCTATTACTTTTCTGGATGTAGAAGCATGTCTTAGATGACCAATCACAACAATGTGTTTGATACAGCCAGATGATACAGTCATCTTCATCTAAAATTTAAGCAATATTTCAACAACCCAAAACAGGACATATTCAGAAAGTACTGATTTAAGTATTTCATTATTTGGCAGATGCTTTTATTCAAAGCGATTAACAGTACACTTATTTCAAGGACAACCAAACCCAGAGTAACACTATATTTCACCATGTAATAACTAATGTAACTAATAAATCCTCCAATAACTTTTTTTTTGTAATTAACATTTTTATTGATTCCATCCACAAAAAACAACAAACACAACATTAAATACGGAATCAGTTATATAAATTAACCCCCCCCCGACACAAACATGCATTACAGTGTTCTTTAAAAATATACCAAACATTTTTGAAACAAACTAAAAAATATATAGCTCCCTCTCTGCTGCCCCTCCTGGAGAACCCTCCAAAAAATCTAAATATCCACCCCACTTTCTATTAAACAAATCCCGCTTTCCCAACCTTCTATGGATCGCCTCCTAAAATGCTACAACTTCACCCATATCCCCGCACCACTCTTGAAACGAGGGTGCCCCAGCCGTCTTCCATCCCCTGAGAATTTTTTTCACCTGGCCACCACAACTCCAGCCAGGACCCAACCTTTCAAGTGGCTATCCCTAAAATTAATGACCTCCCCATCACCCAAAATGCAGAGTCTGGGGCAAAATGAAAATTGTATGTCCAATACATCACACATAAATCTTTGAATCTTCAACCAAAATTCCTGTATTTTAACACATCCACAAAAAACATGGGTTGTGTCCCCATCATTTGATTGGCATCGCCAGCAGGTGGGTGTGACTTTAAGACCATGTCTTTACAATATAGAGGGTGTCCAATATAATCGATTCAAAATCTTAAATTGCATTAGACACACCCTTGAATCTCTATATGTAGACTTGACGTTTATTAGAGTCTTAGCCCACACTCCAATACCTTCCTCCAATACCAAGTTTTAATCTCTCTCCCATAATCTCTTGAGAGAAGTTAAAGATCCATCCCCCCAGACTCTGAACTAACATGGGAGTAGCACACTGATGCCTCATGACCTTTTCCAAAAGCACTAATCACCAATTCTAGAGTATCTCCCCTTTTAGGGGGGTGTATGTGAATGTTTGCGTTAAACACTTTGGACACTTTTGTCCATAGCGCGTGCAGATGCAAGATAACGGGGTGCGACTTGACTTCTCCAATTAATAGAAAGGCTTTGTAATAGTAAAATAGGGGCAATAACTTTCTGTACAATTCCAAACCAGGGACAAATGAGCCAAATGTTTGAGATCGAATGCATAATAATAAAACAAAATCTTGGGTAGGCCTAGCCCAAATTTGTCAACCGGCCTATATAATTGTAATGTGATTCAAGGGAAAGGAGGAGGCGAGAACCGGCTTGTCAACATAAATAATATTTTAATGATAAACTTAAAAGGACAAACTCACACATAACGGACATGTCCGTAAATTATCTCTCTCTCGTCGCACCACCGTCTGCCATCGGCCTTTATCCCTCTCAGAGGCTTGATTAGCTTGATACGGGACCGGGTGTGTATCGTCACGACCTGGCCCCGCCCTCCACTCTGCCACAGTAATTTATTAAAATATAAACTGGGATGCTTTTCATTACAAATGAAGGACTTTGCTATACTATCAAATTGCTTGAAATAAGAGAGGGGGACATCTACAGGGAGAGATTGTAGTAGGTAGTTGAATTTTGGAATACAATTCATTTTAATAACATTAACCTTTCCAATCATCGATAAATGTAATGAAGCCCATCCACTCACGTCACTCGAAAACCTTTTTAATAAAGGGTCAAAATTAACTCACATAAATTTGCTGGGAAAAAATACCCAAATACTTAATGCCCTTTTTGGGCCATTGAAAGGTGCCAGGCTGAAAAGCCGTTACTGGGCAGTACGCAGTCAGAGCCAATGCATCGGATTTAGACCAATTAACTCTGTATCCCAAAAATTTAGAAATAGAATTGATAATTCTGTGGCGGTAAGGCATAGATCTAGTGGGGTCGGGGCGATTAATAAAATATCATTCAAGTGAAGTAAAAGCTTATGTGCCACACCTCCCACCATCACTCCTGGAAAATAATCCTCCTTTCTTATCGCAGCTGCTAATGGTTTCATGGCAAGACAGAAGAATAATGGGGAAAGAGTGCCCCTATTCAGAGTAAAATAATCTGAAATTAATCGATTTGTTTGCTGCTACAGTGTGTCTATAAAGTAACTTCATCCATCCAATAAAAGTATTAACGAACCCATATATTTCTAAAATCTTAAAAGGATAATCCCATTCTACCATATCAAACACCTTTTGGGCGGCAAGTGAGATGGCCGCGACCAGAGTCTGATCATTCACCACGGACCACATAATATTGATGAGACACCTAATGTTGTCATAAGAGCTGCGCCACGAATAAACCCCCACCTGATCTATACAAGAAATGTCATAACTTTACATAATCAGTTAGCAAGAATTTTGTACTAAATTTTGATATCTAGCTGGATCTGTGAAATTGGATGGTAACGTTTACACTCGCTTGGATTTTTGTCCTTTTTAAGAATCAGACTGATCCTGACTTTTGTCATGGTTGGAGGAAGCTTTCCATTCTTTAATGATTCTGTATAAACTTCTAACAAATGTGGAGCCAATTCTGTAGCTTAAGATCGAAAAAATTCCATGCAAATGCCATCTGGCCCCAGAGCCTTGCCAGTAGGCAGGGCCCTAATTAGAATTATTAAAGAGAATTATTTTGCTCAGCCGTCAAATAGGGAGTTCTAATGGTTCCACAAAGTTTCTAATATCTTCATCTGTAGGCGAAGACTTGAACTATAAATATGAAGATATAACTCTTTGTAAGCATTAGTAATATCAATTGCCAAATTCAAAATTTCACCACCAGCAGATTTCTCTGAGGGAATGGTAGAAAAAGACTCTCTGTTTTATACAGTATATCTAGCCAGAAGTTTTCTTGATTTGTCCCCCAACTCAAAGTATGACTGTCTTGCCTTGAATAACCAAAACGGGTCAATACTCTGAGGCCATCAGATGGCATTTGGCGCTTCAACTATGCCTCTGCACAATATTCCCCTCCAACTCCACGAGTTCTCGTGCTTTGGATTTTTTTGGTGAATGAGGCATACTATGATCCGACCCCCAAGAACCACCTTAAGTGCCTTCCAAGCCATGCCCACAAAAGATACTGAGGACCAGTTGGTCTCCATATAAACACTGTTTTCAGTCTTTAACATTTGTTGGAAATCAGGATTTTGCAAAAGGGATACATTAAAGCGCAAACTATATGATTTGTTTTTCTAGGTATGTGGCAATATCTCTAAACTCACCAGGGTGTGATCCTTATGAACTAAGATGTTTACAATTGGGCAATCCACAACAGATGCAATGAGGGACTTATCATATATATATATTAAAAACTATTCTAGAATAAATCTTATGGACTGATGAAAAAAATTATAGTCCCTACAAGATGGGTTCAAAAGTCTCCAAATATCTGCAAGACCAAGATTTTTTACACATCAATGTTGCTCTAGGAGGCTTACACACCTTTGCTTCACTATAATCAAGGACTGAGTTTATCAATAGATTTAAGTTTTGCAACATCCCTTCAAGATCTATAAAAAAGCCCTGATCATCAGAATTAGGTGCATAAATATTAGCCAAAATCAACCTTTGTCCCTGAATTTCTGCTAAAACAATTAATGACTCTTCATAATTTATCAATCTGTTTGAAAATTTGTAATGTTTATTTATTTATATAATGACTCCCCTGCTCTTACTTGAGCCAGCTCTGAAGAAAACATGTCACCCCATATCCCACATTTTTCAGCTTCCTGTGGGGAAAGATGTGTTTCTTGAAGAAACACTATATCATATTTCTTACGTTTAAGAAAAGAAATTCCTTCTTTTTTATGGGGTGCCCCAACCCATTCACATTCAATGTGGAGAGAGACAATCCACTCTTCCACTTTTGATATAATAGGAACAATAAATTGTGTGTCAAAAACAAAATGATAAAGACCACATTTAGTGCAACAATAAAACCCTGAACTTCCCCTCAAATAAAACAAACAGAAAAAAGAAAAGAGTCCATGCATGTCTATGTGAGTCCCGCGGCAGCTTTGCCATCGGATTGCTCAAGCTTGGCGCTTTTATACAAATTTTAGTTGAGGCAAATACTTTGTAAAACAAACTCTAGCCAATAGAAGGCATAAGCACAAAGAACAAGCAGATTCATCCACAGCTGTTCCGAAGGTGTGTTCTTCACAAAACAAACTCCAGCCACTAGGTAGAACCAGCACAAAAAGAAACAAAACAGGCGTCCCGGTTCCTCGGACGGTCAAGTGTATATTTAACGAGTCAAGTTGACTCAGAGGCCACATAAGAAACACACCATGATTTCCTCAGTCCATCAACTCTATAAAAGACATCGCTTGTTGTAGGCATGTAGATATTTTGCGGTCATCCTTATCGCTGGCCGGGAACTTCAGTGTAAAAGCGATCTTCTGTCAATGCAAAGTTTCTTGAAGGAGCGTCACTCCACAAAACAAACTCCAGCCGCTAGGCGAAACCAACATGAAAAGAAACAAAAATGGCAACCAGATTCGTCAGAGAGCCAAGTGTAAGTACAGCAACTTCAAAGAGCAAATATGTAGCAGGGTGTATCAAATCTCACCAGATTATAAAACAAAAATAACTAAAAACTAGCAAAGTGCACAGAGCTCGTCTCCTACACGTCCACTCCTCGCATGGTGTCATGTCAGATCTAAAATACTCCAATAACTTAAAATCTTTGTGTGAGGAGGATATGTCCTTATGTTGGGAGACCAACATATTCATGCTCCTGCTTTTGTCCTGTTGGTTAATGGTACATAATGGATGAAAAGTATAGCCTGGTTTATTTCATCACACCTTGATGGAGACTTGACTTTATCTCTTACCTTTAAAAAATAAAGATAACATACTGCTCAGACTGTAGGCCAAGAAACCCAGATACACAAGCATTAATAGTTTTAGTACTAAAGACTAAAAGACTATTTTTTCTAAGCAATAAATATCTACAGTATCTTTCACCATCGATATATGGAATGGCTCTATATTTTTTCATGATCAGAGTGGAACCACCTCCACTACCTCAGGGACAAGAGGATACTTTAGAATTATCATCCTCTACCTGTAGTATTCCTAAATATAAGGACACACAAAGATGTAGAATGGTGTAGAATGTGGGCATAGATATTAATTCCAGACACCCGCCTCAATGTCTGGTTTCCTTCCACTCACAGTTAAAACCCACTGCTGAGTCATAACCAGTTCCTGCTGTGTTTAAGTCAAGCCGAGGTAATGCTTGCTAAGCTTGTGCGTTCACTCACCCAAATGTGCGCAGGCATTTTGAGGTGAAGTCTTTAGAGGAAAGGTCTGTCCCATGCTCCAGCCCTCTAAGGGCCTAAAAGTATGCAGCACTGCCCAGGTGCTCAGCTTCCTCAATTTAAGCCTTTTATGTTCTTGCTTTCAGCTTAAAAGGCCCCCCTTTCTTGACACCCAGCATCAATCAACCCAATGTTCTTCACTTCTCTGTTTCTTCCTTGAGTGGATCTCATGCCAATTGCCCTTCTTTTCTTCTAGCGTCCTCCAACCTTCTGCAACTCTCCACCCCCTCTCTCTCTCCCACACAGGACCCTCCCCTCCATCCCACTTTCTCTCCCTCCAGTTTATAAATTAGTTTTCAAATAGATCAGTGCTGACGCAGATGGATGCCAAAACATCAAGGTGCATATTTCTTCTATGATTTCATTTGTGAAGCCTCTCTGACATTAAAAAGAACACATTACGTAACTAATTTAGTTGGACTAAACTAGTTTTGAGATTTGTGCTCTAGATAAAATATGCAAGTATACATTTACAGTCCAAACATAACATTTATGTCCCCTCTCATTAACTTTAAGATTAAATCCACTGGAATATGCAAAACAATCAACTGATAAAAACTCAGGCCCTCTTCAGGGAGCAGAGCGTAATGGCAAATCTTCATCCACAGGAATTTCAGAAATGCAATTTTATCCAACAAAGTACATTAGCAGAGAAAAGGAATGTGGAAGTGTGTAGCTATGTAATTTGACTGAAACAGTCAACATAATCCCATTTCCAAAAGCCAGAGACCACTTTCATTCCACTTTAGGCTTATATAACAGAGACCATATCCCAATCCACAGAATTTTAGATTCCATTGGTGCATATATCCACTTTAGATGATGCTCACCTGTCATGGAACAAACTCTTCTTTCTGATCAGCAATGATCCAGCTCCTTGGTCCCCCTCTCCCATGACCACAGATTATGTAGCAAAGGTATTTTTGTATACATCTGCACTGTTCAGTAATAGTTTTTCTATGTGAATGCAATAGATGGAGATCTTTGACTGTTTTTGAAATGCCACATTAAGTTTTTAAGAATTTAAACTTTAAAAAATGCATCAAGACCTGCATTCTGTTCAATTAGTTGCGCTGCATCTAGCTTTTTAATGCAAGAATGCGTTCTGTCTGAATGGCCCCTTTGGATGGAATTCCATGGAGCACTGTTAGCAAAGTCCCTTTAAGAGAAGTCAGGTCACTTGGCAGCCATGTTCACAACACCACTGGGTAGCTATTTTTCTATCAGGGTTCCCACTCTTTTTCAAAGATCCTTTTTCTATAATGGCAGGAATAAAATACAGGGAGAGCGCCCTAAAGTAATACATTCCTCTCTCCAGAAGTCTTTAAAAAGTGTGGTTTATGACACTTATCTACGAAATCAGCTCTTTAATCGACAAATTGATTACAGATGAATAAACACACAGCTTTTGTCATTTCATGTAATTTTATATTTAAATTTACTTTATTATATTCCTTGGGTGGTGGGGGTGGTTTGTTGTTCATGTCCAAAAGTTGTTGAGCGGGTGGGGGACGGGGGTTTGTTCATTGTTCTTGTCCAAATGGGTTTTCAAGCAGGGGACATCACCAAACTAGATTGCGCAGCTGTAAAGCCCAGGGCACCCCGGGCAGTCAAGGGCACCTCTTATATATACATATATATATATATATATATATATATATATATACACACACACACACACAACAGTTAGTTCTGGTCCTTGAATCTGATTGGACGAGAGATGTTCCCTGAGCACTGATGGTCTGACACTGTGTTTGTGTGTGTGTGTGTCACTCCGCTTGTGTTTGTGCCATTCTAAATTAAAGTGTAAAAGCAGTGCATATGTGTTAAGAGCTACTGTTTGTCTTTTTTTTTTACATTACATATGTTAGCCAGCAGATGGTGGCAAATGATACTTTTTGTGTGTAATATGAGCCAGTTACAGTAGGTGATGTGAATTGAATCCGCATCAGCCAGTGTCAACATAAAACAGCTCTTCCAGATCGCTTGTATTACTACACTACTAAAGCTAGGAAATAGCTTTAAACAAACAACTTCAGCATTACAGCTGAGACACAATAGACTGATTAATTACACAATGGGTGCTGTTTAAAATGGCAGAGGACATTGCGGTTTCTATAGCAATTGACTCTTGCGCACCACCAACCGCGTAATAGGGAGAAATACCCCCACATGGATGCTATTTCTCCACTGAGAAATCTGACAGCATCTCTACTTGGGAGTGGCAACAGGTGATTGCACATGCTCGCTCTCTCACTCTCTCTCTCTCTCTCTCTCTCTCTTTCTCACACTCACACACACACACACACACACCCTTGTTTATCCAATAACTTGTTCAAAACAGCACAAGCTGTGATACTATTTCTGAAGTGACATTTTTTAATTACTAACAGAGGCTTGGAAGCATCATTTGTTTTGAACCAGCAACGGCAGAGTCTAATTTGTCACATAAGAAAGTAGTCCCATGCACAAATTCGTTTTTTATAACCATACTCAGTTTTGCCAAATTTGTTTTTAAATTTACTTATTCATTGAACTGTTGTATATAAGCAATATCACACTAGCAAGACTGCTGTGATTATGGCACTTGGCCTGTAGCCGAATCACAGCAGTGCTGATGTAGGGCCATATCGCACTCTTGCTCGTGTGATATTGCTTAAATATATCAGTTTTATTTTACAGTTGATGTTAATTGCGTTCAGAAATTGTCAGCTAATTGGACAGTTTGTCTGCTTTAAAGACAGTGGAAGAACATGTCTGTTCTAATTATGTTTCCACCTCCACTGAAGTTCTGCACAATGAAGCTTTTAATAGACTTGTATTTCTGTGTTTGTTTTTCTTTTTGCTTTTAGTGCCTGTTGATTTGTATGGATATTGGTTGCAAACTGTCAGGATGTGCTCAACTGTTCTAGGTTTAGTAGAAGTTTGTCTCAATTGACAGCATTTTTAGTATAATGTTGATTACCACAAAAATTCCCACTTGAAAAAGCTATCACAGTTGCATCGAGTAACTTACAATGGAAGTGGATGGGGCCAATCCATACACTTTAAAGTACTATTTCAAAAATACAGCCAAAAGATATAAACAATATGCGTGTTAACATGATATTAGTGTAATAAAATAACTTTCAAAAATGTTGGGTTAAATTATAACTAATATTACAACTTGGTTGTTATGATGCTGTAATAGTAATCCCAGTTAGTGATTATAAAATGTTAACACACATAATGTTTACATCTAGTGTCTATTCTTTTGAAACTGTGTGTTTTATTGTTTATTTGCAGGCACCATTCATTTACATTGTGTGTGCCTTACTGTAACCACAATGATTTAAATAAAGGAACAAGTCACTTATTTTTTGTGGTAATCAACAGTCAAAAATGCTGTGAACTGATCCTAAAGTGTACTGAATCAAATATTCAAAGGACATTCATGAGAAAGAGTTTTGTGTTATTAATGTTGGAGATGCAATAAAAAGGAGGGTGGCAGTGGAATAAAACAAGTGAATTTTGTTGAATTTACTTATTTAAAATACTGTAATCTGTTGTCATTTATCTTGGAGACATTTCTCTTACTGCTCATGTTGCACATTGCTATACTTTTATAACATGTTAATGCTTTTATCGTCTTTGTGGTGTGTTTATTTCAGTAATTTGTTTTTGATGATTGCAAGGTGAAGACCAGTGCATTTGTAGGTTTTAAAAAAAAATCAAATCAACATGATGAATTAACCTTGGTAATGCAAATAAGCTTAAAAATTACTTGCCATATATATATATATATAACACACACATATACATATATATATATATATATATATATATATATATATATATATATATATATATATATATATATATATATACACACACACACACCTGTCTAATTTTTTTCAAATAGTGATGGTGCTGTTGACAGTGATTGTGACCAGTTGAATGCCACTTTGGTGAATTAAAGTACCAATTTCCTTCCGAAACAGAAAACTCTGCACATATATTTATATACCAAACATTTGGCAGCCAGTCCCTGTTAAAATGCCAGGTTTTTGTGATATAAAAAAGAATGAGACAAAGATAAATCATGTCAGAATTTATATAATTCTGACATGAATGGGACATGAAGGGGGGGGGGGGGGGGGGGGGGTGAATTACCTTACAATAATCTGGTTGCATAAGTGTGCACACCCTCTTACAACTGGAGGTGTGGCTGTGTTCAGAATTAACCAATCACATTCAAACTCATGTTAAATAGAAGTCATTACACACCTGCCATCATTTAAAGTGACTCTGATTAATCACAAATAAAGTTCAGGATTTTCCTGACATTTTCTTAGTTTCAGAGGGATCTCATTGTTGAAATATATCAGTCAGGAGAAGAGTACAAAAGAATTTCCAAAGCATTATATATACCATGGAACACAGTGAAGACAGTCATCATCAAGTGGAGAAAATATGGCACAATAGAGACATTAGCAAGGACTGGACGTCCCTCCAAAATTGATGAAAAGACGAGATGAAAACTGGTCAGGGAGGCTTCCAAGAGGCCTACAGCAACATAAAGGAACTGCAGGAATTTCTTGCAAGTACTGGATGTGTGCTACATGTGACAACAATCTCCCGTATTCTTCATATGAATGGGCTATGGGGTAGGGTGGCAAGATGGAAGCCTTTTCTTACAAAGAAAAACATCCAAGCCCGGCTGAAGTTTGCAAAAACAAACATGAAGTCTCCCAAAAGCACGTGGGAAAATGTGTTATGGTCTGATGAAACCAAGGTTGAACTTTTTTGCCATAATTCCAAAAGGTATGTTTGGCGCAAAAACAACACTGCACATCACCCAAAGAACACCATAGCCACAGTGAAGCATGGTGGTGGCAGCATCATGCTTTGGGGCTGTTTTTCTTCAGCTGGAACCAGGGGCCTTAGTCAGGGTGGAGGGAATTATGAACAGTTCCAAATACCAGGCAATTTTGGCACAAAACCTTCAGGTGTCCATTAGAAAGCTGAAGATGAAGAGGAAGTTCACCTTGATCAGATGATCAGAAGAGCTGTGCACAGGATATGTCCTCGCAATCTGACAGATTTGGAGCGCTTTTGCAAAGAAAAGTGGGCAAATATTGCCACGTCAAGATGTGTCATGCTAATATATATATATATCAATGTTAAACTCACTAAAAGACTTCCCTGCATCCCTGCTCCACTTTTATGAGAGACACAAGTATTTTAGGAAAATGTCTCAGTGCTCTCTCATCCAACATTCATCAGAAGAGAATTTATTTGCTTTCATGTCAAGCATATTCAATAATTAATAGACTAAGGATTAGTCTTCAGGATGAAAAATCAAAACAACTATCACTTAAACTATCATCCAAATAGAAACACAAGTACAAAAAATGTCCAGCCTAATTTTATATATTTGGAGATAGGAACATGATGTAAATTGGGGATTTCAAATAGAATTAGCTTATGTTGCAGTAGTGTTGTCATGGTAACACAATTTAAGTAGTCGGTACCAATACCAGTGAAATTTCACGATACCCGATACCATTTTCGGTACCAAAGCAAAACACAAAAACAGGTTACTGAACAACACTCTTTTATTAACAAAGTTAACAAAACATTAGCAGCAGAACTAAGAACAAAAATATACCATTGAGCAGCACTTCAATTATAACAAAACTGTACAATGTATGCTTAAAAGTATTTTTGAACATTTATATAAGATTTGCTTTAACTTTTGCAACTTTTAATTTAAAGTTGCAAAAGTTTTTACCAAGTACAAAAAAAAAAACTAAATAAACAAGCATACTAATGCGCAAATTGTTCTCATATTAATAAAGCTGCATATTGCCAATTTTCTTTACGATAAGAAATGCACAGTGACATATATTATGATTAAATAAGTTGCGAGCAATCGCGTTCTAATCTAGCTGCATTAAGCGTCTGCGCTCGAGGGATGAGCGTCCCCGAGGCAGAGTCTCTCTCAGCCGGGTGCAGTTTCAATCTCTCCCCCTTAGATTGGGACATTCGCGCAACTCATAGAAGAGGCACCGACCACACAGAGAAATGCCAGTTTCTGAGTTTATAGTTATTAACATGATCTGCTTCTGTATTATTTGAACTTGAATAAAGCTATAACGCATTAAATATAACTGCATAGAAATTGTAACGCCGGGGTGTTTCCTTTAAAGAGCTCTGGCTCCGTGTATTCCACAACGAGAGTGCTTCTCAATTTAACTTTTTTTTTTTATAATTCCCTAATACTTTGGGATCTATATAAAATGAAACTGTGAAAGTTTAGAGTGCATCTGGATTGATCTGTGTAATTCTCTCCTCCGTCAGGCGCGAACTGCAGTGCTACTCTCGCGCGTCATCATTACAGTTTAATTTGATTTCATTTTAAGTTAAATGAGATCAAACGTATATTCAACAATTTTTTTTCCCGACGTTGTCGATAATGTCGACTAGACGTTTCAGCCCTAATACAAATGATAATATGCTTTTAAACTCACCTGCTGTATTTGCTTGAATAAATCCGGGTGTCTATATTTCTGGTGCTTTATTAAGTTTGATGTGTTTCCTCCTTTCATCAGAAAATTGTGAAAGCAGCGTTTACAAATAGGTTTTTGCTTATCTATTATGTTTCCCTTTTCATCAGCCTCAAATTCAAAGAATTTTTCCACTTTTCTTTTCAACAAGATTTAGTTGAGCCTCCGCAGAAGCTTCTATTTGCTTGTCGCCATCTTTTGCTTGTTATGAGCGTTCGAAGTTCCCAACTCTGCATGGGAACCGGGTAGACCCAGTACTCGGTACCTTCAGACATTCTGGTATCGTAAAAAATTTTTGTTGAGTACCGACTTGGTACCGGAGTACCGGTATTTTTGACAACACTATGTTGCAGTAACCATAGGCTTTGAACTATTTGGAAGAAGACAAAAGTTCAAGGTTACAGGATTCAATAAAGCAATGCACAGCCAAACACATACTATTCTTACTTTCTGTGGTCCAGAAGCTATGAAATTCCACAAACCATGCAACACTAATGTTGTATTAGGGGCCCCAGAGAGAGAGAGGCAGAGAAAGAAAGTGAGATAGAGAGAGAAAGAGAGAGATAGATAATCTTTATCTGATTGGGGAGAGAGGGGGAATGGAACATGACAAGGGGTCTCGATCAATGGTCAAGTCTCAATCCCACATGAGCATGATAGCTATAGTCAGGGGGTAACAGAATACATGTAATGGGATTACGTATTTAAAATACAAAATATTAGTAACTATATTCAGTTACATTCAAAAAGTACTTTGACTACTGAAGAGATTACTTTGCATTTTATTGTCATTTGTTTCATTTCATATTTAGTCCTTTCAGATGGAAAACATTTATAAACTCAGCAAAAAAAGAAACGTCCCTTTTTCAGGACACTGCATTTTAAAGATAATTTTATAAAAATCCAAATAACTTTACAAATCTTTATTGTAAAGGATTTAAACAATGTTTTCCATGCTTGTTCAATAACCCATAAACAATAAATGCACATATACCTGTGGAACGGTACAGATGGTTGGCAATTAAGGTCACAGTTATAAAAACTAAAGAGACCTTTCTACTAACTCTGAAATACACCAAAATAAAGATGCCCAGGATCCCTGCTTATCTGTGTGAATGTGTCTTAGGCATGCTGCATGGAGGCATGAGGACTGCAGATGTGGCCAGGGCAATAAATTGCAATGTCCGTACTGTGAGACACCCAAGACAGAGTTACCTGTCATCACCTTACAAAATTGTTTCATGATTTTACATGAGCAAAAGTAGTTATATTTTGACAAAATGTTATAGTTTCATTTGAAATAATCTAAAGGTAGAATCTATTAGACCTTGTTTTATATCAACAGTGGCATTTTTTAAGATGTGTTTCAGTTTGTACTTATTTTTTCATAAATATTAGAATTTGTTAGTATTATTACTGTTATTTAAGACTACCTACACTGACTATGGTAATGAGGGGCCTTTCCTTCTGTGTAATATGTATGTTCTGTTTGAATTATGTTTGAAATTAGGAAACAAATGGAATAATAAGCAAATATAAGCAAATATGCTCTTCTAATTTTAAAAGGAGGGAGATAAATGTTCCTATTACATTTGTTGTTGACGTCAACAACAAAAATAATGTCACTTGATGCATGTCCTTGTACTTGAAAACAATGAACAAAACTATGCAACATAAAAGGAAATGTGACCCAGGACACATTAAATACAGGTTACTTTTTTACAATTTCCAATGTAAAATCTGGGTCCTGAAGCAAGTTGAGGACCACTGAGCTAAAGGTACAAACAGGAGCAGTCTACAGTATATGTTTATTTTAACTTAGTAATTAATTTAACATGCTATGCTAACATGTAAACTAACATGCTTTAGTAATATAACATGTTAAATTTATTTATTCTGTTATTCAAGTTATTTTTAAAAGGTAGACTTTTTTTTAGACTTCTTCAATTAAAAAAAATGCTTTCAAGTTTAAATTATAATAAAGCGTTTGCTCAACCAAAAAAAAAAAAAAAAAAAAACCCTTCCGTTTTCACTCCTTTAAGGGTCATTGTAACTGATAATAGTAATTATGTAACACCGTATACAGTGAAACCATGATATTTTCCGAGGCGGTTTTGTACTGCGAAAATCTCATACTGTTGCAACCCTACACTGCAGTACTTAATGCAGATACTGACTGTTATTTATGACCCCCCTCCTTTGTTTAGGGACACATTATTCCATTTCTGTTAGTCTGTGACACATGTTCAGTTTATGTCATGGTTGTTGAATCTTTTTATGTTCATACAAATATTTACACACGTTAAGTTTGCAGAAAATAAAAGCAGTAGAAACGAGTTGGATGTTTCTTTTTTTGCTGAGTTCACATATACGTAAATTATTCCACCCAAAGTGCATTTGAACAGCGGTGAAACACTTTCTTATGATGTGTTACATTAATAAGAGCAGACAGAAGTTTGAAGTAAATTTGGAGCAGAAGAAATAGAAATACACCTTGTGTAAATTGTCATCTTTATGCCAAGTTAAAATGCTATTCCTATTTCATTTTACATGCATCAGGCACGATCATATTTTTTTCTTCAAGAAAATTCACGTTGGATCATAATTTTTTCTAGTAAGACCTTTGATATTAGGGCAAAAATCATATTCTTCATAATTTTTATTATTATTTTCCTGTAAAAATATCTAAAAATCCTTAAAACATGATAAATTTCATTAAACAACACTGCATAAGATATTTAAGCTTTTTTAGAGAATGTATTTTTAACATGTATTTTGTCTAACTGTACTGGCAGAGTTTTTATAGCCAAAACAAGTGAAAAAAAATCTACCAGTGCTGAAGAATTAATCCAAAGTATTTAGAATACGTTACTTACCTTGAGTAATCTAACAAAATACATTACAAATGACATTTTACAGCATGCACTCTGTAATCTGTAGTAACCCTCCCAACACTGGCTGTAGTTAATATATTGGAGCACATGCGTTAACCACTAGGCAATGGTTCCGATGCGTTACATGCTAGGAATGTCAAATGTACAGGAATTTGGTACCAAATGGATAATAACAATGAATAAATGGATCAACAGTATGTACTCAAATTAAATTAAGATGTCAAAATTGGTATCGAGAATCATTACATTTGACTGGTACTGGCTAATGATCGACCGATATTGGTTTTTTTAATGGCCAATGCCAATATCCAGAGAGCAGGGTGGCCGATAGACTGATACAATGTCGATATATAACACAATTTAATATATTGTAAATAACATAGACATAAAATTGCTAAAAAATTCTTATTTACCACTATTTTTACTCAATTTCACATTAAACTTTACCTTTGTAAAAAATTATCTATACAAATAATATTGTAGTTTAAATGGTAGATAGCAGTTTCTTCTGATTTCTGTTTACTCATCAACTTTTAGTAATTTTTTTTGCACATGAAGAAATTGTTAATATATTAAGAAGGAAATAACAGTACACACAGTAGTCCAGCAAAAATGGCTGGCATGTCCATGATAGCAATCGCATATACTCCAAAAATACAGAATCAAACATATTACAAATACACTGTATAGTGAAGAAGACATTTAATTATATCACATGTGAAGAATTTTGACTTTGAAGTTGCAAACACGTGCTCGTGCGGATCCAGCATGAGCAGCAAATCTCCTGACAGTTTAAACGGCCTGAATCGCCTGGTTGGATTGACACGGACTGACCATCATGATTTGTGAATCAGAGGAACTTTTGATACTGAAGTTTTGATTCTGGCTGATAGAATATGCGCTTCAGAGGAAGATATTAGATGAGCGCTCGACAAGAAGAAAACAGCGGATTTTCATGAGGTTTGTGAACTATATCTTTTTAAATTAGATTTCTGCATATTTGCCTTTTATCATTAGAAAAGTTACAGGGAACTGTTAAGGAGAGACTGTTAGAATAAGTGCTTCAGAGGAAGATTTAGGAGTGATCCACAGGATGCTGGATCTGCTGAAGATGTGTGAGGTTAGTTTATTACAGTGTTTCCCAGCTAGTGCGCTGTGAAAGATTGTCAGGTGTGCTGTGGAAAATAATAAAATTCCACAAAATAAATAAATGCATGAAAGAAATAATTTCAGGGATCAAAACTCCTCACCTTTCTGAGAAATTTGCCATTTTGATACAATAATTGGAGAATTTTTTGATTGTGTAGAGCAATGATTAATGTGCAAAAGTGACTGATATTTACACGCGTTAAGGGTCTTTCACATGACTCGCATCAGCGCTGCAGAATACATTGAAGCCTATGAAGTGGTCACTTTAGACCAATGTGTTTTTCACACACACGTTTTTGCTTCATCAACAATATCTTTGAGAGTACTAAGCAACATTAAATATTTAAAAACTGTCCAAATATGTGAAGAGACATTGAATGTCTCATAATTTCTTTTAATTATATATTACCTCATCGTTTACGAATATCAGAGACCCCAGTTATTGAACTAATTTAAATTCACCAAGAAAATACTTAGACCTAAACATAAACGAGTCCTATAAATACTTTCTGCAATTTCTCTCTTCCAAATACATGTTTTCAATGTTTATTGGAGGTGTGTGCACACCTCCTGCTTTTTTACGTGGCAAACTCGGAAAATCACCCCCCTGTCGCAAATCTTGTCATGTGGAGGGCAATGCGGTGCTTGACGCTGGGTTCAGCCTCCAGAACCAAATTAAAAACTGCCACAAGAAGTCATCTGTCTGAGGCAAAGATACAAAATCTAAAGACAATTGCCTCAACACAGTCTCCCTTGATGCGTTTGATTACGCACAGGCAAGCACCTGTCGATGCGGACCAGGAGGAAGGTTTAAGTTGTCGATTGAGTTCTGTTCAGTAAATTTTTTACGTGTTATGTTCATATTATAATTGCATTTTTTTTTTTTATATATTGCGTTGTTCATATGTTGTGTTTTTGTTGCCTCTGCTGTCACTGCTGTCTCTGTTGTTCATCTGTTCTCTTCATAAATAAATTAATGCATAATCTGCTGTATGCTCGTCCTGTAAGTTCATGATTAAAAATGAAAATGTGAATGAAAATAAAAGCTATTAAATGTCTTATTATCATTAAAATGACAGGTATTAATAGATTAAGACGGAACTTTTACGACCCTGTCCGTCAAAATGACGGACGATGAGAATGTCTAACACAAGCACTGTATGTGACTTGTTTTATTCATTTATTTTTTTGCATAGCCGAATTTCAAACATTACAAGTAAACACGCTATTAAGACGGACAGAAAACATGGACAAGTTCTTGTAAAGGAAAAATATTGACGATGGTTAGCCTATGTGAGATGTGGTGTTCCGTAGAATTTTTTAGTCGCAAAAAGTATGCCGTGGCAGAAACAAGGTTGGGAAACACTGGTTTATTACATCTGTTTAAATGATATATGCGCATATTTGCAGACAGTATATGATATTAGTTTTATTGATATTTGCCTTTTCATCATTAGACAAGACAGTTAAAAGGTACAGGTGACTGTTGAGGAGACATAAGAAGAATAAAACAGGAGAGCACATTAACATTATAAGCTCAAACGCATCTGCCACAACTCTGATATGCGGACCTTTTAAATTACATTCTGTTGCACACCGGTCTATTATTGTAGTAATACGATGGCACGTAACAACAAAACAAACTGTAACTGGTCATTTACATATCTCAGTTGTTTCACATGCAAGCAGGAGATTCTCAGTGCCCTCAAGAAACAAATTGGCCAAAGAGGAAAATGTATTGGCCAATGCTGATTATTAATAAGTGGTGTGAGTGGTGGTGGCATAGTGGGCTAAAGCACATAACTGGTAATAAGAAGGATGCAAGTTCAATCCTTGAGCAAGGCACTTAACTTTCCCAGGGGGATCCCCAGGGGCATTGTCCCTGTAATAAGTGCACTGTAAGTTGCTTTGGATAAAAGCGTCTGCCAAATGCATAAATGTAAATAAATGTAAAATGTAAATGTTAAAGATTCAGAATAAAAGGCAGATTTATTTTGCCTCTGCGATATATCGGTAGACCACTATTACTAGCACTGACTACTGAAATTTTGGAATTGTGACAACCCTGTTCCATACATAAATGTTACACATATGTGTTAGAAACATCACAATTAGGAACCTTTACATCCAGCACTACAGTAATTCCAATATCCGATACCTTTGCAACCATTCTCAGCTCAGTGCAACTGTAAACATATGTGTGCATGTATGCTGGATCACAATGACTCAGAGGAAAATAGCTGTAGCCCTGATTCTCTCTGTCCAGTAACGGCACCTCCACAGATCTGCTCAGGGTAGGATCCACACAAGGAACTAACATCACGAGCTTCCTTATGGGGCAACAGAGAGCTTTTTTAAAGCAGTTGTATTAACTCATTTGGTAGCCAGCAGGAACCTGAACACAATTACTTCCCCAAGAATCCAATTTTAACTATTAAAGAGTTAACAAATAGCCTATAGGCAAACAGTCACTCCTAATTAAACTGCTTCCAAATAACCAATGATTGGTTTCAACAAAGACAGCAAAATGACTCTGCTTCTACTAAAGGACCTTACTTAGGGTGGATGCCGTATTCAGAATTTAATTTGAAGAAAATCTCAATGGCTGTAAGGAACAAAGTTTAAACTGTTGAGTACCATTGGTACTGAATATTCACCAATAAAACATGGAAAATACTTCCTTCAATACATTTCCAGTGAATAAAAAAACGAATTTGCATTCAATTTAATCTATCCTGGTCACTGACTAATATCTATTGTAGTAGTGTAGTATTTGGTTTCGTTGACACTGTACAATGTAAACAGATCAAGTCATGTGTCATGTTAAATTAAGATTACCCGACCTTAATAAACATCCTTGAGCAACAACTACAATTTATTCTCAGTTGTTCAGTTGCATCATTGTCAAGACAAAAAATTGGTGATCAAAACTCACCTCGATTTTCCATTACAGAATATGAGACACAACGGTAAATGGATCCTGTAATTAAAGCAAAACAAACAGATAATTACTTAAAAAGCCCATTCATTAAGAGAACAAATAATTTATCAACTATTTAAGACAGATAACAGGACAATACATTATTTATACAGACATTTGATGGTGAATGAATATTTATTGCAATCTAAAATTCCATTAATTCCAAAGTAGCAAAATAAAAAATTATTATATGCACACCCTGCTGAATCACCAATGGGTGCTTCAAAATAGCATCCGCTGTGTTCAGAATGAAGGAAACATACAATATTGAAGGTCATTGGCCTTGTAAGGGGGTGGTCCTCAGTGGTGCCTCTGTTTGTCTATGTAAAAGAGTTTGGACCAGCAGACAGGGTACATTCGCTCATCTCCATTGGTTGCCTGTAACACAGAAAGCTCATGTATAACTCACATGATCAGAGGTCAGCTGAGGCTAAACATTTCAATTCCATACTGGCAGTGATAACAGCCTCACAGAAGCACCCTCAAGTACCCTCTTAAAGAAGTATTCTTTGGAATCTTCACTTCACAACTCCTTCATTTGCTGAGAAATCCTTGTTATTTGCATTCAAGTGTATGGTAATCTTTGCCATTTTCCTGGACTGATCACTAGGCACATATCTTGCCCCATTAAGTTGATAAGAACTTCATCCCATGAGTTTAAAAGCAGGTGTCACACTTCAGGTGCACAGCTGATGGGACAAACACTTTGCGGTTTGTATTAAAATAGCACAGCCAAGCTTCAAAAGAAAAAAGCTAATTGACAAGAGGAGGAACAAAAGCAATTCCTGCAAATGATAGACAGGTAATTAACTGAAAGCTGCTGACAGGTAACACTAAATTGAGCAATTGTCTAACAGAGATACATAAATTCAGACAGAGCAAATCAGGCTTGGATGGATGGATGCATGGAGGACAAACAGGATAAAATGAGAGAGAGAAATGCTAATGATTATCTACAGATGCATTGATCGATTGAACTGAGCGCACGCAGACAGACGGCCTTCTTCCCACACTCCGTCGATGATTACTTAACTTGGTTAATGTCATTTGTATGATATGACTTATTGAAAAAGAGAAACAAGGCAACATGCAATGCAATTAGAGGCAAGCAAATGCCAAATAAACACAACCACATGAATGGCATAAGTGTAATTTTTACATTCACAGCAACAGTCAAATTTAGGAACACACAGTGAGTGCATTAGCAGTGTTCTTTTTCAGGAAAAAAGGAAGATCATACAGAGGAACACGAAGTATGTTTTGTGTGTTATATCATGATCGTTTATGTTGCATTAGACAGTTCCTTATTTTTAATTCTCCAAGCAGAAAAGGAAGATAATGTGTGTAACTGCGTATGTGGTTGGAGCTGTTGATTATTTTTGTATTAATAATTTAGGTGGTGCTACAACAAACAACTGCTTTGATAATCGATTAATCTGTTGATTATTTATTCAATTAACTGGATTTTATATTTTGCCAAAAGATTTCCTTTAACAATAAGAAAATTAAGTCTATGTAATGCTTGCTATATATTGTGTGCAAAAATTGCACTTGACACAGCAACATGGCCATATAAAAATAACGTCAGTGACAAAAGTTCCATTCACAGAGCAAAGTCTCTTAAAACTATGGGCTACAACTAATGATTACTTTTATAATAGACTACTTATCGAATGGTTATTAGAATGATTAATTGACTGTTTTCGGCTGATTATTGCAACGATTATTCTAATCATCAGCCCTAAACCAACAATTCAACAAAATATGCTTTTTTAATAAAAAAGGTAACTTGTGTCACATTAAAATACAGCCTTAAATGGGTATTTGTAGGTTTTTACTCATTGTAAGCCCACCTTCTACAGGAAACATGCCAGTCAGCTGAGGTCTACAGAAAGTGCAGCCTTTCATTAAGCATGCAGGAATGCAATGAGCATAAGCCAGACCAAAATACTCCTAAACTGTGGTAATTTGTGTTTGGGAGTTCCTTAAGAACCAAATGATCTTCCCAAAACATGACTCAAACTACAATAGCAAAGTGAGCAAGTGCAAAATAATAAAAAAAAAATCAGCTGTGTCATATGAAAATGGTACTCTTATGTCTTTTGTAAGTCTTCAAAAAGTAATGACAAGCTTTGGAAAGTGGTTTATGGTGAAAACCTTGAATTTTAAAAAGACATGGCATTTTATATGTACAATGTAGACATAAAAGAGCAAAAACTATATTAATTTACCCCTGCTGCTACTTTGAAAATAAAGCTAGACTCTCTAATGTTCTCTTTTCAGGCTGTTCTTGGAGGAACAAAAGAAATAGTCAAATAATTCCATTAAAACTTTAGAAAGGTGTAATGGTACTTATCTGTGGACTTTTTCTCTAAAAAGCCAATGCTGCCCCTTATGCAAATCTCATTGAGAACAACTGGGTATACCATTATGGTGATGCAGTGACCAGGCTGCCAGAATACTAATATTGTCCAATATGCTACAGTTCTCCTACTCATTCATGTGTGAGAAGAATCACACAGAATTTTAACTATATAAAAATTTATCATCATAATCGTGATCAGTTGTTCTTGGGATTTTCATTTGTTCAATGTGAGCTGACTCTGAGCACATCAGAATAAGAATCTGAAAATAGCTTGATTTTTGCTTGTATGGGAATTCTTGGAGAGTTAGTTGTTGGTTGGTCAATTAAGCCTTAGATTGTTGTTTGGGCAAAGTGTTTTGCCTGTTGTAACTGTGGTGCCCACACTGCAACAGCAATGGTATAGATAAGTCTCAAAGGGGAGATCATGAACAAGACGTTCTGATCAAATTCCTTCTATACCACAAGAGCAGTATACACAACCTCAATTCATAAAACACAAGAAGAACATTTTTCTGTTAAATAGGGACTGCAATATATACATTTTTACAAAAATAGCTAAATTTACATAAATGTGACAATTTATGCAAGGATGGCTTTCCTAATGATTTAGTTTTATGAATGAGTAGGTGAAATTTTTTTTGACCTGGTAGCACCCAGTCTTGTAGTCTAGACATTTGGTCTGTTCAAAAATAGCCAAAATGTAATATTTTGTAGTATGCATATTTTCTGCATGGAATACACATCAGATGAGACACTAGGCTATATCACATAACTCAATGCCCACAACCTTCCATTTCGAGAGGGAAATATTAACGGGACTGGGAACGTCAACGTGAACATCAAATGCAATTTTGGTTGCTTTCTTGATGCTCATTATTTCATCAGACTTGCAAAAGTCATTTTACACAAAACTTGATAAAATGCAAAATTACATTTTTTTTTTATTCCGATGCTATATGAATGCTGCTGTATACATAATATTACTGTACAGTAGGGTTGGGTGATTGTGCCAGGGCGGAGGGCGTATTAGACTGGTCAAGCCGCCAAGAGGGATAAAGGCCAATCGCGGAAAGCGGTGTGTCAGAGAGAGATCATTACGGACTTGTCCGTTGTCTTATTTGTTTGTATTTTGAGTTCTTCATTAAACTATGATTTCATGTGTTCAGCCGGTTTCTCGACTCTTCCTTGCCCGTGAGCTGCTTTACAGTGATATATCGAATATTTACAAAATATTCAGAACAACTTTGCTGCCAAAGTGAAATTAAGCAATTTCATGAGATGAAGCAATGATTTGAATGCACTTTTTAGTTTCCTAAAGACCATGTATTAGGCCTATCCTAGTTTAACGATCCATTGTCTTGCAAAATGCAAGTCTAAGACTTTAAGACAGATGTATTAATGCCAACTCTGATTTAATCTTCAGTAGTAAAAATGCTATTAGAGTTGATAAATCCAATTTATACTGAAAGTGAATGGCTGAGAAACATATGTTGGATGGAAAAAAAGAGCTGAGAGAATGAATTGGAGCCAAGTGTCCTAAAAGGGAGCAGGTATCTGTGTCTCAGATAAATCCACTCACACATCCCTGGACCAAAAGCATCAACAGTGGTGAGTCACACTGTAACTGAAACAATGTGCAGGGTACTTCCTTAAAAGGCAAGCGCAAATGTATACATGTGTCGCTTTATGCTACATTCATACATGTAGGTTGTTTTACGAGACATAAATTGAACATGTCACTATAATATTATCAAGGGAACACAGGGTAAGCATGTTGCAGATACAAAGAGAGTGTCGCCTCACAACTCTGCCACTCCTAACACATGCTAATATGGACCCCGACACACACACACACACACGCACACACGCACACACGCACACACGCACACACGCACACACGCACACACGCACACACGCACACACGCACACACACACACACACACACACACACAGTCACCCTCATCCTCACAGCCTCCCTCAGGATATGAAGTATGAAAAAAAGGATGTAACTGGCCTATTTCTTCTTTGAGTGGTTAACACCTCAGACTCAGTCATGCATCATTTAAAATGCGGTTTTAAAAAGGACACCTTCAGAGAACTGATATACTACATACTGTAAATTACAGAACGCAGAAAGATAGATAAAATAGCACGGAACACTACAAATACTAATGGTAATCTTGAATAAAAAAATTATAGTTGACTCAACTATATACTGATAGTAACTGATAGTAAGGCTGATCCAAGATGGCGGACTGTTTATTTTTGCCGGACATTTCAAAAATGCGAATCTCAAGACAGTGCTCCCTAAATTCCTTCAGTATGTGGACTTTATAACGAGAGGGGCGAACACGCTTGATCTGGTTTACACAAACATCCCAGGCGCTTACTGGGCGGAGCCCCGCCCCATCTCTGTTATGCTAATTCCAGCATACAGACCCCTCATCAGACACACAAACCTCTCCAGAAGCAGGTGAAAACCTGGCCAGCAGGAGCCATCTCTGCTCTTCAGGACTGTTTTGAGTGTACTGACTGGCAGGGTGGCGGCAACATATGGCGACTCCACCAACTTGGATAAATACACAACATCAGTGCCCAGCTACATCAGCAAGTGCATTGATGATGTCACTTTCTCCAAGACCATCAAAACACTCTCCAACCAGAAGCTGTGGATGACTGCGGAGGTGCGTGCGCTGCTGAGGACCCGAGACTCCACCTTCAGAGCAGGCAACAAGGCTGCCCTAAGAACAGTGAGGGCCAAACTGTCCTGGGCCATCAGAGAGGCAAAGCGCGCACATGCCTAGAGAATCCACAGTCACTTTCAGGACAGCAGCGTCAAGCGGCAGGGCATCCAGGCCATCACCAACTACAGGACTACATCAATTGCCTGTGACAAAGATGCCTCCGTTTCAGATGCTGAACGAATTCTACACTCGCTATATGACCTTTTAATTTAAGTCCAGTCCAGGCCTTCTAGCTAGCCTTCAGTGACGCAATCACACTTTAAGTGATGTACGTAATTTGAAAGCAAAGAGCGCAAGATCTTGCTGACGAGTCGGCTGTCATCACTGCCACTATCGCCATTGAGAAAGAGATCCTAATGTATTTAAAAACCTGAGACGTTCTCCATGAGTGCGATTGATTAATTAAACAGGAAAGGAAGACAGATTTTCACTGCAAGCAAATTGGTAAGAGCTTTTTGCATTGTTATAGCAACATCAGGAGATTACTATGTGTAAATTAGGATGCTTGAGCATTCAGTGTCGGATCAAGTTTTGAAAAGTAGCCGTGAACCCTGATGAAATAATTTATTGCAAGCAAAATTTAAAATCGCAAATATTAATAGAGAGAATTTTCTTCATATTAGACCTTCTTGGTTCTGGCTTTGGTGCATGGACATGTTTTTAAAATGTAAATTGGTATTATTAGTTGACTGTCACGTAATGTGTCTTATTCAGTGTGAAACTGTGTTTTCTTAAATGGTATGAATCGCACTGAAGGCCTAGACTTAAAATACAGCCACGGCTGTAGTTAACACTACTTAAATAATGTTTCATTAGAAAAAGCATGCAAACTGATTATCTTAAAATCTAAGGTCAACTAATTAGATTTTACATTGAACCAAGCTGTCTTAGTGCTGCCTCATTAATGATATAAAACAAAAAAAACAAAACAAAAAAAAATCAGAAATTTCAAAACATTGAAAAGGTTGATTCAGTTGAAAATGCATTGGAAGCTATAAATATAAACTCTTCACTGAGCATGAGTCGCTATATGACCTTTTAATTTAAATAATTTTGTGAGTGCTTGCTGTATTATCAACTGCCATAACCGTTCTCATGACTGGCATGGAAAAAGCAAATGGATTATCGCAAATGGAGTGCGATTTTTCAGTTTTCCAGCTTGGAAGCAAAACAATGGAACTCAGGTCGCCAAGTTTACAAAGAGGCATTGCATGGGTACCAGCTGTAAGATGAAAAAAAACATCAACTTCAATGTTCAAGGCATTTTCACACAGGAAAGTTATAATCAAAACACATTTAACTGTTATGTGGTTACCGCTAGTAATGCAAACACAGCGTAGGATTGTTGCTACACAGCTAACATCGTTTTTTGGAGAACAGGATACCGAAGGAAGAGCTCTCCCAAAAGAAAATATGAGCTTTTCTTGAAAGATGATGACGTGAAGGTCAAGTACTACACTTGGCTTCCATGTTTTGCTGTTGTGATGGGTGTGCTGATGCAGATTCTTCCCTGCCTACCACAGACAGGTCCTCTTAACTCTGATGCGCCTGAGGCTGAATCTGCCAATCCAGAATATTGCACATTGTACACCTCTTCAGCATAGATCGAAAGACAGAGACACCATAGGTGCAATGTTTACACACCTCAGCCATTTGGTGCACTGGCCAAAGAGACATTGCTTGCAAAGCAGCATGCCAGTTCAGTTTGTGGATGCTTTTGGCAATCATGTTGCGGTTATTTGGGACTGCTTTGAAATTAACATTGAGAGAACATCAAATCTGAAAGCCAGAGCACAGACATTTCCCCACTACAAACACAAGCACACCCTAAAGTATCTCAAAAGGCATTACACCACAGGGAGTTAACTCTCTTTAATTCCAAAGTGTGGGGAGTTAATGTCAGTGACAAGCATGTGACAGAACAGTGGCCTTCTTTATAGTGTTGTCAAAAATACTGGTACTTCGGTACCAAGTCGGTACTCAAACAAAAATGTTTTTACGATACCAGAATTTCTGAAGGTACCGGAGTACCGAGTACCGGGTCTACCCGGTTCCCAATCAGAGTCGGGAACTTTCGAACACTCACAACAAGCAAAAGATGACGACAAGCAAAGTAGCTGCTGCTGCGGAGTCTCAACTTAATCTTGTCGAAAAGAAAAATGGAAAAAGCCAGGTTTGGAAATTCTTTGGATTCGAGGCTGATGAAAAGGGAAACATCATAGATCAGCAAAACCATATTTGTAAATGCTGCTTTCACAATTTTCTGATGAAAGGAGGAAACACATCAAACTTAATAAAGCACCTGAAAGACAGACACCTGGATTTATTCAAGCAAATTGTCATGGGCTGAAACGTTTAGTCGACATTATCGACAACGTCGAAAATTAAAAAATTGTAGAGAAAAATGTTCGTTCTCGAGTAGTCTTTTGATCTCATTTAACGTAACATGAAATCACATTAAACTGTAATGATGATGCGCAAGAGCAGCACTGCAGTTCACGCCTGACGGAGGAAGAATTACACAGATCAGTCCAGATGCACTCTAAACAGTTTCATCTTATATAGATCCCAAAGTATTAGGGAATTCTAAAAAAAAATAAAAACATTCAGAGGCACTCTTGTTCTGGAATAAGCAGAGCCGGAGCTTTTTAAAGGAAACATCCCAGCATTACATCTTAAATGCAGTTATATTTAATGCGTTATAGCTTTATTAAAGTTCAAATAATACAGAAGCAGATCATGTTAATAACTATAAACTCAGAAACTGGCATCTCTCTGTGTGGTCGGTGCCTCTTCTATGAGTTGCGCGAATGTCCCAATCTAAGGGGGAGAGATTGAAACTGCACCCGGCTGAGAGAGACTCTGCCTCGGGGACGCTCGAGCATTCAAAAATACTTAAGCATACATTGTACAGTTTTGTTATAATTCCAAAATAATACATTTAACTTGAAGTGTTGCTCAATGGTATATTTTTGTTCTTAGTTCTGCTGCTAATGTTTTGTTAACTTTGTTAATAAAAGAGTGTTGTTCAGTAACCTGTTTTTGTGTTTTGCTTTGGTACCGAAAATGGTATCGAGTACAGTGAATTTTCACTGGTATTGGTACCGACAACTGAAATTTTGGTACCGTGACAACACCTCTTCTTTATAAACTATTGCTTGGAGTCTTGGGTGTTGGCAAATAGGGATATGACATCAGGGAGATTTTCGGTCTAATGTGTGCAGAAGTGAAAATCCCTGCATTCACAAGAGGACGCTGTCAGCTGGATGCAAAAGATGTGGAGAAGACACAGCAGATAGCTCACCTCTGGGTCTATGTGGAGAGGCTGATTGGATGTGTATGCACCAATTACACCATAAGTGAAACTGTACCAGTGAGAAAGGTGCTCCCATATTAAGGAGAGGACATGATATTCCTTGACAAGATTGAGACTGTTTGTTGTGCCTTGACTAATATTGCCCCAGCATTGTTATGAAACCCTAAACTGACATAAACCATGTGAACCGAATATGAACTGCATATACTGCATTAACAGTGTTATTCATATCTTCCATTCCACGTTACTATAACAGGCTTTAAGGCTAAGAATTTTTTCTACTGGCACTTTTGGGCCAGTGCTTCATATTTTTTACTCGCCTGCCAAAATTTTCACTGGCCCAAAACAAAAATAACAAATAGCTGTTTTTACCATCATGGCTTTAAAAAAATATGTCAGAAGATAAATATTTTTTACATATCTTATGTTTTTAATACAATGTACCCCAGGGGCCTGGGTAGCTCAGCAAGTAAAGATGCTGATTACCACACCTGGAGTCATGAGTTTGAATCCAGGGTGTGCTGAGTAAATCCAGCCAGGTCTCCTGAGTAAACAAATTGGCCCGGTTGCTAGGGAGGGGATAGTCACATTGGGTAACCTCCTTGTGGTAGCTATAATGTGTGGTTCTCACATTGGGAACCAATGGGAGAAAAAAAAAACAATATCCCTCAAAATTGAATGACATTTATAATTTGCAAGATATGATTTATGCCTTATGTAATCCCATATATAAGCTTTTACAGATATAAATTCATCATATTAACTTCAAATGTCCTGTCATTTACACATGTGTTTTTATGCCAAGAGTTCTGTCGAAGAGATGATGGGTTTTCGGTCACCCGTTTAGCCATGCTGTCATGCAACTTTTGCCCATGTGTAGTGTTTTCACAAGATGGATCAAAGATTATTTACGGAGTTAAAAGATTTGATTACTGGCTGAGAGAACAGACTTGCTACTAAATCGGTTGTGATGTGTAATAAACAGTAGGTAGATATTAAACCTTATCTGTGAATTAACAATGTGTACATAACATGAAATCAGACAACCCAAACAAGACCAACACTGACTGACATACAAAGAACAGGAATTAGACACGTAAAAGGTTTTATGAGGATGATATGAAGTAGAATGCTTCAAATATTAATCTTCACCCTGCAGCTTAACAGCTCTGATAATAACAGCCAAATAGCCATAGTGATCTTGATTGTGATCAAATGGCATTATCATCTCGAATTAATGTTTACAATGAAACGTTACCAAATTAAATGCATACTTACATTTTGGATATTGAGCAGCTTGTGATTTCCAGACACGTGTGTAACTGGGGTTTAACAAAGTTTATTACATCTCATTCGGCACTTCATCTCTAAAGGCGAATTAATGAGAGTAAATGTGTTTGTTTTTTACAGTGGGAATAAAACTAGCGCTCTGTCCCTTTACGAGAGCACATGCATGTTAAACAGTCTACGGTGCATGGAGGGAGATGATGATGAGACATGCATGGAGAGACATGGATTTTCAGTCCTATAGAAAGAAACTGTTGATTTCTTGAGTTCCAATGTGTGGATTACTAACTTTCACCATGTAAAAACGAAATTTGGGATTTTGTGCACTGTGAACACGGAATGTGCAGGGATACTTACAATGTTGCACAAGACATTAAATCCCACTACGAAATAAATTAAGTGGGGTTTTTTCGTTCTATTTTCTACACATTGGTAATAGCTGCTGCTATGACACTTGGAAAAGAGTGAGGACAGTGACAGGAGAGTGTGCTCTGTGTCTGCACGATCTTGTGCGTGCACACAACTGTGCCTTGGCGCATCCAGTACTATCCTGTTTTAATTATTCTTATTTTATTATTCTTATTTTTTTTTTCTTTTTAATTTCTACTATGTAAAGCACTTTGAATTACCATTGTGTATGAAATGTGCTATATAAATAAACTTGCCTTGCCTTGCCTTGCCTTGCCTTGCCTTGCCTATGGATTTGCGCATCTTTGCAAGATAAATATACTCGCGCTCGCTCCTCGGTTAGAAGACTTTGTTCATTCCGTGTAATTTTTGTGCTCTCTCGCTTGTTGTTTGCTTGCACTAATATTATAAATGCAGCACTGGCCTGATTGGGCAAGTGACAGTTCTAGCAACTGGCCCAAGTCTTTCTCACACTGGCTCCGGACCATCGGGTAGTCCTTATTGTCGAGCCCTGTGATGGAAAACTATTCAAATTCTGAATCTCTTTATTTGTGTAACATAATATGCTGTGTGTACCGTTCACAGTGACATTGTAGTGCAAATACAACAGGTAAAAGTGGCAGTGTAACCTTCAAGTATTGAAAATTGAGATAAAGGCAGTAAATAAGTAAAATAAGTAAAGTCAAATACAAAAGGTAAAATGAAAACCTATTGCACTGAAACTTTCACAGTACCAATGTAGTGCAAATACAACAGGTAAAAAAGTAAATTACTGACAACATGACAATTAAAATAAAAAAGGCAAATATTAAAAAAACTATGTAAAGAACAAAAACGGAACAAAAAAAGTGTCTGTTCAGCAAACAAAAAGAGATATAAATACAAAAACACACTTGTGCTCCACTGTTTCAGTTCATCTGTGTGTATTTGGAACAGAGCCAAAGCTCACTTGCAGAAGGTGCCTGACTGAGTCCCAGCTGAGGTGGAACCACTGGATTGCACGGTTTACATTGTCCCAATCCACCATGTCATCCTGGTCTTCAAGCCCTCTGCTAAGGCACCACAATTTGTTTATGTTCTCTAATGCCCGTTTTCTTTGCCTTCTTGCGCAAGATGTCTTTAACTCAGTTAAAGGCTTAGCATGCGGTGTTGTGGAGTCTGCTCAGGTGTATTAACAAGCCACAAGATCAGGTAGAGAAACTTCGAGGAAAAACTCCTGTGGATTTGTCAGAAGTGTTGTCCAGAAGTCCACATCCAGTAAGATCCGAACCACAACACAGTCTTTCTGCGTCCACACTACAAAGTCACAAAGATCTGTGTTTGTGCTTGGCTGTAATACTTATGTGTCTGCTTCAAGTTTATTTTCCCATCAGTTAGCTGGAGACAAAAGTTGCGGTCATCTGCAAAGGCCTGCAGGATGGAGTTGTTGTGGTACTTAAATGTGCATTTGCTTTCCAGACAGCCTTTCCCACAGCAAGTGCAGTGAATGAGCCTAATTTAAGGAAATTATGGATTTATTATAAACCCACATTGCTCCTCTTTCAGGTTCCCGTGCTGGGATGCTTTTAGTGTGAAATAGACCTGCCTTGCTTCTTCCTCATTGTCTAGCCCCCATCTGATGGCAGCTGAGATTGCTGTTTTTTGGGGTAGCACAACCTCCTCTCAGCTGACATAGCTGGTCTGGCAACACTGGTGGACACAACGGCATGGATATTGGAAGCTGTTATTGTTCCTGCTCTTGATGTGTACCACGCAGGGGATCGATATTGTTGTCTCGTCTGAGCTTCCACCACAGTCACCTGTGTCTCTGTTACTGCTACCACGTGTGTGAGGCCCTCATAATGCTGGTGCAGGACAGATAGTTCACATCCATCTTTTCCTGGGTCACGAAGGTGCAGTAGGGACTTTGTCACAACACGCAGCTTAACAGGGTCTGCATAATGATGGTAGTAATCCTCCATTCCAGAAAGACAAACAGCCTTGCTGTAAGTGTGCAAAATCTGAAGTGGGGTGACAGGTCTGAAGGTGTGGGGTTGTGCCCACACGGACTCGTGCAGCCAACATGAGTCTTTCTCCCTAATATTCTTCTCTCTCCACTGATGCACTTGTCGAGCGCTGCCTTCTTAGCTGCACCAGAGAAGTTATTGATTTTGTAGCCCACCTCTGCTTGGACCTTGCCCACACTAGTGGGCATCATCCAGTAGGCTGGAACGTCAGCGATGGTCTTGGTCCCCCGTATCCAGACAGCTACTTAAATTTTAATCAGGAGAGGCCCAACATGTGTGCAAGACTCTGCTATGCCAGCAATGCATGTGCAGTGTGCACACGCCACTTGGCCACTGGAACCAAGGATATTCCACGCCTTGAGCAGAGGCTCACAGCGACGTTGAGAGTAGAGTCGCACAGATACCAATACTGGTATCAGAATTGGGTCTGATACCACGCTCATGTACTGGTACTCATTCTCATAATGATGATTCGATACCAAAAACCGGTACCATCTGACGAACGGATGTCGTTATATAATCATCATTGGGCATTTCAAATCTGCAGTAGAACACATTCAGGTCGTCAGCCAGTTGATGGTCCACCACAGGCTTGGGGGTAGGAGTCCTGTAATTTGTGAGTTGTTTCATGCCAATCCACACTGATGCAGGGTCGTTAGCTGAAAACTTGTTCTCCAGCTTCTCAGAGTATCTTCTTTTAGCCACTCTAAAGCATTTACACTCTTTCAGCATTTCCTTATTAAGTGTGTTACTGGCCTGATTGTAAAAGACTTAATCCCCACCCCTGTAAGCATCCTCTTTGGCCTGTCGAAGCTGCCTGAGCTCTGCTGTAAACCACAGTTTGTCGTTGTTGAACTTTAAATAAGTCCTAGTAGGAATGCTCATATCTTCACAGAAACTGATATATGATGTAACATTATCTGTGAGCTCATCCAGGTCTGTGGCTGCAGCCTCAAGAACACTATTATCATTTATCATGAACTAATTAAAACTGTCCAGCTGCTTTCAAACTGTGGTTTTATTTTATTTTATACGGTATAATTAATATGTTTTGCACATAATACATCACAAAGTCTACATTTATACATTTAGATTTGTTTTATAGCCTTTTTTGCACCTTGTTTGGAGGAGAAAATTGGACAGGATATGGAATAATGAGTTTAAAAAAAAAGGGCTTTTTGTCTGATTATTCAAAAGAAGTAATAAACAGATTAACACATTTTAAGAAATTACAAATCAAAAATGGAAAAAGGCAAATCAGCTGAAAATGCGTAGGAGGCTATTGAAGCACTTTCATCGAGCAGCATGACCTTATATGGTCTTTTCCTTTTGATCACTTCTTTTCACACATTGATGGGAAAAATGTTAATAAGATAGCAACATTTCTGGAAGAGAAATGTAACAAATGTGCACTCTATTATTACAACTATTGCATGTCTCTGATTCCCCATCCTCTTTCAGATCTTCCCAATACATGAATGCCAAGGCCATTCCACGCTCTAACACCGTGAATTTAAATACTCTTGAGCCTGAAACAAGCTCTCCATTTGGTCCAAATATTTGATGTCACTAAATGTTTGAAACAATGATGATACAATGATTGAAATCATACCTTAACAGATGGTATGCTCAAAAACATCCCCAAACTGCTACTCTCCACCCTCTTATGTATAAAACTAGGCCTACAACTTCATTGCCTAAGAATAGCTTAACACACATAAAAGTGGGTGTCCTACATCAAGCAGCCTGGAGTACCACACAGCTTTATACTCCAAACACAATCGACAAAGAATAAAGTTAGAGAAAAGAAAAAAAGGAAGACATAAGGTCCTTTTCTATAAACAGAACTTTCAAATCCAAGTTATTCCACTAGATATGGTGATTCAATTACATTGACCGGAAATGGGAGCAGCTGGTTTGCTTGTGTGATCTTTAAATAGAATCTCACCTCTCCACGTTGAGGATTGCTTGCAAATTTATGTTTGGACAGAGACAGCAGCCAGTAGCTTGGAGAAAAAAACATTACGTACATGCACCAGAGATTCAATTTCTTCAACTACTGCCAATTGCAGAGGAAGATAACATCTACATTGAAGTTCCATTCCAAAACCCAATTTACTCTACATAATCTTACTGCAAGCACAAAAATTGTTCTAGATGTTGGCCTACCTCTCTGGCGGAGACCTCAACCAGATCAGAGCCACTTCGTTGTGGGAACCATGAAGTAAAACCTGTAGTCTCCTCTATTTCCTATCACCAGATCATATTCCTGGCCCCCTTCAGAATGACTTGACAGTGCTGTACGCTCCTATTCTGGACTGCCTATACGTCATTGCCACGCCTGCCCCAGAAAAGCTCCACTCACCCAGGGACCTGTGGCCCACTTACCAAAGAGCCCAAAATGCCAGTCCGAACCAATCTTCAGCCCACCCCACATTCCACCTTCTCCATCATCTGGCACAATAACAGCACAGACAACCTTGGCTAAGTCATGTTCACATTCAAGTTCTTAGACAAGTGTTTTCAAACTTTTTAGACCCAGGGACCCCATACCCAGACCCTCAGCAAACCCAGGAACCCCCAATTATGGGTGTAACTGTATGACATTTTCACAGTACATTAACAGTTACAAAAACTACCACAGTATTACGGTATCATGGTATTGAGGTGCATAGATAATATTATTACCGGTTTAATGTTTGGTTCTGAAATATGTCTGATAAACAGAAATATTTCAGTTATAACCAATTCTTGAAATTTATTTTGGATTTCTTCAACTATAATCCTGATCTTGAACATCAGGACGCTCTCTAAATCTGGCACAGTTAAAAATAAAAAAAATAAATCACAAACTGGTAAAACCATAAAACCAAAAATGTTTGCAAAATGCACAGATGTCAGATGATTCGAACTAAGAATAATTTTGTTATTTTATGATTTATGAAATTTAATTGTAATAATTTGTAATGATTATTTCCCATGTTATAGGTGCACTCAGCGATTCCTGAGGAACACTGTTGATATTCGAGCTAAACTGCCAAAACAAACACACCCCTCCCTTCAGTTTTCGTTTGGAAGCCCCACCCTCCAAATTCATGCACGCTGAAAAGCCCCGCCGATGTTAACGCAGCTCCTAGCCCTCAACTTATCATAATCCTTCTTTTTTAGTTTATATTCGTCTGCCCTTTTACTCTTGGTCTGTTTCTCAGCCATTTGTCCTCCTTGGAGATTAGTAAGATTTGCAGTCGCTTTTCTAATGAATTTCCCTCTCGCTCTGCCCCCAACCCCCATCCTGTGCATGCACAAGAACCACTCCCTGTTGCTGATTGGCTTGGAGTAGTGTTGTGTGGATCAGTCTGATCCACTTTTTTTTGTCCCATTTACAGATCCAGGGCCGGGTACAAATACTACATTTTTTTTCAGCCCACCCACAGAACGGACAGCTAGCAGACTGTGAGGAGATATTTGCAGAATTTGACAAAATGTGTATTAGATTAGAATTACTGAATGCACATTTAACACTTCAGATATGCATTTGTATGCATTCAGTAATTTGTTGCATTTGTGATTTAGTTTAAATCTAAACAATACCTACTTAAATATATTACTCATTTGCAGTTTATTTATCTGCATTTTGTCCAATACTGTCCATTTTCTGCCACAGTTTCCATGTCAATTTCTTGCACACCAAAAGCCATGCACTCTGTAAACCTAATTAGTACTATTTTTTACAAATAAAACATATTATTTGAATTATCAAACACATTGTGGCCTACAGTTGTGCTGCAAATTAACAAACAGTTTGCATTGGCACATCGTAATGTGGAACGAGTGCTTAAATCTGTTTGCTGCATTTGTGAATGTGACAGAAAGCATAAACATAACTTTAGGCTACCTAGTCATTACAAATTATGTAAAAAATACATTGAATCTGGTGTTTGTTTTATGAAAAGTGGGCTATAATTTACTATAATGTATACTGTATTTCTACTTACATTCATCTCCACAAAATGGTGCTTAAGGTTTAAAGTTTTTCCTGCCTGAGCCGATCAATTTATTGCGACAATCTTTACAGAATGTGTAACCATCAACATTGATGATGCCTCGTGGGAATTTATCATACCCAAAGTAATCCCAGACAGTGGACAACCGCTTTGGTGGCGGAAATAATGGTTCAGGCTCGGACATGTCCGTATGTATGATTCGCTCATGCTGAGCTGTTGGATTAGCCATAATCTCTCTTTCCAAAACCCTGCACTCCAAAGATACCAAATTTAAACCGACATCGAGCAGACCAAGTTGGCAATCCAGGCTGTTTAAACTGTCAGGAGTTTGCTGCTAGCATGTGAGTGCAACTTCAAAGTAAAAGTGATTCAAATATACTACATTCACAATGCACTGTTTGTACAATTGTTTGATTCTAAATTTGTTTTTTTAGAAAATGCCACTGTTAACGTCAACATGCCATCCATGGTTGCTGGACTACTTTGTGTACTGTTATGTCCTTTTTCCTAATATATTAACAATTTCTTGATGTGCAAATAAATAACTCAAATTTGATGACTAAACATATACATATATATATATATATATATATATATATATATATATTTATTAGATTATTTATTGATTATTTATTAATTATTGAAATTAAGTAAAAATTGTGGTGAAAAAGTTTTTTTTTTTAGCAATTTTATGTTTATGTTATTTACAATATATTAAATTGTGTGATACATTGCCATTGTACTTGAACTAACAAAAATCTTAAGAAATTAAAGAAAACAGTGCTAAACATTTAATTGTCCAGTCTGCCAATCCCCCAACCTATCAGCACATCTTTTTTTATCTTTCTTTTACATTTTCACAGCTTTCAGAAGAAACCATTTAGATTTACGAGAAGCTACGTGAGAGCCTTTAGTTTTGACACCAAAGAGGCTAAACACACAGCTTTCAACTTGACACTTGCATAAGATAAATTACTATTAAAGAAAAAGTTAACTACAATATATAATATGGTCAATTAGAAGATGTCAATAAAACACCTTATCCAACACTTCTATGTGTCCTTGAGATAGGGGTAACGTTTTACAGGAAATAAATAGTTGGGAGTAAAATAAATCGCTCTCCATAAAGGACAATATTTGTGAATAGTATTAAATTAGTAAATTGATGTCTTCATCTTACCTTGAAACGATAAATCCATCTAAATCCTTCACGACTCATGCAATTAGAAATCCACCCGATCAATGAGCGATGGTTTAAGATGGACCTGCGATCTTCTCGCGGCGTGTACGAGACTAGCTGATCGAGAAAAACAACCAGTGCACAATAAAGAACAAATAATCGCACATGCTCTACGGAAATGAATCATCATTGAGATCTTCCTCAACCTACTTTGTGGCCGAAGAGATCCGTCGTTGCATCTGATCAGAACGGCTACGTTAGATTTAGGCTAACAATAAAGATAAAATCAAGGTGGTAGATGTGAAATACTAGATAGATGAGAAAGCAGTGCGAGTGGTCGCGGGTTTCAACAGCGCGCGTTTTGCTGCTCATCACTTCACTCGTGCATTGTCAAAAGGATTGAGGATGGCAAACTAGCCACATTCTGAAACCACAAGGTAGTTTTTGGTCAAAATCAAAAAATATTCTTTTTATAGTTTTTTTTTTTAATAACCATAACTAAACCTCCCCATAACATTATGGAAACCAAATAGAGCATAAACAAATATCAGTATTCCAATGCGATCAATGGATTTGTAAAACCGCTAATCTCGTGCGTTTCTGCAAGTCAGCTGATCATTCTCCCTGCACAAATTTTCAGAATTGTTAAACAAGACCAACGCTCTCGCTCTCTTTGGAAATTCATATGCCAGACTAGAGACTGCATGCACCGTTCAGAGTTGTGATGGCACAATGAATGCATGCAAATAAATGAAAAACGTAAAGCAAACTTGCGGAGATGATGGGGAGTGACAGCGCTCTATTTTGTACTGGCGCCGATACAAATTAAAACTTTGATCATATCCAAGTATTCACGCAGAGTGTGTTTTTAGCATACTGGATAATAAAACACACATTGGCTGCATTTAGGGGGGATATAATATGAAAAACTAATTGTTGGATGCGCAGCAGCACTAGTGAACATTATTTTGAAATCACAGCAGAAAACTGAGATTTGCATTGCTTCAACAGTCCAGGGATTGTTTATTTCCTCTGCGTTGCATAGTAGCCGATTCACGTGCGCGTGCATCATCAGCTTAATAAGTAACATTTCTTACCTTCCCCTATTACGTGTAAGGCACTGGCCCTCCTCTTCCCCCGACTAGTTTCACTTCACGCAGACAACAACACGGATAGTTTTCCGCTACTCTTTTTCCAATTTCTCTTCCCCCCCCATCTTTTCCAAAGATACCGGAAGTTGTAGAGCAAACAGCATGGTACTTGTAGTTTCCAATATCAAGAACAGCCATTCTCTTTCATTATCTGCCTCAACGTAACTGACTTCATTAACTATGAGGCGTTACAGTGTAAACGAATCAGTCTGTAACTAGCTCTAGAGCGTGATGCATAAACTCACATTTATTATTATATCGTAAACAGTAAGCGATACATTTAAAAAAGAATGCTTGAAACCAACAGGAAGTTGTAATAGAGCATTTTTTTGTTTATAATACAGGCATTACTATCTTTTCTTTAAGTTTGTTTTCGCGATGCTTGCAGTGGTTATGAAATTTTAGCTATAAAGAGATAAAATTTTGCTTACTCGAAGCAAAAATCGTTTTAATTGGCAAATGAAAATGTGGGTACATTTATCAAAAACTTTAAGGGAAGACACTACTGGTCAATAGAGTAAAAAATATTATGTATTTCAATGAAAGTGTGCCCAGTTATTACTGTGAATATTATTACAATGTTCTTTTTTTTTTAATTACAAGTTGCCCCAAAATGTTCATATTCAAATTAGACAATAAATACTTATTAGTTAAATATGTACTATTTTGTATGCATCATGAGACCAAAAAAAAATATGCATTTTTGAAAAAATATGACATATTATGTTTATTGCATTTTAACAACACTACAGATGCCATGGGTGGGGTGGGAATTCTCATTTTGTCTGTTCACTCACAAATTGTGTTATAAACTAGTAAATTAATATTAGATTTATTAATTCTTCTGTAGCAGAGTTAAGGTTTAGAATGTAGCCTATGTGCAAAATTTGGCCCATGTATATTTAGTGCAGGTTGAGTTTTCTGTTGCAGCTTACAAACACATTTGAGAAAACATCTTTTAAAGGTAAGCAAATAGTAGTGTGTGTATATCACTATTAAAGAGGACATGTTATAGAAGATGACAGTTTTATAGAAAATCTATTGTTCATGAGAAAAAAAAATGCCTTGCATCTGCATGTCTTGCCAAAATAATGACAACATTGTGGGCTTGTTACTTATTGTAGGATCCACTTTATTCTTGATAGTATATAATGTAGTGAGTCTATGCAAGTATGATAGAGAGGCAATCAATTGGCTTTTAAAACTCCTCAAAATGTATAGCCCTCAAACCTTTGCGTTGAACATAAAAACAGCACACCTTGATTGGTAAATCATTGGTAATTAGAATACAGTTACATTCAAAAAGTATATTGATGAAGAAATAGAAATAAACCTTGTGTAAATTGTCAGCTTTATGCTAAGTTAAATGCTATTTCTAGCTATTTTACATGCACATGTTACCAGGCACGATCATATTTTTTATCAAGAAAATTCATGTTGGGGGGCCAGTGTAGCTCAAGCAGTAAAGATGCTTACTACCACCCCTGGAGTCACAAGTTCGAATCCAGGGCATACAGAGTGGCTCCAGCCAGGTCTCCTAAGCAAACAAATTGGCCTGGTTGCTAGAGAAGGTAGAGTCACATGGGGTAACCTCCTCGTGGTAAATATAATGTGGTTCTCGCTCTTCGTGGGGTGTGTGGTGTGTTGCGTGTGGATGCCACAGAGAATAGCGTGAAGCCTCCAGAAGCGCTATGTCTCCGCAGTACCGCGCTCAACAAGCCACATGATAAGAAGCGCGGATTGACTGTATCAGATGGAGAGGCAACTGAGATTTATCCTCTGCCACCTGGACTGAAGCAAGTCACTACGTCACCACGAGGACTTAGAATGCATTGGGAATTCCAAACTGGGGAGAAAAGGAGAGAGAGAGAAAAAATTCACATTGTATCTTAATTTCTTTTTTTCTAGTAAGACCTTTGATATTAGGGAAAACATCATATTCTTGATAATAATTTTTTGTATTGTTTTCCTGTAAAAATATCTAAAAATCCTTCAAACAAGATCAATTTGATTTAGCTTGTTTTATATACAACACTGCATAAGATATTTAGGTTTATACGTTACTGGCCTTGAGTAATCTAACAAAATATATTACAAATTACATTTTAAAGCATGTAATCTGTAATCTGTAGTGGAATACATTTCAAAAGTAACCCTCCCAACCCTGTGTGTGTATAAATGGCCGTATGAGTTCTGGCATGATCTAGGCCACGGTGACCAGATTGTGGAAAACAGGACAGCCCTCTCCCAGCAAAAATGAAATTAATGTATCCTTACCTAGGCGCAGATCAATGTGAAGTAGAGGGTGCATCTGCATCTGTAACTGTTGTCACCTTGTACTTTTTGCTGGCAGCAATTTTTCTCAGTGTGTGTGCTCATTTTACAAGTGTTTATCGTAAAGCAGTCCAGTCCAAAATTAAGATGTACAAAAAGCATATGGCTAACTTTATTCCTTAAAACTTACTAGTATCTATTTTTATGTTACTAGTACTTATTTTTAGTGAATAGTAACTATTCCATTAGATACTAGTAATAAATATTTATGTAATAAAGCACTAGTAACTATCGGAATCCACACTAGTAAGAAGTGAACAGATGATATCAAAACAGAATAAATACTAGCATCTGAAATTTGGAGTTAACTCCAACAACAAAAGGAACTAGTAAGAATGTGGATGGGGATATCTTCATTCAAATTGATCATTAACTTATTTGTTGTATTTTACATGGATTTACAACATCTATATTACCATATAGATCAAAATGTATCGTCTTAATATGATTATAGCTAACTTGCTCTAGGAACATTAGCCTAGCATCAATGAAAACACAAAGAAAGAGAAATTAGTTGAATTTGGCTGTTTGTTGCATCAGTTATATCATGTAATATGTTTCCCCATTGGAATGAAGGGCAAGACTTGACTGACATTTGATTTTGAAAATATGGATGTTATTTCATTAAATTAATCTTTTATTCATCTCTGAACGGAGAAAGGAGAGACTCTTCAACATTAGAATCGCTATATTTGTGCAGGGATATAGGAGTGCTTTCAAACAAAAATATATAAACACAACGTGGCAAAAAAAAAAAAAAAAAAAAAAAAAAAACTATTAAATGTCTAAAACTAATCTTTCCGAATGGGTCTTTACAAAAAATGTGCTATGTACAGTACTGTGCAAAAGTCTTAGACACATAAGATGTTTCACAAAAGCATTTTATATCTAGATTTATATCTTAAGCTTTAGTGTGTCAATAGGAAACATAGACGCCCAAATATTACTTTTGCAAATTAATTTTTTACTTTTCAGATTACTGCAAAAATTAGAATAGAAGAACAGGGAGCCCTACAACAGATGTCATGGCCCCCACAAATCCCCCCACTGAAGATCATGTCTGTCTGAGATTACATAAAGAGACAGAAGCAATTAAGCCTAAATAGACAGAAGAACTGTGGTGTATTCTCCAAGAAGCTGGACAACCTATCTGCCAACAACCAAGAAAAACTGTGTCCAGGTTTACCTAGGAGAATTGGTGCTATTTTAAAGGCGAAGGTGGTCACACTGAATATTGATTTAGCTTTTTATAAGTGATGAATGAAATGTTTTTTTTTTTTTTTTTTTTTTAAGACATCCTCACTATACAAGTGCCTAAAACTTTACTGTAATTTAAAAAAAAAATACATTCCATTACATATTTTCATGGTTAAGGTTGCATTAATTTGTCAAGAGATATTGTGGGATTTCTGATTAAGTAATAAATAGAATTCCCAAAACAAAAGCATATTGTGCTGCAGATATGTCCTCCCACATTTTGAAAAATAAAAACATTCATATAGCATTGAATGAAACAACATAAATGCTAGACTATAATTTAACAGTGTTGGTACATACCAAATTGTACACTAACCACTGTTAGTGTAATTGTAACAATACTAATTATTATAATTGTTATTATTATTATTTCTTTTGCGGTGTAACTATTTGCACTAGGGATAAATAGCAGCTGCCACACAGCGGCGCTATTTACACACAAATAGTCTGGTAGAAACACAGAAATTGAAGACAAATTGCGCCCCCAAATGTCGTCTTAATGGTGAAGTGTGTGGTAAAGACAGTGAAGATTTGTTGTTATGAAGCAGATTTGCCGTGTAAAAAAAAATTATAGAAGGGAATACATTATCATAATGTACTTACAGCCTTATACCACAAATTTTACATGTCGGCACCACTTATCTATCAAATACTGTCAGTTATACATATTAAATCTTCAATACAAAGAATATATATATTTTACAAAAGAGGAGAGGTCTTGCCAGCTTTAAAACTATTCTTTATAGAAATATTTAATTTCGGGTTGGATTTCCCACTTTTCCCCATCATGTTTCCTGTCTCTACTCTTTATATTTCCTTTAATACTACTTATAATAATAAATAAAAATGAAAATAAATGTTGATTGTCTCACAGGGATTTGGTCACGGTGAAGGTCAGGGAGTTCAGAGGATGGTATGATCCAGGTAAAATTTATCATGCTTTTCTAATAATATATGGTTGTAAACATGCTTTTTTTATTTTTTATTTTTTTTTTTTTTTTAGAAGCTGTAGTTTTCATGCAATTAACCATGGTGTTACTACAGTAATATTATTGTAACCATGGCAACATATGGTTACTGCAGTAAAACCATGGTTATTTTTATAAGGTTAAGTTGCGATTAAGATAAACATAATAAACACGCTGCAAAGATGCTCCTATACTTTATGTTAGTATTTAATTGGGAGTGCAAATAATATCTAACACTATTTACACTCAGTGCAAAGAAGATGCGTTTGCTGCTATTTACTGTAAATAGCATCTAGCCTATCTGTATTTGAAATTAGATGCCTTTGTATTATTATTATTATTACTTCATAAAGAAAACACATTACTTTAGTCTTTTATTCTTTATTTTTTATTGGAGCATGGTAAGAATAGGGAAACTAGAACATGACATGATATTTAAAGATAGTAAATTACTGAAGTAATTCAGCAAATATGGTAACAAGGATAAATATTGACAGACAGGAGGAGTTGAGCATCATTCAGTACAGGGCCAGAATCAAGTAAACACTGAAAGAGAAATATTTAATCAATGCTAATCTTACTTAATGGACACTACTGGTCTAATTACAAGTTGAAGGGCCTAACGTCATCACACCCAATAATTCCCAAAACCTGCTGTAACTGTGGCTGTTCACACAATACGCATTCTTGCGTCCAACAGAATGATGGATCAAAACGGAATGGAATTGAATGCAGGGATCTCGATTTGCATTTTTCAAAAGTTAAACCACTTTTAATTTTACTCAGTCAAAAAAAGATGGGTTGACATTAACTTTGACAGCCTTAATTTGCATTCATTAATTACAAAAACTGAAGTTCTAATGCATGTTCAATTTCAAAAAATTTTTTTTTTACTGCTGTTAAAATCATAACACATTTATTCTGTTCTGTGTGAACGACTTCTACACTCGGTTTGAAGCACAGAACGATGTGGTGGCGAGGAAGACCACCCCTCCTCCCAACGACCAGGTGCTCTGTCTTACCACGTCCGATGTGAGGAAAACTCTATGCAGAGTCAACCCACAGAAGGCTGCTGGACCAGACAACATTCCTGGCAGAGTGCTCATAGGATGTGCAGACCAGCTGGCAGATGTTCTTACTGACATCTTCAACTTCTCTCTGAGCAGCGCCGTCGTTCCAACGTGCTTCAAGGCCACCACCATCGTCCCCATGCCAAAGAAGTCTTCAGTGTCCTGCCTCAATGACTACCGTCCCGTCGCACTCACACCCATCATCATGAAGTGCTTCAAGAGGCTCGTCATGAGGTACATTAAGATCCAGATGCCCCCCTCACTAGACCCACTGCAGTTTGCGTATCGTCCAAACCGTTCAACAGATGACGCCATCGCCACCACCCTCCAACTGGCCCTCACCCACCTAGATAAAAAGGACTCATACGTTCGAATGCTGTTCATAGACTTCAGCTCAGCCTTCAACACAATAATTCCTCAGCACCTGATTGGAAATCTGAACCTGCTGGGCCTGGACACCTCCCTCTGCAATTGGATTCTGGACTTCCTAACTGGGAGACCTCAGTCAGTCCGGAACGGGAACAGCAACTCCACCACCACCACACTGAGCACTGGGGCCCCCCAGGGCTGTATGCTCAGTCCACTGCTGTTCACTCTGCTGATTCACGACTGTGCAGCAATGCACAGGTCAAACCACATCATTAAGTTCGCCGATGACACGAGAGGAGGTACAGAGGCTAACGGACTGTAGTAGAGTCAACAACCTGTCTCTGAATGTGGATAAAACAAAAGAGATTGTTGTTGACTTGAGGAGAACACAGAGTGACCACTCTCCACTGAACATCGATGGCTCCTCTGTGGAGATCGTCAAGAGCACCAAATTCCATGGTGTTCACCTGGCGGAGAACCTCACCTCCAGCTCTATTACCAAGAAAGCCCAGCAGCGTCTGTACTTTCTTCGAAGGCTGAGGAAAGCACAGCTCTCACCCCCCATCCTCACTACATTCTATAAAGGATCTATTGAGAGCATCCTGAGCAGCTGCATCTCTGCCTAGTTTGGGACTTGCACCGTTTCGGACCGCAAAGCCCTGCAGAGGATAGTGAGGACAGCTGAGAAGATCATCAGGGTCTCTCTTTCCTCCATCAAAGACATTTACAAAAAACACTGCATCCGAAAAGCAACCAGCATTGAGGATGACCCCACACACCCCTCACATAAACTCTTCACCCTCCTGCCGTCTGGCAAGAGGTACCGAAGCATTCGAGCCCTCCCGGCCAGACTGTGTAACAGCTTATTCCCCCAAGCCATCAGACTCCTCAATACTCAGAGACTGGACTGACACACACATACACGTGTCCTGAGTTGGACTCAAGATGGCGCCAAGTATGGCTGCTGCATTGCGAGCTCTGACACAACACTGCAGTTTATTGTTTGTTTTGTTTACAGTTTTTTTTTATTTTTATCTTGGATGTTGTCTGCCCTTTGTCTGGGCTGCCCGGCCGCAGAAACATAGAATGAAAAGGGGAAAAAGAGCCGGTGTTCTCATCAGAATAAGACGTCGTGCAAATCGACCCCCGCTACCCAGTATACTACTGGCAAATGTTCAGTCTCTGGACAACAAGCTCTGCGAGCTGAGAGCGTGGATCTCTTTCCAATGAGAGACAAGGGATTGCTGCGCTATCTGCCTTACAGAAACCTGGATGTCTGTGGAGATTCCAGACTCGAACCCGCGGGGTTCTCCGTGCATCGAGCGGACAGAGCGAAAGACCTCTTAGGTAAAAGCAGAGGTGGTGGTGTATGTTTTATGATCAACAAATCATGGTGTGATCAGAGGAATGTACATTTTATCAGGTCTTTCTGCTCTCATGATCTGGAATATCTCATGCTTCTGTGTCGACCATTCTGGCTACCGAGGGAATTCACAGTGGTCATTATCACAGCTGTGTACATCCCCTCACAAGCCGACACAGACCGGGCACTCAGGGAACTGTATGGGAGTATAAGCGAGCAGGAAACCGTGCACCCTGAGACCACGTTCATTGTTGCCGGGGACTTTAACAAAGCCAATTTGACAACAATAGCACCAAAATACCACCAACACATCAGCTTCAACACACGAGGGGACCGGGTTTCGGACCATTGCTATTCTCCTTTCCGGGATGGCTACAAATCCCTCATCCGCCCACCATTTGGCTTACAGGCAGAAACTGAAACGGGAAGCATCCACCCTCAGAACGATCCAGTGCAAGTCGGACCAATCAGACTCTGCGCTACAAGACTGTTTTGATCACGTGGACTGGGAGATGTTCCGGTTTGCCTCTGATGAGGACATCGAGGTTTACGCTGATTGCGTAATGTGTTTTTGTGTGACACAAAAAGCGCTGCAGTCCACAGTGGGAAGAATCTCCCTGGAAGTATAGCATTTATAGGAATCTAGAGCTCCTGCCTTTTTTTGATTATGCTTCAACATGCCTTTCCCCACTATTCTCACTGGGAATGAGTCAGTTTTTATTGCAATGCTTCCTTACATTGCTTGAATAGCGCACATACCTTATATGGTGCTGAACACATACTGGAGGCTGAAAAAGCACATCCACTGCTTGGAAATGCTAACCATCTTCTTAGCTGTGAAAGCTTTCCATTCTGACATAGTGAATCATCACGTTCTGATTTGGTCAGACAATATGTTAGCGGTAGCAACATAAATCACCACGGCGGCTCTTTATTGCTACCAATGATGATGATGCTATTTCTAGCCATTTTACATGCACGATCATATTTTTTTTATCAAGAAAATTCATGTTAGATCATAATTGAAGAAATATTAAAAGAATGATGACTTTTGTGTTTCTCCAAGTTTAATTAACAGTTTAATGAGACTGATAAGCGGGCTGTTTTTCCACACATAGTACTCTTACCATGATGTTTCCATGATAATCACAAGATACTGTAGCGTATTTAGGAGTTTCAATGAAAGTTTGCTAATTGGTTAGTTTGGTGGTGTTGTGTTATGTTATTAGCTTAGCTGTACTGTGTTTACAATATGGTTTTGTCAGGTTGCGCATTCATGGTAGATTCCATCGGAAGAGTCTCTTTAGGACTTCCCATGAACTTTCATCGCCATAGCAACCAACACCAATGATTTGTGATCTGGGTCAACACTAATGAAAATGGTTTCATGGATGCATATGAACGTCAACACGTTCCACAATGCACAAAAAACAGTAATCAGTTAAAGTGCCCAGATTCTCACACCAATATAAGTAGCGAATTTGGTATTTTAAATGTACACTGTATGGGTTAAAGTGTCATGTACGTTACCATTGTTTGTAAGGGAAACAGTATGTGTGAGCTAGGAATGAAATTAAACGGTCTTATTTCTACATTACTATGTCAGAAAATTTAGAATGGAATCAGTCACGTTTGTCAACCATTATAATTTAGATAAATGACAAATAAATAGATTATTTGTCTGAATAAATTCTCCACCATTAAAATTGTAATACAACATCTCGTATCAGCTCACAATTTCTACTGTTGGGAATTAGCTTTAATAAGAGAATTATGATTAATTCTCTTAATGGAGTAATATTATTCTCATGGCTTATTGACAATAATATTACACACATAGGTATAGCTTTGAAGCAAAATCTTTTAGAAACAGGGATGAGATTGATTGATTGATTGAAGTTTATTTCGAGCAAAATAAAATATAATATATACATATATATTAACACACACACACACACACACATATATATTAACACACACACACAAATAAGAAATAAAAATAACATAGCACAGCTTATCTCCCATATACATAGATATAAATATATACACATACACACACATATTATTTACACTTATAATAATAGTTGCTCGAAAGGGAGTGGAAAGAAGTATAACTTATTTGCTCCCACCCCCAATTCCTTCCCATATATTACCCCATATATCCGCTGCCATTAACAGTTAAATAATAATAATTTATTTGTTTTGATAATATTTATTTGATATTATAGTTTCTTACAATTACATTATGCTATCTCAATAATCACTATAATGCTATATGATAATCCTCATTATCGTAAACATACAAATATGTCCCGATATCTATAATAATCACATCATATATAAAATATAACCATATCCTAACATATTGTTTAAACATAGTTTTACAATAACAGTAATATCAATAATAATTAATAATAATCATTATCATTATTTACTGAGCTATGTACACAAATCCCACTCTTTTGTAATTGTGTCACCATTTACAATATCAAGATAAATAAACAGGAACCATTTATAATCCTAAATACTTAAATTTATTTTACCATAACCAGTGCCCCTCCCAATCACAAACACAAGAGCACCCAGATCCCTCACTCAGTCTCATATTTTGTCAACACCATTTCTTTAAATTTTCATTTGAATTGGTGAATATTTGGGCATTGCTTGAACTGTATCCCCAAACCATTCCAAAGTCTGACACCACACACAGACACACACAAGCTTTTCCTGGTGGTTCTCACCGCCTGGACTTTAAAGTTTTCACATCCCCTCAGGTTATAGCCCCCTTCTCTTCCCAAAAAGACCTTTTGAATATTACCCGGCAGATCATTTTTGTTGGCTTTATACAAGAATTGAGCAGTATAAAAGTCAACTAGATCAAAAAGTTTTAAAATTTTAGATTGCAAAAATAATAAGTTTGTATGATCAAAATATCCCACCTTGTGTATGATTCTAACTGCTCGTTTTTGGAGTAAGAAGAGGGTATGTAGTGAACTTTTATAATTATTGCCCCAAATTTCTATACAATAAGTTAAATAGGGCAGAACCAGTGAACAATACAATATATATAGTGCATTATATTCCAAGACGTATTTAACTTTATTAATTATAGAAATACTTTTAGATACTTTGCCTTGTATGTATCTGATGTGTGGTTTCCAGCTTAATTTACTATCAATAGTTATTCCCAAGAATTTAATTTCTGACACTATTTCTAATGTAACACCATCAATACTTAATAATATTTCTGCGTTTTCTTTATAATTACCAAACATCATTACCTTCGTTTTATTTAAATTCAAAGATAATTTATTAATATCCATCCACGTTTTTAGTTTTACTAATTCTTAATTTGCAATTTTTATAAGTGTATTATAATTATCACAAGAAAAAAATATATTGGTATCATCAGCAAATAATATAAATTTCAGTAATTTAGATACACAAAACACAAGATTATTTATCAAAATATACCACAGTCAAAAATATCTTTAAAAGGGAAACATGAATAATCATTTATAACTCGTTATAATTAATTATGAACATTTGGATCGGTTAATAGAATCAACTTGAGGTAGCTGAATTAATATTAAAATCAATTTATCTGTTCGTCCAGCGAACACTCATTATCAATTCTCAGAAAAGATACTTTTCGTGGCCACACAAAAATAACTCTTTCTTAGCCTGTAGCTGAGATTGAATCCTTAAATTGACGTTGATTTACAAGCAGACCAGAATCAACTCAGTCAGAATCACAAAAGTTGATTTAACTAAAATACAAACACATAACTAATCTAAACTAAAACATACACACGAAACACTCATACAGGGGAGTATGATTTGAAAAGTGAAAATAAAATGAAACGGAACAGAATACGAGAAATGCAGTTATGAAAAGAGTCATTTGGCCATCTGAGAGAACCATCGAGCTCTTTAAGCCCCTTTGTTACAAAGGGGTTTTCAACTTATACTAAACTATGTTCAGTTAGTTACTGGTACGATACTTGCAATTGCCTTGGCTGTTGAGAGAGTGCCCAGATGCAGTAGCAGTAGAAAGGCTTGATAGTTCCTTGGGTCGATGGTGTTGAAGTTGCAACCAATTACTTCTGCGTTGAATGAAGAAATTATGATGAACGGTGGCATTCATTGACTCTGTGGTCAAGGTAGTTGCACATGGCTTGAGGTGTTGAGGCCTGAAGAGAGAGAGTAAGAGGCGGGATGTGTCTTTTAACTTCTGCTGGAGGTCACTCCTCTTGAGTATGGCTTCACCAACGAGGTGCAATTTTCAAGATGATCCTTTGTTTGGAAGATGACTCATTTGCATTATTGGGGTTAGTTTAAGCCCCTTTATGCTCTGATTAATATAGCAAGCATACAATGCATGCTGTCAGAATTATATATATATATATATATATATATATATATATATATATATATATATACACCATATACCATTGTGCAGGATTTCACACAAGGATTCATTTGGTTGGAAACATGATACTAAATAATTTTACATTAGCTGGTAGCCCTGTCATAAGTCATGCATAAAGCAGTATATAGTACAAAAAACACTTTACAAGACAGTAATGATCCTATACACAATGTCCAGGGGATATACATGTGAAATTATAGACAGTTTGTCTATTTAATTGTCTGTTGTAAACTGTGGTTTACAGTTGGTCTATAATTTAATGAAGAAAGGTCTGTTGTTCTGGGCTTTGTGTCCATTTGCTATGGGGGAAAGGAGCGAATCACGCTTTCTGCATTCCTTTGCTGATAACGATCAGTGGGGGATCAGACATAAATGGAGCCTGCGTGGGCCTCTACTTGCTACAGTCTTGAGACATCTGTTTGCTTATTCATTAAATAATGAATAAATGTGTGTCTGATTAGTCCAGATGCTACAATACATATGTGGGCATATCTGTGGCTATAGAAGTTATCATCAGTGCAGTGGCCAACTAAGCAGACAAGGCTTTGGAAAATATGTTGACACAGTTTACTGATTTTATTTTCAAGATAAAATTAGCTTTAGCTAAATAAATATATCATGAACAATTCAAGGCCATTTTCCAAAATAGTCTATTTGTTAGAGTCCAAAACAAATTCTGCCTCTTTTTTGAGCATCTACCTGTAAAGAGTCTTCCGCACAGGAAGAAATTCTGTGTTGTGGTTTACTTGCATATGTTTTTGATAGGTTCACACATGCATGGGTGAACACTCACCTTGGTGTGTTCACCCAGATGATGTCCAGATGGCAGAAATAGTGGCACTCTGAATTCAGTTGGCTGTTGCATGAGCAGCGCTTGATTTGGGTCAGTTTGGAGCATTAGAGGCAATCCCTAACCTGCAGACGGGAGTGGGAGAAAAGTTGCTATAATCTGTCAAGGCCAAAAAATTCCAGCAGAGAAACTGGCTGAGCTTCAGACAAATGAGGATCATGATATAAAAAAAACACATGATATTATTATGCTTTTATGGTTTTGATTTATTACATCTCTCTATCAATCCTGCTCCATGCAAATTATGCTATCTTGTGTAATCATGAATGCAGTCCTAGTTGTCTCATCTCAGTGTGCTTCACTTTTGTTGACTAAGTGGCTTGATTAGTACAAAATGAGTCCCTGACTGAGTTATTTGGAGATAAACAGTGAAGTTACTAAAAAAGTTATCCACTACAGATTACTAATCATTTCTCTTAAATTGTAATCAGATTACTTTACTAATTACTTTAGTGAAAAGTAATCACATGAATTAACTTTTAAGTTACTTCCTATAACATTTTCCACTTAACAAATTCAAAATGATGTCTATATTTCTACCTTGTTCATTGTTACACAAAAGTCATACACGCAGCACTTCCTTCACAATGACTTGTTTTGGGGACATAATTCATGTTTTCTAGATAAATAATAAGTTAGAAATAAACATAACCCTATAATTTACTTAAAAGTAATTACATGAATTAAAAGCCAGTAACTGTAATCTGATTACAATAATTAAAAAATGAATGCATTACACTCCTTTTTGACCAAAGAGTAATTAGATTACAGTTACTAATTACTTTGTAATTGGATTATACCTAACACTGGAGATATACACATATCTTTAGGCATCTATTGAAAATATAACTGTTATAACTGTAAAATATAACTGTTGTAAAATATAACTGTTGACGAGATTCTTCTAGAGTGTCATTTTGCCAGACAGAGAAAGTTTGATGCACTTTGATGTTTCATGATTCTTTAAAAGGTACAGAAATCTTCAAGATGCTTTTATAAATTTACAAGGATTTTAGGACTGTTTAATTCTAAACATGAAACATGGAAACAATTGATTTCTAAAATAGACTGTAAAAATGTTTTTTACAGGTTTATAATTATTAAAATAAATTCAGAAGTGAATAAATCTGAATCCTCAATCCTAATTTCAAACAATTTTTCACTTTATTAAATATACAAAATAATAGATATCATACATAAAAATAAAAAAAATCTTACTACCAAAACACAGAACACATTCTGTAATATTCTAAATACTTTGGATTACTTCTTCAGCACTGGTAGATTTTCACTTGTTTTGATTATAAAATCTCTGCCAGTACAGTAAGACAAAATACATGTTAAAAATACATTCTCTGAAAAACCTCTTATGCAGTGTTGTTACTAAAACAAGATCAATCAAATTGTTTTAAGGATTTTTAGATATTTTTACAGGAAGAAAAATACGATTTTTGAAAATTCATGTTAGATCATAATATCTTTTCTTCTAGTAAGACCTTTGATATTAGGGCCAAAATTATATTCTTGATAATAATTTTTGTATTGTTTTCCTGTAAAAATATCTAAAAATCCTTCAGTCTTCCTCAGTCAGCTGCAGGTATTTGTGTAATGTTGAACCGTCCTGTTTGGTCACTTATATATATAAAGCTGATATTTACTTTAAAGCATTAGGACGCTTCACTGTTTGTATTAATTTGCTTGTCTGTGTTTGTGGCATTCCAGAAAGACTGTCAGTCCATGCATTGCTTTGTTTGAAAATATTTTCATAAGCAGAACAAATATAGACAAAACAACTGCCATATTGCATCTAAAATGTAAGTTACTCGATAATAACTTCTTAATTATAGAACTGTTGTAAAAGCTCATGTGATTCTGCTTAATTCAGCCTGGTCTCATGAAAATTATGTGACTTTGGGGTGCAGTTCTGTGCGGTGCTAAAAGAGTTAAATGTTCTCCCAAACACATAACATTTTTGCATTTAATGCTCTATCACGTTTTAAATAAATAAAACCCTACCTCCCTGCCCTAAACCTTAAACCTAAATCTCACGAGTGTCATAAATAGCAAAAATCACATTCAGTTTCAACATCCCTCTGCCAAGGAGTTAGATTCTTTTCTTAAATGAATTTTAATGGGACTCTTCCTGCCTCTCCTTATATGAAGGAGGTGCATGTTATCAATCGTTATCAAAACTTTATTCTGCAGAATCTGGGACCCAGTGACCACAAACCCCGGAAACACACCTGTATAGATTTATGGTTTATATCTTCCAGTGTTGTGTAAGGACAACTCCCAATGTCATGTGTTAAACAGAGACTGTAAATGAAATAAATAACTGGGATAAAAAAAAAAAAAAAAATGGTTAACGTTGGACAGGATTGTATTCAAACTGCACTCAAATCATAATCACTTGACCAATTTATCCTGTGCATTGCCATGGATTATTGATTATGCTATCTAAAACTTTAGCCTATGGCATGAGAATGACAATGATATTTCACATGATATGTTTCCTGTTTTGTATATACAAGTCAATAACCAGTTGAAAACTTTTAAGCTATAAAATTGGCACCACATTTTTACTTAAACAGGTATATTTTGAACAGGTAAGAAACAGTGTTTATGAGCATAAGATTCACAGTATACAGAGATATAAGACTCATTATAAACAGCCCCGGCTCCACAGGTGGGCCTGGCCCACCCAATCATGAACTTGGCCCACCTTGAGAACTGCACCTACACCCAACCCTCAAACTGTTCAGCCCACCCGGCGGGTTCTATGGCGCTGGAGACAGGCCTGATTATAAAGCAGAATTACTGAATGTAATTTAAATAATTAATATATTGATGGTTTTCTTTTGATTGGCATTGATTGTATATCTTGTAGGGCAAGACGGCACTGATAAATTGTCATCCCTTAATTGTAAATCCATTTTATAGTTATAAATGAATAAAAAAATATGTTGCAAACTTCACAATTTTACCCTTCTCACATTGTGAATTCATTTTTGTTTTTATTTCTCTCTCAGGTACTATGACCTTGTAATGATCTTACATAAAATGTGCAGCATAAAACTTAACATTAAACATTGGACATTTGTCTTTAACCCTTTAAGCTCTGAAGGCGTTTTTAAAGATTTCCTGTTTCAGTAGCATACCCAAAATTAAAGGCTTGAAACACACACAAAAAAAAACAAAACAAGTAGGGTCAAGTGTTTGGTATCATAGTAGTTTAAACATTTACATTTTTTTAATTATATAGATTATGATACATTCTGAGACTCTCAGCCTAAGAAACTGCTGAAAATAATATAATATATATATCTCTTAGTGTAAGTAAGGTGTCTCCACAAAACTTTTGTTTTGTTCCCAATCATGTCAACTGTATCTGAGAGAAATTTTGTGTCGATACAGCAATCAGAAGTTGCCATCTCCTGGTGGTTATATGTAACATATGCATCCAATTATGATGTATGTGGGCTCATTTGAAAGATAATCACCTCCTCTTAAGTAATGGTATGTGATATGTTATGTCCCCCCCCCCCCCCCACTCTTTTTTTGTGATGTTATAAGCAAAAATGTGTCATAAGCAACACCAGCATAATTGTCAAAGAGATTCTGTACAGTATACTTAGAAATTATATGCTATATTTTTGTCTGTGAGTAAAAAAAAAAAATAGGCTGTTTGTACTCTTTGAGAGCCTAAAGTGTCAATGACACATCTTTGTACATAAAAGCATTAGTTATCACAAAGCATTAGTTGAAATGTGTTTCAAGAGAGGCTTCAAGGTCTGTGAAACATGCTCCACAATGAATATGTCTGTCATTATTGTGCAAAGTTGTGAAATTATACATGGATTAAGCCATTAAAATACTCACATAAAAAAAAGTCTAATTGCTGAGATTGAAACATCTTGAAAACATGGATTAAAAAGTGAAACTTAGGAAATTGCATTGGATGAACTGTGTTTACCAGATAATTCAGTCTGCTGACTTTTTCTCTGGAAAACTATAAAACGGTTTTGAACAGGCCATGATTGCCTCCCACACAAATCCACCTGCTCAGGTCCTTGACTGAGAGATAGAAAATGAGAACAAGAGTGAAAATATGAGAGAGAGAGAGAGAGAGAGAGAGAGAGAGAGAGAGAGAGAGAGAGAGAGAGAGAGAGAAATAATGTTGGTTAGATTTCTTCTCTATGCAGATGGTCTGGTGTTGCTGTCAGCTACTGCACAAGGACTACAGCAGCACCTGGACCTGCTGAAGAACTACTGTCAGAACTGGGCCTTGACAGTCAATTTAAAAAAAAAAAAAAAAAAAAGATGATCTTCCAGAAAAAAGCCAGATTACAGGAAACCAGATACACATTCACTCTGGGGAACACTGCAATAGAACACATCCTACACTACGACAACCTCAACCTAAAAATCAGTGCTTCAGGGGTTGTGGTCTGGCAGTGAATGCACTTAAAGAGAAAGCTAGAAGAGCATTATATTAAGGGCAAATTTACCAAAATACATACACATTCCTGTAACAATTTAGTGTAAAATCTTTGACAGTATTATTATGCCTATTGCTCTGTATGGATGTGAGGTTTGGGGTCCACTCTCTGGCAAATTACTCGAGATGGGACAAACACCCCATAGAATCCCTGCATGCAGAAATCTGTAGAAACATTCTAAGAGTTCAGAGAAGAACACCTACTAATGCATGCCGGGCAGATCCCCCTAATTATACATATTGATAAACGATCCCTCAAATTTGGGACACACCTATATTCAGGTTCCCCTAACACACTGCAACATGAAGCCCTTAAAACCCAAGAGTTGAAGCCTAAAACAAGTCCCCATTTTCAGCTGGCTCTGAAACTCACAAACCCACTAACAACTAACAAACACCAGTTTCAGACCAGCACTGCTGATCAAAACCAAATCAGAATAAACCTAATAAAAAAGAAAGCAAAAATTCATATTTGGACCTCTGGGAAAATGAAAGTAAAAACCAAAGCAAATTAGAATGTTATCGGACCCTAAACAGAAAGTAGAATCTGGCAGAATATCTCCACACTGTAAGAGATCCAAAACAGAGATGGATCCTCACCAAATACAGGCTCAGTGATCACAGACTCAGTGAGGCACAGAAAAACATGTCTTTCAAAGGAAGAACGAGCCTGTTCTCACTGCATCACTGGTGAGGTTAAGACAGAGACACACTTTGTCCTTCAATGTCTGTGAGAGAGGTGAGAAAGAAATACTTGTAAAACTCTCAAACCTCATGCCACATTTTTCAATTTCAGCAGAAACTGATTAAATGCAGGTGTTACTGGGGGAGGACAATCATGCATCAGTTACAGCTAAATTCCTTTTTTAACTGTTTTATTACTATTCTTTTGTCTTGTTATTATCTGTTTTGTGTATTAATGCTTTGGCCATATTGTATGTAAACACAATCATGCTAATAGAGAGAGAGAGAGAGAGCGAGAGAGAGAGAGAGAGAGAGAGAGAGAGAGAGACTTGACTTTAACATCTCTTTATTTACTAAGATTGATTCATATACACATATGTCTTAAAAATCTAATCCCATACAATACTAATAGATCAAATGTATCACATAAAAAATTCTTGCATTACAAGAAAATTTTCACATATACATAAAAAAAAAAAAAAAAAAATATATAACAAATTACAGATTTAGGAATAAAATCTCCTCTTGATCTACTACACACAACACTTCTTCTTGTCCCCAAAACTCACTGAAAGCAACCAAGTTTTTGGTTAACTTAAAAAAAGCAAACTCTGCTTTAATCCTTGCTGATACAAAGGCCTTTAAAATAAGTTCAGGTTCAGTTGTTCCACTATCCTTAAGTTTATTCTTCCTTGTGATCCATTTAGCCAACTTTGCTTCACCAATTAAAAAATTAGTTAAAGACATTCTTTTTCTATCTGTGACAACATACTTTGGGCCAAATATAAATATTTGTTCATCCATATCATCTCCAAGTGCTCTAAGCCACCTCGTTAGGATCTCAAACAAATCATTCAACCTAGAGCAGTCTAAAAATAGATGCTTCAAAGTTTCTTCATGGCCACAAAATAAACATTCTTTCCCCACCGTGGGGTCAAATCGTGCCAAATGCCTATTCGTCGCAATTGCCCAGTGTATGATCCTCCATTGAAGATCTCCAGTGCGCTTTTCAATGGGTGACTTATACAGGGATCTCCAACATCTCCTAGGAGATGAGTCTTGCCCAAACAGATCCAACCACTTTGATTCTTTGCAACTCCTTAGTTCAGATTGATGAGAGACTTTAACACATGACAAGTACAGGGCTTTCTTTGAAACCTCTTCAAAACCATTCAGTTCCGGTATACAGAAAACAAGCAGAGATCCTTTTTCAGGTTTTTCATCTACTATCATCGAAATTTGAAGTTTAGGAAAAACTGCTTTCCTTTCCTCCTCTTGTATACCACAGATAGTTTCAATTGCACTTTGCCTGTAGATAGAAGGAAGAACAGAGAAAATATCCTTCAATACTTTTTCCATGAATCTCACAGACTTGATGCCAGTCAAACTACACAGTTCTTGTGGACCTTTCCACTCATTGCCACTCTTTAGACTGGACAAGACTGTGCAATCTGCTTTCACCATTGAAGATTGCAAACTTCTCATTTTCAACACCACAGCTTGTATTAGAGGGTTGTTAAAAAGAGGTTCATTTTTTAACCAACTATCACAATTTAAATCCCTCTGTACTTGAAAGACAGAATTCCACACTTTTAAAATTGACTTATAAAAAGGAGAATAATCCTTCCATTCCATATCTTTCAGAGTAATTAAAAACAAATTAATATCATATTTAAAACAATTCATACTTCGTAACAAGGAACAAGCGGTATCAGCCCAACAGGTTTTTTCAGAATACAGCAACTTCTGTGCAGCCTGCAGCCTGAAAGCATTAATCCTGCTTTTTATGTCTATTAAACCTTGCCCACCTTCACTAACTGGTAAATATAAAATTGCAGATTTTACCCAGTGGTGACCCGACCAAAAAAAGTCATTTATTTTCTTTTGCAATAAATGAACTATTTCATCAGGTGGATTCAAAACATTGAATTTATGCCAAAGTGCTGAAGCAGCGAGATTATTTGCGACCAGAACTCTACCCCTAAATGATAACTGAGGTAGCACCCATGTCCACCGAGACAAACGGTCACACATCTTATCATACATTCCTTCCCAGTTCTTCTGGATATATTTATCGGTTCCTAAATAAATACCCAGTATTTTCAGGCCTTCTTTACCCCATTTCACACCTCCTGGTAAAACTGGTAGCTCATCTGCAGACCAATTTCCTAAAATAAAACCTTCACTTTTCTCCCAGTTTACCTTTGCCAAGGACGCATTTTCGTACATCATTAAAACTTCTTTTAAAACAGACACATCTCTTTTGCTCTTAATAAACACAGTGATGTCATCAGCATATGCAGAAAATTTTGGTTTCGCTTTTTGTCCTTCAATTAAAAAGCCATCCAAATGTTTTTCCAGCTGACGAAGCAAAGGCTCTATAGCTAAAGAATATAACATTCCAGACAAAGGACAACCTTGTCTAATACCTTTACATACTGGCACTGGTTGACTTAGCCCTCCTCCAACCTTTAACATTGTAGAAACTCCAGAATATAAGAGTTTAATCCAGGAAATAAAAAGATCACCAAAGCCAAAGGCTTTAAGGGATCTAAACAAATAAAAGTGACTGACTCTATCAAAAGCCTTTTCTTGGTCAATGGTAAATATTCCAATATTGTCATCATCCCTTTTTGCAATATCTATTATATCACGAACAAGATAGATATTATCCATTATCGTTCTGTCAGGAATACAGTAAGTTTGATAACCATTTACTACCTGTGCTAAATACAATTTCAATCTATTTGAAAGACATTTTGATAAGATTTTGTAGTCCGTACACAGTATTGCCACTGGTCTCCAGTTCTTTAAAAGACCAAGATCACCATTCTTTGGTAACAAAGACAAAACTGCTCTTCTACAGCTTGTTGGCAGTTCTTTTTTCCTGTAGGAGGATTTAAAAACATCAAACAAATCTTCTTTTAATAAGTCCCAAAATTGCTTATAAAATTCGGCAGGAAGTCCATCAATTCCAGGTGCACGTCCAAGGGATAACTGATTAACAGCCTTTGTTATTTCATCAATGTTCATTTCAATGTCCAGTTGATTCCTCTGTGTATAAGTCAACATTGGTAAGTCTTTAAAAAGGTCATCCATGCAGCCAATATCACAAGGACCATCCGAAAAAAGTTCTGTATAAAAGTCAATGGCCATAGCTCTCATTTCTTTAGGATTTGTCGTTACAGTTCCATCTGACTTCTTGAGATGCAGCATCGACATTCGTGCTCCTTCCCTCTTTTCAAAACTAAAAAAAAAAGAACTTGAAGCATCCATGTCTCTCAGAGAAAGGAAGCGCGCTCTTATTAAAGCTCCCTTTGCTCGTTCATGGAAAAGTGAGGCCAAAGCTTTCCTTTTTTCATTCAGTCTTTCAGTCGATTCACCATTTCGGTTAATTACATTTTTTTCAATTAATTTTATTTCATTTTCCAATTCCATAACAGTTTTTCTGAAACAATCATTTGCATTGGCTGTATAATTTTGACAAAATATCCTTATATGTGCTTTCCCTACTTCCCACCAATGCACAACATCATCAAAATCATTCTTTCTCTCTCTCCATTGTGCCCAAAATATATTAAATTTTTCACAAAAGAAGGCGTCTTGTAGCAATTTTACATTAAAATGCCAATAATAACTATGACCTCTTGACTTTTGTAAATTAAAAACAATCATACATAAATGATGATCCGTAAAACCACTGGGGTAAATACAGGCCTTTAAAACTCTATTACTCCAGTCCTTGTTAATGTAAAAACGATCTAATCTTGCACAGCTGATGTGGTCACTCGAAGCCTTACACCAAGTGTACTGTTTGTCTACTGGATGTTGTACTCTCCAAGCATCACACAAATTAAAATGAATCATTACATTATTTAGACAAGCAGCAGAAGGAGGACATGGTTCTTCACCATTCCTATCTGAAATAAAATCCAAAGTACAATTCCAGTCACCTCCCAAAACCAGACAAGCATTTTTGTCATAGTTCTCTAACTTACTTTGGCAAGTTTTAAAAAGCTTTATCCTTTCTGCTCCATTATTAGGTGCATATACATTAATAAAAACAAAAGAAATACCCATTAAATTAACCTGAACAGTCAAAATACAACCTTTCTCTATTTCATCACTTGATACAAATGTTATGCTTATGTTCTTTGAGAACAAAATAGCAACACCTCCCTTAGTGTTAGAGCCATGACTTAGAAAGATACGGCCTTCCCACCACTTCTTCCATTCTATCTCATTATCTGTGTCACTGTGTGTCTCCTGTAAGAAAATGATGTCCATATCTTTATTTACAATATATTCTTTCAACACTGCTCTTCTCCTACTATCCCTTCCTCCATTAATATTGAGTGTTCCTATCTTAATGCTCTCCATGGAAAGAAAAGAAAGATCAAGAAAGAAACAAGGAAGGGTGAGCAAAAATAAAGACAGAGAAAACACCCCAAACAAATCCATCATTAAGGAGTTGTTAAACCTTTTCAAGGGCCATTTTTTTTCTCAATTTTGTTACAATTTTTTTTAATCTAAATCTTTTTCTTCTGCTAAATTCTTCGTAACTTACAGTCTGTTGGATTTTTACAGCTGATTGCAAAAACTTTTTTGCATCAGGGAAGAAATCTCCAATCTCAATAGTTTTTCCAAATGTTGCATCCAGAAAGTCATTAACCTCATTTACAGTATACAACTGATCTTCACCACACTGAGAAGGAATATCAGATGCTACAGAAAAAGTTTCATCCTCGTCCACGTCATCTTGTTCATCAGTAACATCGGTTAACTGGGACAACAAAACCTGCTCCGTGTTTTGTGCATCATGTGTCACAACCTTTGGTAACTTAGCGCGAACGCACTCTTCATCTTCTCCATCATCAACACCTACACACGAAATTTCTCTCTTTTCAGAAACATTCGCAACTACACTGCCAGCAGAGTTTGTCTTCGTCTGATTACACATCGCTTCATCTCCATTTTCATATTTGTTTTCCTCGTCAACTGTTGTATTATTTGGTTCCTTATTAATGTCTACATTTTCTCCAGTCTGTACACTAGAAATGACTTCAGAATCATTTGCATTATTTTCTGTGGGCATTTTATTATGCGGGCAAGCGATCTTTTTGTGTCCGATGTCTCCGCATTCAAAACATTTCAAATTCCCGGTACTCGCGTAAATCATGTATGATTTACCCTCGTGCTTGATTCGGAACGAAATGTCTAACGCTTGTTGATCAAGAAACATGAACACTTGACGCCTAAAAGACAAAACGTGTTTCAGTGCTTCATTCTTGCATCTCAACGGGATCATTTTCACTTCGCTGGCCATTTTGCCAAACCGCAACAGTTCTCTTTCAATGTCACTGTTTAATATGAAGGGGGGGACATTGGAAATCGTAACTCTGACAGATTGCGACACAAGCGGTGAAACAACAGTAAACGCTCCATTCACCCAAACGCCAGTTTCAATTAGTTTACTCACCAAAGTTTCATCACTGAGAAAAACTACGACAGCTTTATTCATCCTTGACGCTGAAAATATCTTCTCGTATCCGATTTGTTCACCAACAGCAACAAGCACGTCTTCCACATTAGAATCCGCGTCAGGTACACACCTGACCCCATGGCGGAGTGAGAGAGAGGCGACACCTCTTTTTGGGTGAGCCTCCATCTCGGGCCTCCGCCACGAAGGCTAAAAACTCCTTAAATTGAAATTGCACTCGAAAGTAAGTTAAATAAATGATTTTCACAAAACAAAAATACTTCATAAATAAATACAGAAAAAAAAAATTAGTCAAGAAAGTTTGCAGAAAAATCCAAATCACTCCTATCACCCGTTTGTTTCTCCCTTCACCCAAGCTCCCAGCATGCAAAAAGAGAGAGAGAGAGAGAGAGAGAGAGAGAGAGAGAGAGAGAGAGAGAGAGAGAGAGAGAGAGAGAGAGAGAGAGAGAGAGAGAGAGAGAGAGAGAGAGAGAGAGAGAGAGAAATTGTGTGAATGAATAAGCTGGTCATAAATCAGTAGACATCAATCATAAGCAAGTTTAGTAATTCCTGGTGTACCTTTATTGGTTCAGAAATTATACATTACTGTGACAAATTTGGGAGGGCACTTGAATCATTCAGACCCTTGACCGACTTCACCGAGTGCCTGTCCAGTTTCTCTTTTTCAAGTCTTTGAGATGATAACTAAAAAAAGTAACTATTAACAAATCATGTAAAGAATTAAAAAATGACAACAGAAACCCTTTGAAAACTAAAGTAAACAAAACATAAGCATTTTCATATATTCATTGTCAATAAATATGGACCATAGACTTTCTATCTGTACAGAGACAATTTATCTAATCATTTCACTTTTATTATAAAAAAAAACATGACTTCAGTGCAATTTCCCTGCAAGGCTCTATGCCAAGCATTCATCTCATCTCTTTTTCAACGCCAACGCCTGTCTCATTTACCCTGACGTACAAAGAAAATCCTAAAGCGTAATCACCTCCCGATTCTGCAAACACCAGCTCATTTGAAACACAAAAAAATGTATTCATGAAAAGAATTCACAACCTTTCATCTTTGTTGACACTTCAAGCAGTAAATTTGGACAGAAAAAGGCACACATCACTATAAGTTGCGCAATACTGGACGAGAGACAAAATATTGGAATTACTCTTGATACAAGTCCTCACCTTGGTCATTTAGAAATGTATTCATACCCATACTTATTGTTTTTTATGGCAAGTATTTTTGTACATACACATATTCAAATATATATATATTAAGATTGCAATGTCAATAAAGAAACAGGAGGGACAGATGTAATTGATTTACATAAATATTGTTTTGTTTTTTTTTCAAGAAAAAAGTGCATCATATTACAATCTTGAATATTGCAGAACAAACATTTACCAAGTTACCAAAAGTATTGAAAATTTTAATATAAAAAATAAGCGCATTACAAAACAAAAGAAAACAAATAGTAGTATTAGAAGTAGAAAGCATTTCACCATTGTGCACAAGAGGCTTTTAAGTGCTGTCTGGATCACCTTCGTGGCTCTGAGGAGCACTGCCAGATTGCGGTTCTGAACTTCCTTCTGAAGAAGATTCACGTCCCCTGAGTGGCGCCACTATAGGCTTTTCTGTCTCATGTTGCTGTATAGATTCATGTGAGGAAATTTCTCCTTCCCCCTGTGAAACCGTAATTATCCTCTCAGCTCCTTTATCGCTTTCTGCTGCATCCTTTCTAGGTGTTTCGTGACCGAAGGTGCGACTCTTAGTGGCAGAGCTAGAGCCTCCATATTGCTTTCTGACTTTTGCAGTCTGTTGCTCCACTATACCCTTCCATAGAGGGGGAGGTTTGGCTAATGTTGTGCTTGTACTAGGACAAGACAGGTCAGACTGGCTAGCTCCTTCATCTTGGCTTTGTGTCCTGCTGTCCACCAGAGTTCTTTGTGGACTTGTTTCCGGGAGCGATATCCATGGGAAATCCCTCCTCGCAAGAGAGAAATGGGAGTCATCTTTGGGAGAGGTGGTAGAGGATGACTGTCGTTCCAGTTTGGGCCGAGATCTGGGTCTGAGTTGCACCATTTGTATGCCCCCTATAGGAATCATGTGATATAGCATGCAGGCTTGATCCTGGGAGTGTAAAGGAAGGTGGCTAAACATGCGGTCCACTGTCCGTGGTGTAACAGGGGTGAGAGAGAAAGGCTCATTAGGGGAGAAGCGGAAGGATGGGGAAAGCAGGCAAGGATCCGGGGGCATACGCTCCAGTGGAGTTTGTTGAGTACCAGACTTGTCCTGTAAGGGGAGACATAGTATTGGACTAAAACTTGTAGGACCTAAGGCTTTGTGCAGGCAAGAAGCAAAAATCAGTTTTTTTTTGGCATATCTGACTTAAATATGTTTATTTTTTTTGTAGTCTGAACAGTAAACCTTACCCATGACAAAAAAAAAAAAAAAAAAAAAAAGTTTACAAACCCCATCCTAACCACATACACCAAATTTGTGGTTTGAAATCTAATTAAATTATTTGTCTTAATGTTCAGATCAGATTTCAAGTAGTTTTTTGCCATATGGGAAGCAACATGTATGTCATGATATTGTCTATCTATATCATCTTTATCTATATAAACTCTATCACATAACTTTCCTAATTTAACTAACTATATCATCTAACTTTCCTTATATAGCTAACTGTATCACCTCATTTTCCTCATATATTGATATATCAATTATTGATCGGCACGTTATTATAATCGATATATAAAAATTTGCCAATATTTAATTAGAAGTCTATTTTGCATGCTTTCCATCTCACTAAGTTGGCCTCTGTTTAATAATATGGCGTAATAGCGTTGGGAGACCACAAGAGGGTGATATAACATTTATTGAAGCCAGTTGCAGCCAGGAAAGGTATTGAAAATACATTGTGTAGGCAATATGAAAGATACATACAATATACACAATATATCATCTAAGGATGCTAGAGTAATTCATCTTTGTCCTTTGGTAATGATTTGGGTCAAATATAATGGTGCAAGTGCAAGTTGTATGTACGTTTTATAGCAACCGGTTGTATATATAAAATGCATACAGACAACACTGCCTGAACAAACTCATCAGATTTCATCACTTGCACAGTGTGAACAGTCAGTCCTTAAGAATGCATTTGAAAACCAAATCAGATCTGTGTGAACAAAGCCTAAGTACTGATATAATGATAATGCCATTCAAGGCATTAAATGTAATGTGTCAGTGAAACCCACCTGTTGACCCTCTGTCGCTGGAGTGCAAGGCTCCCAATAAAGCCCTGCAGGAGAGCTGTGTGGTCGATGTGGCTTACAGGGTGTAGGAGAAGAAAGAGCTCTGGTGCTCCTATACTGGGCAGGGGAAACAGGCCTTAGGGGTGAAAGCGGCCTGAGTGGGGAGAGGGCCCTGATAGGTGACAGGCCCCTCTCTGGTGAGGGAGAGAGATGACGACTAGGTGAGTTCAAATCAAGCCTGGGAGACAGACTTCTTAAAGGTGAACCCTCACTGCTCGGAGAGAAGGCCCTTGGTGAAACATCCCAGCCCTTGCGAGAGAACAAAGCTCTCTTACTGCTTGGAGATGCAGCTTGTACAGGCCAAGGCCTGCGAGATGAAGAGTATTCCTCTTTTGTTCTCAGATCACACGGGTCCATCTGTGAACCTTGCCCACTTTCAGATAGGTCATCTGTGGACTGCCGAGTGTCAGTGGAACAGGCTGAGGATGGTTCATCATTGGAGAAGTCCTCTTCTTCATCATCATCATCATCATCATCATCCTCTTCAGAGTCTTCAGGATCAGAGAACCGGTGCTCCTCCTGGTCTTCTGATTCACATACTAGCTCATCGCTGCCCCCTGTTCAACAGAAATGGATATGCATTCATCATCTAACAAAGGAGCTAAAATTACAAACAAATGGATGCAAATCCAAACCAAAATCAACCGATATATTCTGTACATACATTATTCCCTTGGAAGGCTCTATATAGCATTTAAATACAACATGTTTATGCTGTTTTTAATTGGGCTGTGCTTCATTCATCAGCTACATGTAAAATCTAGTGAATGAAATGTGGCTGAATGAGATGTCCTTGGAGCTCTTAAGTGCTCT